>CABPRJ010000949.1:3402604-3615691 GCA_902439185.1 Cinara cedri
ACGTATTATGTTATCCGCGTATTATTTATGATATCGTGTAGGGTGGCGTGTGTTTGTTGTTTTTTTTTTTTTCGCAACGTGTGTGTGCGCGCGCGCGCGAGCCGAGATTCCGCCACGGCCCGCGACGATTACGCGCTGCTAATATTATAATATATTTTACTTGACAATTATTCGATAATAATAGGTTTGCCTACGCGCGCAAAGCAATCGCGGGACGTTTTTTTTAACATAAAAGGGGTTTTTTTTTTTTTTTCCCTCGTTTTTTTTCGCTCGAACGCAATAATCGAATAAGCGTGTACAGACACGGGCGTTTGTTTATAAATTTGAATTCACCGCAGACAGTTTTGTCGCGATCGCGTGGGCCATTGTGTTATACGGGAGTGCGCGAATAACGCCGCTGCAGCCAGACGAAATATACGGACTTTTCAACGGTATCGCGCCGAACGCTTTTGCGGTATATTTTCGAAATAAGACCGTACTGCATGCATGCAGGCGTAAAACAAAAAAAAAACAAAATTCGACGGACAGAGAATACGGAATAGAACGAAAAAAAGAAAAAAAGAATATAGAATTTATAATTCAATTTTTTACCGCGCGTAACGGAACGATAAACCATAGTTAACGAAAACGATTCTGTAAACTGTTCGCGTACGGTTCGATTTTTCCGTGTTTTTAAATCCAGATATTTTAATTTTAAACGCGTATAAAAAGTAAAAAATTTAAAGAATTTTTGTATTTACCGCCGAGTGCAGCTTATGATGAACCTCGTGTTAAATATTTTTGAGCGTTTTCGCAAACGATTTTTATTCACACGCGATCAAATAAAAACGAAACAAATTTCATGGCATTTTTTGAGTACATTTTTAAATAGCTTTAAATAGTGAAAAGGCGGTAGAATTTTTCGGACATTTTATCGCGTCTAAAAAGGGCTAAACTAAGTGTTCAATGAAAATGCCAGGTTATTGCGATTGTTTTTAAGTGAGTATGACAAAATCGAAAAAAACGGAAACCGTTGTAACGTAAATTTTCTGAACCGTTACGAATACTACAAGGAATGTCGAATCGCGATTCCCTCAGTGCACCAGAAACAGTTCCTGAAGTCGACCATCGAAGCACGTTTTCTAGCGGAAAAGTTGTTTGCAGACAGAAAATGAAAAATATGAGAACACGGGTGATTATGCTTCGTAATAGAATATCATGTATACAATTATAGGCGTTCGAAAATATTGTTAAAAAAAAAAAAAAAGAAAAATGCCGGACATACTTCGCACCGCGGGGTAGGCCGCTGTTAAAGGTGGGTGCTTCGGAAAGTAGGATGACGTTTGCGTGTAATCGTTAATACGCGCTGTATACAACGATAAATCATCGCGAACGTAAAGTGGCGAGTTTGTCGAAAAACCTATATAACTACCGTCAAACGAAAATCCGCGTCTTTCGGTGTGAAAGAATGGGAAAGTAATGTTTTGACTAGCCGTAAAAGCGTTTTCCGAGAAAAAAAAAAACACGGATTCGTAATACCATAATAATAATGTGGCTTGTTCGTCAAACGTTATACCCGGAATCTAAAAAGAAAAAAAAAAAAATGTTTTTAGTGAAACACGGAAAATTACTTTGTATTATCCGAATATAATATTGTAATGTTATCGTATTCTGGTGGCAAACGCGTGTTTTTATTATAGTGTGTTGTTGTCGTTGAAAAAAAAAAAAACAACATTTTATTTAAATTTTTTTTTTTTAAACTTAATTTCGATTGTATTATATTGTTATAATGTTTACGGGTCAATCGGCTTTTCAAGAACTCTAAACCGTCACGAAAACAAAATGGTCGATTCGATGCTGCAGCTAACGGGAGCGCCCGCACTGTTTTAGGAGGCGAAATTGTAAGGGCGCGCGTGTATAGATAGCAATTTAATTTATATCTGTGCGCAACCGTTGCTAACGGAAAACGATCCTGGACTGCAAGGCGTTATGCACATAACTTGTGCAAAAAATGTGTGGTTTTCTCCTTTTTGCTATTACAAGGAAAGTTTAAATAAACTACTTTTTTAGTGCGCTGAATAAATCGGAAATCGCTACAAAAAGGTAAAAAGGCATAAAGTTTATTATCGGAGGAATATTTCTGGTAAAAAAAAAGGATATGTTTATAGACGCGAAACGATACGAGAGGTCGTTATTATTTTCTTAATGCGAGTGTTGAACGTAATATTAACGTAACGTTATCGAATTAAAAATAATGTACTTTGAGGTTTTTTTTTTTTTATATATTATATAGCGAAGTTTTTTTATTCGGTGATGATGCTTCAAGGAAGTCGTTTTTTTTTGATATTCGTTGTAGTTTTCTAAAAAAAAGTATGACGAAACCCGAGTAAAACGTGAATATGTACGCGATAACGGGTTTTTTTTTTTAGAATTCAGTGTAAAATAACCGTAAAAATCTGAAAATTTCAACCCACGGGTATATTAGCACTTTTTTGAAGGTTGTACACTTCACAAAATAAGTCTGTAAAAAAAAAATTTTAAAAAACATACTATTTCATATTTACCGTTTTGCCGAGTTCAAAACAATATAATATATATATATGTTTGGTTAATAACCGTCGGGTCCTCAACATACTGCACTATTAGACGAATTCTCCTTAATATCATTATGCATGGTGTTCTACAGTACTAATAGCTCTGTCAACGATCATTTTTTTTTTTTTTTAATCGGGTTCGGATAAAATTAAGTAAAAAGTGAAAAATAAAATTCGGTTTTTTTCGGTGATTATAAGAGACTGAAGTAAAAATTAAATTTTTCTCTAGATTTCCGTCCCCCTGAAACAAAACACCCGATCGCAGAGATTTTTTTTTTTTTAAATGCATATTGACAGAGTTATTAGCATTCGGATAGCACCGCAAGACGTCCTGTATAATAATATCGAAACTACAAACTAATTGCTTAGATCGCAACTCTACTACATATAATATACATATACAGGCGCGTCTTGAACGACACGGTGTGATAATTTTAAGCGAATAAAACGATCGCCCTCCCACTTCCCCCCCCCGCCCCATCACGGTTACATATTATAAATTACCGACTATATAATATTAAACCAATACGGCACACACGGTCATAGAACGAAAAACGCGAATCAAACGGTCGGAATATCGTAATTATTGTCTATATATCGGTAATACAATTATTACGATAATTAAACGGATAAAACCGCGTGCGACGTTTTCGCAATCTGAAAACCGGCGGGTAATTCGAAAAAATAACGTACTAAACGTTTCGAATGGATTCCGATGCACGGTCCTTATAATTGATACACGACAATAGCCTTGTACAATAATACGCGTGAAAAAAAAAAAAAATGCTTAAACGTCGTTTTCGTAAATTTTCAGATGCATACGCAATAATTATCGCTTGTACTCGTATTCTCGGAGTATAGAGATGACGTTTTAAAATGTGCGGTGAAAGAAGAAAATAAATAAATAACTCTAGCGGTATAACGTGTTCTAAACGGTCGGACGTATTGTACGAGAAGTAATAATTCTCAATTGTAGGTACGAATAGATTCTATTGAATTCTAGTGAATTTTAGCGCGTTTTGTATAATATCAAGACGATAAAAAAAAAAATCGAATTTTTCGCGTACACGTTAATCGTTCGTATATGGTCGAAAATAATCTTCCCGGTACATTATTATTCGAGAATTTACAATTTAAAAAAAAAAAAAAAAACTTTACGAAACTCACCTGGACAACATTGCGTGGTCGGCGGCCGCGGCCAGATGCGCGGTGACGTCGAAAGTGGCCGCCGCAGCGGCCGCCGCGGCCGCTGTGGCCGACGACACGGCGGATCCCGCGTTTTTGTGCTGTTTCCCGCCGCTCCCGGGTTTGTCCTTGCTGAGTATGCTCGAGATGGAGAACGACGTGTACGGCGGTACGGCCGACTTGACGGCCGGCGATTCGCGGCCGCCCACCAACAAGTTACCGGCCATCTTCGCGGCCGCCACCGTCGTCGCGCCGTTGTTGCCCATCATCAATCCTCCGCCGCCGCCGGTGGCCGCCGGGCCGCGATCGTTGCAGCACTCGTCGTCGTCGTCGTTGCCGGTCACGTCGATGCGCGGAGACTCGGACATGGTGTCCGTACGAAATGCGCCGCGTGAAAAATCCCGATTCGGCCGGACGCGGTCGAATTCAAATTGTGCACCGCAGGGGACGCCGCGACGATGGTTATTGCGTTACGGCGATGATTCGGCGTTTTGCGCGCGGTAGGTACGGGCGGCCGACGACGTGCCGCGTACGAAGGCGAAACGATAAAACGGAGTATACGTGCGATCGCGCGGGGTGCCAAAATCGCATGCGTTTATGTATTCGAGTGTGTGTGTGTGTGTGTACGACGACGGTGCGCGCGCGATTGTCGTCGCTGAACGGCCGGGGCGGTTATACCGACTGCAGATGATGAGACGACTATATACGGTTTGCGGTGTCGGAGCACTTAAGCGGGCCGCCGCTGTATTATTATTATTATTATTATTCCTCCTCTTTCCTACTTTATTTTTTTCCCCCGGCCCCCTCCGGGCCGTCCCCGTCGCGGTTCTTACTCCGCGCGCGCGGACATTTTCACCCCGCGGCCGCCGCCCTCTTGCCGGTACGCTCCGCCCATCCCCGGCGCAACAGACACACCCACTCCATTGGTCCAAAAACGGATTTCATCCCCTACCGCGTGCGCCGAACCGCGCCCCACCCATCCGCCGCGCTTGTAACTATATGCGTGATGCGATGTATGCCGCGCCGCCGCGCCGTTTACCCTCGTCCACCGCAGCGGCCGCACACCCGGACTCCCCGCGCAGCCCCTCGGCGCCGGCGACACCGGCGACGATCATCGGATTCCACTTGAACGCCACCGCCGCCGTCTATACCTATACTTACCGCCTGTGCTTTCCACGCCGAGATGGTTAATCCACGCGCGTCTCAAGGCTGGAAAATCTAAACTTGCCCGAACCGAAGTTTTCCGGTAAATACCAGTTACGTACACTATGGTACATACGCAGGTCGTATAGGGTGAAACTTCCACAATATAATAATAATAGAACGATCCTAAAATATAATTATGGCGTTATAGTTTTGGGCGATAAAGTAAGACACGTTTCCGTTCCGTACAATATAATTATTATTGTGTCGTATTCGTGGTCGGGTGAACTCAAAGGCGTCAACATTTACACGGTAATACACGATTCGTCAATAACGTTTCTTTGGTCCAGGGGGCTTAAGTGAATGTTATACATTTTTCAGTACAAGCAAATAAAATGCTGAAAATATACGTAGTTATGCAATTTACATAAAAACAAAAAAGTTACATTAGACAAAATTTTGATAAAAAAAAAAAAAAAAATGCTAAACATTTACTTGAGCGGCCCTCTTTTCCCGTGTAACGAACGATTTAATACAATGGTTACTCATAATGCAATAACTGCAGAGATTATTATTATACCGATATTCAGTATACGCGTATGAGTACTAGTGTACTCTATAGTACACATATACGAATTACAAATTTTGTTTTATTATTTTGTTCGAGAACATTTTAAATGTCTAACCTAAATAAGCGTATAAGCCGTGTAATTTACTAGATAAATCTATAAAACTACTCTACGGCCTGCCCAAAAAATACCTTTTATTAATACATTATTATAAACGTGGCTAATAAGGGCTTATAATTATATAAGTTTGCGTGTCTTACAATAATTATTCAAAACATACCTAACTAAGTAAAATAGTAATTTGTTCAATATTAATACTAAAAGTTTACGGCAATTTTTTTTTTTTGTTTTACTTATTATTAGCTCTTTTTTTTTTTTTTATAAAAATGCATATTTTTTATATTTTTATTTTAAGTGCATTTTTCACATGTTAAACCTAAAATATTTAACACGGCGTTTTTTTAAATTGAAAAAAATTCTATAATAATAGATCAACTATTTTAATGTCTGAATATTCGTTGATAATTTGTCAAACGATGAAATAAAAGTACTTATATTTTATAGTATCTACCCAGTGCTCGAATTTGAAGGGGTCAGGGGGGGGAGAAATTGTGTACCATTTATAATTTGTCTTAACGGTCTTAATAATGTCGATTCGATCAATACAAAGGACGCTACCGCTTCTTTTTATTAATTCAATTCAAGCACTGTGTCTACCTGGGATATCTGTAGATTAGCGGACGGTTATCGAACATGTTCGATCAGCGGTTATCGACAGGCTGTTCTCGACGGCCCTTGAACCAGTGACTCGGTGTTATTTATTTGAGTAATTTAAAATTGTTTTATTAATTCAGAGATCATTTATTCATTATTGTTTCATTAAAAATGTAACCCCACGATTTAAGGTTGAGATTATAACAATATATAGTATTCTAATTTTTATTTCTTGACGACGATTTTTGAAAATTATTTTAAGCAATGAGTAGTTCACTTGATGCGATTTAAAAACGAAAATGTTTTCGTTAAGTACAACAGATTACTTTACTATTATTGTTATATTTTAATAGTCCTTGGTTATAAGGCGTGCAATATTAAACAAATAAAATAACGGCCGCGATATCGCTTCCTGGATTATTTGTATTTCAATGTATTTAATTATTACGGTTTAAAATCGATTTAAAAACGGAAGTAATTAATCGCGAATATACATGGCGATATTCGATACACAATATCCGTGTTAAGATATTTATTTTTTAATGGTTGGGTAAAATTAACAATAAAAAATCGCCTAATTAACCATAACGATTAATATGTATTTATTAAACAAAATCTGATTTTCGTGCGTGTTTCGTTATATGTCCCGAAATGTACACTTCAACGATCTAGTTAGGTAACCTTGCAACAATACCACGATTATTCAAAATTAATTTTGTTAGATATCATTTCGATGAATTATTACCGTTTTCATTGGTTCAAATTTGTACGATATTTGTGTCTCCACCAGAAATCTAGTTTTAATAAAAAAGATAATAGACCTTATTGTTTCACTTTGGGTCTAGTTGTTGACTAAAAATGTCGTTTTTCAAATTTAAATTTTCGGAAATAGGGATAATTCACCGCTACCGTAATATTTGTGTACGATATTTTTTTGACATTTTTAAACAACAACATTCTATAGCTTTTAATGATTTTCGATTTTGCATATGATTTAAAAAAAATTAGTAAATAGAAGTTAAATATTAGATTTACTTTCCAAAAATGTTATTAATCGTACATTACAATTTAATTGTATTGGAAAAAAAAACTTACTGAATTGTATTTGTATCATAATTGATTAAATTTTGCGATTTAGTGAGGGATGTATTGATTTTAAGATGATTTTTATTTATTTTTTTTTTCTGTAAACAACTTTTTCACCATACATTATGCCCGGATTTTCCAGTGTAACACATTTTCTGAATGTTAATTTCCTAGAGTGGTACTTATTAAAGGTAATTTTTTTTCATTTTCCAGGAGTTTCATAATAAATGTCAAAACCGGAAAAAAACGTAGGAAAAACAGGAACATTTACGAAATGCGTTATTTTCAAATCGTAAATATTACAGCCTTTTAAAACACGTAAAACAGAACTCGGCTCAGAATCGTTTTTCGTTAGCAATGATTAATCGCTGCATACATTAAATTTCCCCTCTACTTTTCCAACTTCTCACCTACAACAATGGCCCACCCGTTGCGCGTTGTACGTCCGTTTGTTTTTAAACGTTCGTATTATTATACTGACATTTGAGTGTTATTAAAATACTCGAATCGGGATTTTTTCGCAATGAATTAAGCGTATTTAAGTTCTAAAAACTCGTAGAATATAACAATTTTTATGTTATACTGTATTTACGTCACATATTTTACACGTGTACATTTTTATACTTTCGGACCCGATCGTGTGTACGCTCGATAAGCACTGTAATCAGACAACGTGACGTCGCGCTAATCGCGCGTACTTTGAAAACGTATTCGAAATCTTTGTTAATAACACGGTCTCTACATAGTCCGGAGAACGGTTTTATTCGCGAAACAAACGCGCGGAAGCTGCGAATAATAATATTACATAATTGCTCGTCAAAGGTTATTCGACGCGATGCATTTAAAAACGCTACACGGGACTTTTCCGATCGAGCGGACGGACGAACCCCCGCCGGAGAGATAATAAAAATAAACAAAAACGGCGGAAAAAAAAACAAAAAAAATACCACCGGCCCTCTCGCCGAAAGCGCGCGCGACGTTACCGGGGCGGCTTAATGTTTCGGCGGCGGCGGCGGCGGTTATCCCCGGCGGAATTCGTGCATCAGAATTAATATTAGCGGATGGGGCGGAACAAATGTCGCGCGCGGGCGCGCAACGGGATCGCGCGGTACGGCGGGGCGCGCGGGATGAGTGGCTGTGCAAAACATCCCCCGCGGAAATTCGACGAACAGCTTGTGTATAATATAATGTATACGCGCGGGTATTAATAAACCAATCTCGTCGGGGGCGCGTCGTCCGGGGGTGGCACTCGATCATCAAAGCTATTAAAAGCTTTTTCTCGTCGACTGCGCGCTATTACCGCCGCCGCCGCCGCCGCCGGTACCGCGCGGTTACCGCTCGCGCCGCAGAGGGGCCGCGATAATAACGTGCGGCGAAACGATTCGCGGCGCGCGCGCGACGGGTCTCGCGTCGTCGCCGTCGCCGTTCACCTGTGCCCGCGATCGCGAGCAACGCGGAATCCGCGGACGGCGTGCGTGCCGAACGATGCTGAAAATGCGTTTCCAACCCCCCCCCCCCAAAAAAAAACCCGCCTCTGCACCCGTCCCTTTAACCTGCCCGTGTGTTCTTCGCGTTCGCGATATTTTCTCTTACGCGCGGCGTCGTCGACAGTAGAACTGTGCAAGCGGACCCGCGAATATTATCGTGCGACGCGCGCGTTATTGTCGTTGTCGCTATTACGCGATGGCCGGCGATCGTGTCGAAACGGGGCGTCGTCGGGCCCGGAGCGCGCGGTGTCCTGTGACGCGGCGGCGTTAAACGAAACCGAAATACCCGCTCGACCAGGGCCACTGTAATTATCGTCTCGCGCGCGTTCGCGGAAACTCGTCGCCGCCGCCGCAAAGTTCGAGATAACAGCGCCCGCGGGGTGGTGCCTGTCCGCGCGTGCATCCGATAACGTACACGGGCGGCTCCCCGTCAGACGCGCGCCGGCGATAACGACGGCGGGGCGAAAACTCGCGCGTCGTTCGCCGCGGGCCGCGATCCTCTTTGACGCGGCCGCGCCGTTTTCCGCGAACCGGCGGTGTCGAATATAAACGCGCGCGCGCGCGCGCTTCTTCGGCGGGGGACGGCGGCGGCGGTGTCGTCGATTCCTCCGTCGCCCCCATTGTCCGCGCCGGACAACAATAATACAAATACGGTCGGTATTATCGCGCGAACATAATAAACGTACGTTCGCCGCGCGCACGAAAACGGACGGTTTTCGCGGACCCACTCGAAGGGCCACGACACCGGGTATAATGTTATACGCGGTATTGATGCGTTTTACAGGCACCATTACAGTGCCCGGAGTCGTACAACACACGCGGCGGATTAGTGCCCGTCCGCGCATTGTTGTTGTGTTCGGTGTGCGTGCGTGTTTATTATGTGTTTATCGCGCGCGAAACGGCAGCGAAAATAGCCGGTGCACCGTGTCCGCGAGAAGAATACCGGGTACCCGAACCGACGGCTACCGTGCGCCGTTGCACGCTCGCGTACGCGTTACAGTATTATAAAAGCGTGTGCGGCGGCGACGACAAAAACGACGGAGAAAAAAAAAAAACCGGTACTAACAATCAGGTTTAAACTCTCGCGCGAACAATGGGAATCGCCGGGAGCACGCACGTCCGCAGTGTGTGCCAAATCATCTACGAAAATTCGCCGTCCGTCTATCTTGTTGTTATTATTATTACGAGGGGTAGTTTCTTGTACGTCCCGTCACTCTCCCGTTCACTCGCTCGCTTTCTCTCACTCTCTCTCTCTCTCTCGCGCGCGCGACGGATCCCCGCCACGATTACAATATCCGCCGGCCGTGAAACTGTATAATTGATCCGGCGTCAATTGTTGTTGTGCACTACGGACCGACGGCCGTACATAATAAACCTCGCGAATCCTGCGTACAAATATTATTATTATCTTTTGATTAACCGCGGAGATAAAACGTGCGGTTTCATAGATAATACGTCGAGCGCGGACACGGGCAGGGGATACTCTTTTTACGGTCTAGGATGATTTCGGCGCGGCCGTTCGCGCGCGAAGCGGTTTCGCCGTTATTTTTCCACCCGGTTCGCGAAATAACGTAAAACCGTATAAATGTTATCATATTATAATAGACGCGAAAGTTTTGTTCGGATGGACGTCTGTCGGGACGGCTAGTAACCGTCACTGTTAAATATGTTTCCAACATTCGTCAAGATTTTAACTTAAAAACGGACGGACATACTGCGCACCACGAGTGGACTCACTGTTGTTGGTGAGAAGTTGGGAAGATAGGATACAGACGGGAATTTAATGTATAGCTGTAAGCAACGATAAACCATTGCTAACGAAAAAACGATTCTGAGTGGAGTTCAGTTACAACACTAATTGCTTTGTCAACAATGTATACGTCATATTATGGTAAAATAATTAAATAGGCATTATATATTTTCTTTAATAATATTTGTTTAACGTACCGACTTTATCGTGTTTTTTCCAGATTTTTCATATTTGCTGGGAAAACCCTTGGGCAAATCGAAAAATTAACTTTTTAAATTATCTCCCCGGTCAGATTTCTTTTTCGAGAAATTGTTACACTTAAAAATCGGAGCAAGTTTTCTGGTAGAAAAGTTGCGCACAGATGAAAACAAAAAACATCTTTGTAAAACCATCTAAAATTTAAATTTTTTAAATTTTACTAAAACGTACAGAAAATAAAATACTTAAGAGTAGCCTTTTATTGGGAGAAGACTAAATTGGAAACTAGGGGATTAAGCCATCTTAGCTCCCCCTTGTTACGTCCGTATGGATATCCGTTTTATACATAATATCTATGTAACTAAATAAAAACGATAATTATTGTTAGTTTTCAGTTGTTGTATATTTACTGAATAAGTTGTGATATATTTGTATATTTGTTTTTTTGTCAATTTTTCGAAAACGTTTGAATTGTTTTTGTACGCGTAGAGATTGAGAATTTGCAATAATTATGAAAACGTTATAGCATTATACCCAACTAAGAAGTTTATTTAAAAATATAGTGCGAATGTAAGATAAACGGATTACCCGGTATACCTACATTTATATGTGTCTTTTATTATTTCAACACATCGTCTGCGAATCCCCTTAAACGAAGACATTGTACGGTATTGTGAATCGATGTCAATTTCCGGGAAGGGGACGGTGATATAATTTAATAAAGTACCTACCTAACGTGAAAAAGACAAAAACGCGTAGATATATAATAAAAGGTCACCGCACAGTGCAGTATACCTACATTTCGGAACTCGTCCAAATTGAATATTTGAACCACTCGGGCCTTTGCGCGTCAGTCTTGGCTAGTCAAAACTCTCTTTAGTAAACGGGCCCGCCATTACCATTATATTATCGTGTGTTCTCTAAAAGCCCGTCTCGGAATCCACTTATGGCTGCACACGTGCAACTTCGCCGTCCGAATAATTGGATGACGGCGGGTCAGACTCTGAGCGTAAAAAGGTCTTGCGTTTTAGCAGCACTCAGATCCGGTTCTAATGTTTCTAATACTGTATATACAGTTACGGAAACGGCGAACGGCGGCGAAAGGGACAAGACGAAAAATAGACGGCGGCGTAGAAAATCGATGTGTTTAAAATAAGGGACGATTCCCCAAAGGACCCGGAAAAAGTTCGTTCCGAAACGTGAAAATAAACTATACCGCACAGCGTCTAACTTCGCACTCGAGCACTTAACATTTCCTCGCACGCGTTATTATCTTAAAAAAAAAAAACAACAACAACATCGCGCGTTATTCGAGTGCCTAATATCTATATAAGATAATCGAGATTGTTTATAAGTAGGTCGGGTAACAAAAGTGCTCCGAGTCATTGAAAAGTACAGTATATATTTTGCTAAATATATTATATACTCGTATAATGGAAAAGAAAGAAAAGAAAAAAAAACACACACACACACACACACGTATAAGATACCTATTCTCTCGCGAACGTTTGTATCTCGGGCTGTAGTTCATCATAATGCGATGATGCTCTGCAACGATGATTTTTGTAAATGCGCATATAGGTACGTATGAAAACCGGGGGGTTTTGAAAACGATGCCGAACTGCGTGTGGTCTTCGTTTATTTTCTAATAGAATTAATTTTACGGTTAACGGGACGCGGGTGGCGAGAAACAAACGTGCAAGTGCATTGGTCCGGACGGTGATGCGGCGCCGAAAAACACAGTAATATTAATAACCGTCTAGGAACTGCAGACTGCAGTGGATACGCCAGCTACCGTACCGTACCTACGGAAAATACAATATGACCGATGGGAACTTGCGCAACACCGGCGTTCGCGGTGCGTTGAACAACAATAACGACGGGCGGAAATACGCGCAAACGTCGAACGTTTTACGCGAAAACCGTACAAAAATTAAATTGTTATTGTACTGCAGCGGCGGCACACCCGGTTGCTTGTTGGTCCGCGTATGTCCATTGTGTGGTGTCGAAACGCGTGAACGGTCCCCGGTTTGTGAAGGCGCCACGCCGCCGGTGGACGAGATAAACCGATTTTTCCAGACTATTATATAGGTACCTGTACCCGTACACGGCTACCAGATAATACCTTTCCCCCACCCCACCCCTCCGTCCGGACCGTGTATTTTTACGTCTCCGCTCAAACGTGTACGAAACAATCGTTTCGGTCGGATTGTCGATATTCTGAAATTATTTAGTAGAGGTACTGGACGTTGGACGGTTATTCTATGCCTACAAAAATAGCCGCGCCGACCGCGACCAGTTAATAATATTGTGTTTCGCCAAATCCGAATAACTGAACATTTCAAATTCTGGACGAAGGGAAGAATTGACGTTCGAGTAATTGGTTTTACTAAAACGCGGGGTTTTTATTTTTGTCCATAAGCAAATTTTTCACGGGAAATCATGCTCGTGTTAAAAACGTATTGCAGGGACTTTGCATGTAGCAATTTCGATCCAATTGGTGCATTGAGGTGCTCATTTTCTATTGACAGGCAATTGTTTGTATAATTTTTGTCGGTTTCTGACCTCTGGCCGATTACTTTTGCAACAGGAGAAAAATACGACATCGTTTTTCGTTATAGCAATGGTTTATTTATCTATTATTCCGCATAACTCACTTTTTATATCGCCGATCAGTATAGAATCAAACTTTTTTTTATTATTATTATTATTATTCATTTTCAACCACCGAATAATTTCGTTATTTGTGTACATTTTGTCAAAATATAGACTTCAAACTCTTGTGAAAAAAATAACATACTTGAATTTTTTTTTTTTTTTATGAGAGGTTATTGATTACAATTCACGAGTATTTATACGTTTTCAAGAAATTTCATTAGCATAAAACCGTATATTTTCAAATAGCTTTATATTATTATGATGCGATGAACCCGACAGGAGCCAAAATATTAAAAAAAAAAAAAATCGTTTAGAAAAAAATCTGTGGCGTTCAGTAGAAATAATACCATTCTTCCGACGTTTATATATTATGCACATAGATGGTCAAAACCTTGAGAAATTAATTTTTTTTTAAATTCAAACCCAAACCATAGAAACGTGAATTTTGAAAATGCAATATCTAAATAACACTTATAAAGCGGATTGAAAACGCTAAAAGTCCGAATCCAAATGTCTCCAATACGAAATGTGCAGACGGTTAACAGAGTAAACGATGTACGGTGTAACGTTATTGAATCATATCGATTAAAATGTACAAATGAACGCGAACGCGAATCGATTGTGGAGTGCACACATCATTGACGACGTGGCGCAGTCAATGCGCACCGGTGGCGCGGCCAGCACGAAACTCTCTATACGAGAAAAAGGTTGAAATTAAAAAAAATACGGCCGAAAAAAAAGAACAAAAAAAAAAAAAAAACTCGAAATGCATTGTATAATACACGGATACACGTTGTGCAATGTATTCGCGCCGAAGTTCTGCGGGAGGCGTTCCGTAATTCGTGTACAATACATTATTATGTTTATTAGGTATCGTTGCCCCGGGGCGAAACCGAGCGGATTTTCGCATAATTTAACGCGTGCGTCGCGCACCGCGTTCGGGGGAAATCGAAACGTGTGAAAAACGTGATTGATACGACAATAACAGTAATAAGAACGCGTCCGCGCCGCCGACCTGGTGGGTAGGTACAACGTAATTGTCGGTTACGACACCTTACGCTGTTCGGGACAAAACAAAAAAAAAACCCGCCCATCCCGTCGGTATATGATATCGAATCGAACAGGCACCCACCAAGTGTCGAGTTGTTGGACAGCTGTTTTGGTTAAATTACGATTTTTATTTTATTATTTTTTTTTTTTTTTAATAATAATTCACTCTTAACCGCTTTGTGTTCGATATCCATAATAAAGGGCAGTTGCAGTGTACGTCGCAGTGAAATGTACACGACCCCGTATCGCTGTTATAGCATTACGCGCCGTCCGTTTTAAACACGTTTTGCAGAATACAGTGAAACCTGAAACTATTCGATTCAACCGTCACTTGTGCATGATACTAACGCTTTATACGCCTATCACGGTACATCGAAAAGACCAATCATCGTTGTTGTAGAAAAACGAATTCGTATGATCGTATAATACGCTACATTATATTATGTACAGTGTCGAATTAAGTTCTACGTTATTCTTCACTTGCCCCCATACTTAGCAGAGTACTTTCAAAATAATATCGTTAAACACGCGTGCACGATGTATACTATTACGCGTGATTAGTGTCTATTATTATTTATCAGTAGGGTGCGGATTATAATGTACATTGTATTTATTTTTTTTTTTTTAATTGTCCCAAGCTGTTTTTTTCGTTTTATATATATCAAAGAATTAAAATATGAAACTTTTATTTTTATTTTCAAATTATTTTTCGACATTTTTTAGGATTTTTTGCAATTTTTTTTCTTCTTTTAATAAACTTTATAGTGTTATCAGAAAATCTGATAAAATGTATTTTTAAAATGTATTAGGTATAGATTTACCGATTGTACCGGAAAAATACAATGAGTGCTGCAACAAAGAAAATGATAAGCTATTTATCGATTTGTAACTTTTAATGTAGTCATATTGCACTATAAATTTTGTACAATTGTATTTAGTAAATTTATATCTATATGTATAAAAAAGGACGGACATGCTTTGCACGTGGGTACAGCAACTGTTGAAGGTGGGAAGTTGGGAAGATAGGCTACAGACAGGAATTTAATGTATATCTGTAGGCAAAGATAAACCATTGCTAACGAAAAAACGATTCTGAGTCGAGTTCAGTTGATAATGTTGCATTGTCAACAATACAATAAATGGTATTATGTCATATTGTAGTAAAACAGTGTGCGTCTCTTTGACAACAATGATTGTTCATAAAAGATTAAAATGATAAAAATTTAATAATAACAAAAAATAGATAAAAACGGCTGCCAATGACAATCTTATTTTTAATCTTTCAATCTTTTTTAACCTGAAGACCGAGGTTTTCCTCATTATTTCGAATATTAATGAGAATTTCGAAAAATGATCTTTTTAAAATACCACTCATAGATAATTTCCTTTCATAAAACGTGCTGTATTTGATAATCAGAGTAAACTTTCACATAAAAAAAAAAAATAAAAATAAAAAATGTATAATTATTGTAAAATTAATACATCCCTCGTTTCACCCAGAATCTAAAATTAATGTTTGTCTATCTTGTTTGTTTTGTCTTATGCCTGCCTAAACCGTCCATCTGAACGTCATAAAACTTTGGAAAGTGGTTGTGTACATTCCCATGAAGGTTTCTAGCATAGTATTTCTATGCAATTCTTCGATAGCTCGACAGTCTACTATCACCCACAAGAACCGGGTTTTAGGTACTTTTGGTAGGCACGAAGGAAAATAATTTTTTTTTTTTATGAGTAACTTTGGTAATATACGTTTGCAAAAGCAAATATTATTAGTCAACTAGGTTGTCATAGGCAAATTCTTATTATATCTATAGTATGTAATCTTTAATTGTGTATATAGGTAACTAAATATTTTTTGTTGTGATTGTATAGAGAAAATATTTAATTTTAATTCCCAACGAATATATCAATATTGCGTACACTTCAGTCTATGGGTGATATTAGACGTACGATAAACATACGATATTTTAAAACATACATAAAACATACATATCTTCTTTGATTTTTCGAATGCTGCATCGTCATCAGTTATGCCCCCCGAACGGAAATCGATTGATCGATCTATATCTGAAACATGAAATAAAAAGGCATTACGATCAACAGAAAGCAAGATTAGAAAAGGAATATAATAGATGAAATGATCCAAGTGCCATTTTGATGTCCGGGGTAATTTCCGAAACTACTCATCCAATCGTTGTGTTTTTTTTTTTAAATGATACGCAGTATATCGTGGAGAAGGTTTTAAGCTATTGAAAACATCGATCTGATCAGTAGAAGTAGTAGATGACCTAACCTGCAGTATAGTTTGGGCTGGATGAAAAAAAAAATGTATGAGATATTTTTCATTGCTTAGCAACCATTGCTTAGCTAATTTATATAAGTTTGAAAATAAAAATAAAGAAAATGCATCTTTAAACATTTAAAGCCAACAAAGGTTAACTGCATTAATATTGAAGGAGATTAAAACAAGAAAAATTGTTTATTACATATTATTTGGCACGACCAATGCCAAGCAGGACAGCTATAATACCTAATAAAAAACGTTTAAATAATTTTAGAGCATTTTTTTTTTTATGGTATTTTTCAGTCTTTTTTTATTTAAGTGCATTAAATTGTATATTTTTAAAACGTTTTTCTTGTTTTTAGAGCATTTAAATTCGCAATCTATTTATGACAATGTCATACTTCTTATCAGACTCTATTAACGGTAATAACTTTAATCCGATTAAATAGCTAGTCTATTGAATACCTATAGTCAAATAATAGTCAAATCTATTGAGTACCAGTCGGATTGAATAGTACATTAAATCTAATTGAATATTAAGTGTAACAATAGTAATGGACTGGTCTTCGTGTGGTCCACTACATCGGTACACGGATTTATGGGTATTAACGTATTGTATGTTAAATTATTATATTATTTTGAATGTTGTAAATAATCACGGTTTTAATGCGATACGATAGTATTATATACGTATACCTAGTCAAACAATTGGAAACCAAAATAAGATACATAGAAAATGTATTTTATAAAATATAGGTTCACGTATTTAACCATTAGTTGTTTAAATTAAAATGTGCCTATTGCCGTACTAAATTATTTCAGAAGGTATTAAATACGCAAATAAATTACCATTAGGTACTTTAAGACAATTTACTACGTTTATATGGATTTTATTAATTTTTAAGATCAAATCTACTGGGAGAGATTCATACAGAGGGTTTGTTTGTGTTAAAATTTGCTAAATTTATTTTCAATGTCTATAAATTGTGTACAAAATAATGTTTAACTTGAGGTACGAGTACAAATGGGCGATTAAAAATTACTTTAACCGATTAATAATAAAAAAAAAATTACAAATTCCTATTTTAAAATTGACTCATCTGTAATATTTCCATCATATTATTGTAATGTTTGAACTTTATCAATGAACAACATCTGCTGATAATTACACAACATAACTTCCAAATATCAATTATGTAGGATATTTTGTTGAAATTTTAATTTGTATTGGGTTGGTTGATAAGCGAAGAAGGGAGGTGGAGTGATAGCCTCTCACGTTTTACTAAATTAAGCGCCCCACAAAATTCGATTCAATTTGCATCAGTTACAAGTTCTTCGTACAAGTTCGTGGACCGGTTTTATTCATAATTCCCGGGGTGAAAAAAAAATGGCCAATCACTCTAACCGAGCGTATTGCGCAACAGAGACGAAAATATTTTATTTGCATAAGATAATTTATCGGTAAATCCGTACAAATATTAATCGCTACCCTCGAACTGAAACTATATTATATTATACTAAATAATATTATTAGGCGTTCGCGGTACATTCGAAAAAAAAAAACCATTTTATTTTAAACTCCATTATCCATTTACGATACAAAACAGATAGTATATATAAAAAAAAAAAATATATATTATTATAATCAATTTGAAACCGTATACCGCACGTTTCCGTTTGTGAGGGATTTTATTTTATTTTTTTTTTGTATTTTTATTAAACGAGGTTTTTGAGTTTAACTTTTGACCGCGAGGTTTTTTTTTTCGGTCGGATAGCCACTATAATATAATGTATATATAATATATGTGTATTATAGTATACGCAATCGTAAAGAGTTTTTTTTTTTTATTATTATTTATTCCATCGTAATATAATATATAATGGCAATACCAGTCATTATAATCGTGTACATATATATATTTATATATTTCTATCGAACCTTTTTTTTCTGTTCTTTTTTTTTTTATTATTACGTTTTTATATATATGTAGTGCTTTGTACGAACGAATATTTTATTAAAAGTTTTACGCGCAGGTCGGAAAACGCGTTGCGTATTATATTATATAGTCGATACGCCCTTTGATCTACTATTATAGCAAAGCTCTTTTTATAGAGTTGTATTCCCTAGGCCGGGTAAAATAAAATATAAAAAAAAAAAAAACAACAACAACTACATTTTGGTTTACTATATTTTAATATAACCGCGAACTCTTTTGTGTACCTATATAAATAATACTAACATCAATGTCGTGTTTAAACTATTACACAAACTACCCACCATATTATACTATCGCCGCATCATTACATTGTATATTGTAGCCGCATTTTTGTTACGTTTTATTTTATGTTTTTTTTTTTAATCCATACGAGTTTTGCAATATTTTTTGGGGGAAAAAAAAGAAGGTGAAAAATCAAAAACCACGAGTTTTATATCCGCAAAGAAAACGGTTTTATTAAAAAATATATGTTTATGGACGAGAAACGAATATACTATTATTATTATCATTCGAATCGCCTTGCAGTTCGACGGACCTTTATGGTTATTTGAGCAGTGTACGTTATTTCTAAAGGTAGACAAATCGAGATTAGACGTGCGTATTTCACTATAATATACATATCCGGTACGAATAATACACGAATAATCGTCCACAATAATAAGATTATCAAATTAATTGAAAGTATTAATATAATTTTCGGACTATTGCTGGCGTTGTTTAGTTAAGCTCAAAATTTCAAAAGATAATGTTGCCGGCAAAAACCGCCAAATACAATAGTACGATCTCGAGTTTTTATACAATTATGAAATCGGCAGTCACGATATTGTCGATGATAGAATTTAATATAGATTACAATATTTATATATAATGATAACCACAAATTTAATTCGCCTAAATAAAAAAAAAACCAACCGATCGTTTGAGAAACGTAATCAATTTTTTACTAAAAAAAAAAACATGCCTTACGGGAAAAAATCGAATGCCTCGTAGGGTGGTCTAATTATTTCGATAATTATTTTTTGTTCAAAAAGTGGAAGATTTTTACAATTTAACTTCAAAACGTTTATTAAAACAAAAAGAGTCGTCCTATGGTTTTGGAAATTTTACCAAGTCTAGATAAGTCCAATATAAGTGTTAATCCCAAGTTTAAAGTCTCTACGTGTATTTATAACCGAATTACAGCAAAAAAATCCCAAAAATTACAATTCCTTAAAAGCTCAAAAGTGGCTCAAAAGTTTAGACGAAAATACCGTAAGAAAAAAAATCAAAAAGACAAAATAAAAAAGGTATCTTATGATGTTTGGATTAAATCTTTTTTTTCTGATAGAAAATATCGTCCGAGTTTTTATAAAATAGCGAAATCGTATCGTAGCAATTCTACGTTTTCCTACTTAAGTGGTTTCATTTAAAAAAAAAAAGTTGAAATATAAAAAATGACTTATTTAAAATACAATCTAGACAATTTGAGCTTTCAGAAAAGTTGCTACACGTAAAAATTGGAGCGAGTTTACTAGGAAAAAGCGTGTCCACAATCTAAAACAAAGAAGAAAGCAAAAAAAAAAAATAAACATCTTAGTAAACCAATAGCTTGCTACGCTCGGAATCTAAACTAACTAGATTGGATTTTGTCAAAAGAATGGCATTTAAAGATCAGCCTTTAGTATAAACATCATTTTTATTATTTAAAATTATAAATAAGACATTATTTAACACACTCGGCCTATCTTAATGGGTGTAAGGCTTATACCCATTAATACTGCGTTTATTTAATTTCGGAATTCTCGCTACACACTCATATTATACTGTTTCAGTCTAACTAACGGTCAATATAGAAAAATTATATCATTTAGAACGTAAATGGTGGAGTTCAGATCGAAATTATAGATTAAATACAAATTACGAAATTTAAAGAGGAGAATATTTTCTAGGGCTATACGGATCTACTTTACAAAAAATTGCTATAGCCATGTTATAGTTTTTGTTTCTTTAAATACCTGTAACTCTTGCGTATGGCAATTTTTTAGAAAAAAATATCCGTGCAACCCCCGAAAATATTCTCCTATTTAATTTTTTTTTATTTGTGTTTAAACTATAATTTCAATCTAAACGCCACAATTTACGTTCTAAGTATTGCAGTCTTGTTATATTGTCCGTTCGACTGAAACAGTAGATGCGTGTGTAGCGTCCTCTTAATAATTTAATTATTCCGACTTTACGGTACTTTTATTTAATATATAATCGTCTATGCTTCGGCCGTAAATTATCGCGTGCAAAAGCTCCGGAATGAATATAATATAATAGGGGAAGGTCGGGTATAATGGAAACCTCAAGGAAAATTATCTCCTATCTCTTAAAATTTTGAACTTGACAAACTTTTCTAAATCAAAAGACTTTCTCTTACGTGTTCTCTAAACATCAATGTTTTTAATTTGAGAAGTCCTCAAATAAGGTTTTTGTTTTTAATTTTTAGAAAATATGTGTTTTGTCCCATTTTAGCCGCATGGGTTGATTAAAATAAGTAATAAGTGAAAGAAATTAATACATATTTTATTAATATTTTACTATACATGTTTGTCTGTATTATAAAATATCGAAAATGTTAACTTTTATACAAATATTGTAGGTATCTACACACATTAGTCTGTTGTTAGGTTAGGTTGAGGGTAAAAATGGGGTACGCTGTTTTAACTAACTTATAGGTGCCTTATTTTAATCAAAACTAAAAAGTAACATAAAATATGTTTTAAAAGAACGTCGATAAAACCCTTTTACGTGGAATTTATTTAAAAATAGGGGTGATAAAAATATATTAAATACGAAATAACAATACCTAACTTGTTTTTAATAAACAAAAGTAGTGATCGGAAAACACGAATCCGTGGGCAGAAAATGTTCGCTGTTCTAGGAACCATTTTATAAAAACGATAAAATTGTTTTACGACAAGACAACTGGATAAAGTACAGATATTTAAACGTCCCACGTTTGGATAAGCCAATTTATCGATAAATGATCATTCGGTTGTCACCGATCAATTTCGGCGTGACCGGATTATCACCAAAACCCGTTTTACCCGACCTTCCCCTATGCATATGCATAAATGATGACAAATCAAATTTTATCGCGGCCCAGAAGCGACGTGTCGTGTTGCGATCCCGACGTACAGGTTCCGAGAGCGATTTCGAATCAATACGAATAATACGTAACGGGCAAGCGCGCGACCGTCCGTTTCGAACCGTTCGAACGATTCCCGGACGCGGAACCGTCTCCGTATCACGGCCGCCGTCGTCGTGTAGCAGCGCGACAATACCTAATATAATAATATTACCCGGACAGAAAATAGCCGGGCGATTGCCGGCGCGGAGAGGGTAGAAAGCAAAAAAAAAAAAAAAAAAAAATCAAAAAAAAAAATCACAATTGATCTTTTATCGGCGCAGACGTCTCTCTCCTATATACACGTTTCTCCGTGTACGCATGTAACGTATGTGCCGACGACGACGACGTAAGCTCGAACGCGGACGTATATAACCGTAATATTACAACGGTGACGACGGCGGTACGCGCGCACACACACACACACACACACACACACACACACACGCGCGCGCACAACATAATAATACACGACGTCGTCCGCATTGTGTACGTACGGCGATTGCATTCCGACCCTCGGCCAATTCGCCGGCAGCTCACTCCGGCAACGTGCGCGGAGAACAGACCGGCGACTCGTACACGCGCGCGCGCATATATATAAATAACGATACGACGTACAGAGCGTACCGTACGAGAAAGCTAATCATCCGTCTATTCAACCCGATTGCTCCGTATGAATCGTTCCGCGCAGCGTAGGGTCGATCGAAACGCGTACACGATAATATATAAGTAACCGTACCCACACACCACCCGCGTAATATTGTAATAGACGTACAGTAGTCGTACAATAATATCATATACCTACCACGATAACGTATAGATAGATACTCTGCTTACGGTTTTCCTTTTTCTTTTTTTTTCTCCGTTTTCTCCGTTTTCTTCTTCCCGTTCCTTATTCGCCGTTACGAGTTAGTTTTTTTTTTTTTTTTCCACTACCGGGGAGAGTATGGGGCCCCCCGTCCCCGGGCCCGAGCGGGATTTTTAAAACCCCCCTCCGAGAAACTTTCTACCGCTCGCTCTAACAATAAATACGCGTAACCGACGAGTATAATGCTGCTACGGCGGCAGCCGCACCGTATGATATTATCGCGCGTGCGTGTCGTGCGCTATCCTCGGAGTGTAATATTATCAACGGCGAGCGAACGAACCACGTCAATTTCCACTGTACGGTGTTTTCCTTAGTTTTAAGGACGCGGTTTCCGGCGGCGCGTTCCGTCGTGAGTGCGGCCGTTAGTTCAGGTTAGGTTAGGTCAGGTGGACATAACGAGTACTGTAATACAGTATCTACCGTCATAATAATTCGGAATGAAAATCGTCGGGAAAACGGGAACTTGCAATTTTCGCCGAAGAAACTATTACGTTGGCGCTTTCTAGAAACGCTGCAATTTTCATAATTTTCTCGATTTCCGAGCTATTTAGCGAGCCATTTGAAATGCCCGCGTTTTTTTTCAGTTTTTTTGTTTTTTGGCCAGTAAAATGTTGACGATTTTTTAAAAAAAAAAAAATGTTGGTTAGATTACCAATGTATAATCAACGATAAACTATTGCTATCGAAATACGGAGCAAGGTTTGGTTAAACATGTTTTTGTAAACGCGTAATATTTACGATTTTCGTCAAAATATAAAACGCTTAAAAAACTACCACGTTACGCACAACTATTTTTTTAACCACTTAGTACAACAAATTTAAATGAACTTTGTGTTAAATTTTCAAGCGTTTTAGTTAAATCAAACAATTTTATTCACATAGTAGTACTTAACCAAATAATAACTTAAAATTACGCATTTTCTGGTTTTACCCAATTATTAAAAAAACGAAAGTAATTATTTTACTCAACGACTAAATTAAAAATGCAATATTAAAAGCATCTTTTCGTTTTACGATTGAGCGAAATTCCGGGTCGAAAACATGAATCGTAAGCGTTTAAAATAATGAAATCATTAGTGCCGTAAACTAGTCCCGTCTTTCCTATATGCTGTTTTCCAATTGCTAAGAAAATTGTCGGTAGCCACTCAATGAACTAACTAGATACGATTTGCTTTCGGAAAAGACGCTATACGTTTAAAAAAAAACGGAGCAATATGCCCGAAAGAAAAATCGTTTACAGACAGAGAATAAACACACAACATATGTGTAGGTAAAACCTGCAATACATTTGCACTTGCTGCGCTCAGAATCTAAAAATCAACTCGAAAACGAAACAATTAAAATTACGCGTCGACGTTTGAAAATCACGGAGAGTGTATACTCATACGAGCGTCTCATCAATTATAATGTATTAAGCTCAGACGGCTTCCGCCGTACGTCCAGTGAAAATCCTTCCGGTCTAGCCCGATCACCACGAGAAAAAATCACTGTGTGTAGACCATTATTTGTAGCTGGTTATACGGCACGCGTTTTCTACTAATAACGTCGTTCGACCATTATATCAAATTGATGTAATGCAAATATGCGAAGCACGTGTGAAAAACGTAGGAAAAACGGGAAAACCGGTACAATATTAAACAAATATTATTAAAGAAAGTATACAATGTCTATTTAATTATTTTACCATAGTATTGGGACACACACATATATATATATATATTGTTGACGAATCACCATTATCAACTGAACTCCGCTCAGAGTGGTGTTTTTCGTTAAAAATGGTTTACCGTTGCCTACAGTTATACATAAAATGCCCTTCTTTATCCTTCTAAACAACTTTACATCTACAACAGTGGCTGCGCTCATGTGCGAAGTATGTCTGTCTTTTTTATTATTATTAATAGTTTTTTTTTTTTTGTTTTTTTGTATAGTTATAGTTAATATGGAAGAATTAAAAAAAAAAAAAAACAATTAAAACTGTTTCAGTTTTCGGGACGAGAAAACCGCTCTCGATGTTTCGCATTCAAATTTTTAAACCACTCTTTCCCTCCCCCCCCCCTCGAGTGAGCTCCTGACACGCCACTGGGCCCGTCCGCGGTGCGGAATATAACGTCGTCGTCGTCGTCGTCGTTTAGCGTTATCGTCGTATTATAAATTATCTGTCGTCGACCGCGGCGGCGGCATAACGACGGCAGTTATTCATAATGTAATTTGTTACGAAAACAAATTACTTCTCTTTTCCGCGGTGGCCGCTACGGGCGACCGGGGATAAAAAGGGTACGGTACGGGTCGATGGGGGAGCAGGAGGAGAAGGAGGAGGAGGAGGAGGAGGAGGAGGAGGAGGCCGAATGGCAGCAGCTCGTTCGCGTTTGAGATAAAGTTCGTCGAGCTAAAAGTCGGTCGTGTAGGCGGGCGGCGGACAAAGTACGCGTATAGCGCGCGCACACAGCGACGGCGGCGGCGGCGAGTACATAGCGGCGAGAGAGCTGTTGGCCGCGCGGATTAATTAACGTAAAAGTAAAAAGCTCCGCCGCCGTCGTCGTCGTCGTCGTCGCCGTCGCCGTCGCCGTCGCCGTTCTCGCGCGCACCAGTTTCCCGGCGTTCTCTTTATTTTGAACGGGCTAATTAAAATAAATTGAACTGCGTCGGTGTGCGCGGCGGCGATGTAAATAATATACAGCGCGTACAGAAGAAGACGGCGGCGGCGGACGCAACAAGGCGGCGGCGAGCGACGGGGAGAGAGAGGAACGGGCCGGCGGCGGTCGTATCGTCCCGGACAATCCGCGGCGGACGACTGCTGTTGCTACTGCAGCGTCCTATACGTGTGCGTGTGTTTAAGAAAAGCTATTATACGGCTCCGCGAGTTTTCGGAACCTTTTACGGGAGAGCGCTCGGAAAGGGTTGCTTATTGCGGACGATAGGGACATCTTTAAACACGGCTTTTCATCATCTCGTCGTCTTTATCCACTTTGGACATTCTTTTCGACTCGGCTCAATGAATGAAAACGGTCCCGTACCCCCGGCGTCCCGGCGTCCCGGCGTCGCGTGTATACGCGCACAAACACACACACTCACGCGCACCGACCGGCCGTATATTATTATGCGATAATACGCATAGTATAGTTCAGTTCATTCGCGGCAAACGGAGACGTGTTTATCTCGCCGAGAAAAGCCCGAAACCTTTTACGTCGAACTCGAAATCACCGTGATATATTATAATATAATACAGCGTGCACTGCGGCGTCGCTGTGCGTAATAATCAACTCGATGTTTATCGTTACCGGACTTTTAAAACGTCAGTTGTACGGTTTTGTGCAGCATATTGATCTACACTCGTATCAAGTATAATCAAGTAAAATTAAGTAAAATAAAACATTATTCGATGTATAGGACCGTGTTTCAAAGACAACGTCGCCGTGTCTGTCGTATGCAAATAATATTTGAATTCTATGCGTTTGAATACATAGACGACCTGTATCGAAAATAACTTTGGAAATAAATATGCAAGCAGCGCACGCAGTTACTTTGTTCGATGAACGTTTTCACTTAAATGTAATATACCGAGCTATCCGCGTTTTGTACACTTCCGTTTATTTTTCCATACAAACAAATGGGTACGTTACTTTACCACGAAAATGCATAGCGGCGGTCTCGTGATGATTCGGGGAACAATTACATACATTGTGTTCGTGTGGTTATAGAGGGTAAAGTTCATCGATTGCCAAAAGTCGTCGACCCACTCTGAGATTTGAAAGAGAACAAAAATTGTTTATCATAAAAACGTTGTCTCGTAAACTATTTGACTTTGAACCGGTGGCGAGTAAGCCCGTAGGGATTTCGGGATTTTCCCAGTAGGACCTGTCCTGTATTGATGTATGGGGGGGCCCCAGGTCAAGTATCCAATGAACTTAATTAAAGTCTTTGATCGGGATATTGTGTATCTTTAATTTAAAGATACACAATATGTGTGATAAAGATTGAAGTTACAAATAAAAATCAAATCGACCAATTTGGTTTTGTTCACCGTATCATTGGGATTTGGGTATATTGAGATTTATTTTTAGATTATAGAAACGTGCTATACTGTGTTGTACCAATAGGCGTATTTTAACGATGTATACAGTTTAGTGATTAAATTTACGATTATATATTCCGGTTAGCAGGCGCCAAAACAATAATATTATACTTCATGTTTACTTGTAAGAGTAACCACTGACGAAGTTACAGTAACCAACACGAAAAAACGTTATCAGTAAACAGTTTACTCGCTGTTAGTCTGTTACAACGCCAAAACACACTTAATATGGTGTTTATAAGCTTTTGCATCCTGTTGTCAGTTGCTACGTGTCATTGAATTCGTTGATTGTTTGATTCATATCTCTCAATTTTTCATTGAAGTATTGAATGCATATTGTATACGCATACAAATTTAGCTGCGTTATAATAACTTATAAATTATTATTTTATTTCGTCATTCAATTATCTATTATAAATATGTACTGTAATAGTACCATAATAGTAGTGTAAATTATTATTTGTATTTCATTATGCAGTAATTTAATAATAAATAAATTATGAATATCAATAACAAAAAAAAAAAAAACAAAATTAACGAAAATATGAGACGAATGCATTAAAACGGAGGAAAAAAATAGAGAGGTATTACTATAATGTAGAAAAGAAAAAAATATTAAAGAATAATCAATTTGAAATAAAATAATGTTGCTGGCGAGCATCTAATTTTTGGAGAGCGTTTGGTATGTGGGTTCTTCAAATTACTTCTCAGTAAATAAAATATATGCCTATCCGCCACTGGTTTGAATATGAAGTTGATGTCATCGAATTTTTATAAAAATTTAATTCACGTTGACATGCCAGGGTATAATACCCACGAGTGACGTATAGGTATAAATGTCGATAATTGTTTTTTTATGTTAGCTATGTTATCGTATTTGTGTAAAACACTTTCTGTTAAGTGCTGTAAACATAGTAATACCTGCCCATCGCGTAATGCCCTGACCGTAGTGAGACAAGGTGAATATTATTTTGACATCCGTTATACCTAACCTGTGGTAAATATTTTCATAATGATTATACAAATTATAATTATTGTCTTCACTTGAACAATATTAATACACAAAACGGTGATACACTAATTGTACACAGATTTTACACAAATTGTTACGTATTTTTTTTTATCTATTCGTGAAATCGATGCCGAAACCAAAGATCTCCTTAGGAAGGCCTTCTCGATGCTCCTCGATTCTTTTGTGTATATAATGAAATAATAAAAGATAAATTATTTTACAATGTGGCCGTACATAACTAATGTGTAAATTTCGTATGGTACAATGTTTGTATAAAAAAAAATGTTTGACGTAAAAGACCATTGATTATTTATGCCACGAACTATGGTTTATAATTATTTATTAATCGCAGCTATACTCGACAACGATTTCCATCTCTCCATATCGAGAAAAAAAACAAATATATTGTAATTTATCTCGGTGCATGTCCTTAAGATCCTCGGGCATGATCCGTATGTATATTGTCTTCGTCTTACAAACGCGTATGGCATAACAAATTCGAGAAAGGCCAATATAAATTGTGTTGTTTTGATGATAAAGTGAATTGCTATACATTTATTATTATTGTAAAACTCAATGATCGGATCATTATGTCGGGAACGTTGACGCTATTTGTTCGATATTATAATTTTCAAACGAGATATTTAGTAGATATATTTTTATGTGAAATATCGAAATTTATTAACGTTTATAGAAAACTAGAAAATGGCGTTCTCTTGAAAATTAAACTTTCGAAAAAATAGAATCCGTGTTAACGTTCTTATTATTAAGTTTGAAAATAGGTCGATTCGCCGTAATGATAAAAACGAATAGCACAAAGTTTTCTTTGCAGAACACTAGTTTTCTATGCCGGAGCCCGTCCTCTTAGCGTTTGATTAATAAACAGTGACGGTGAAAACGATTTTTTTTTTCATAACACCCCCCCCCCCCATTCTTTACATTCGGAAAAATTTCCGGCTACGCGTCCGACGACGGCGTAATATCTCACAAACGCCGCCGGAAATAAGTTCCGGCGGAACCTATCCGGGTAGTACCGGTCGGCCGATTATAATATTACAACGCACCTATAAAAAAAACAAAAGTTATGGTATGCCGTAAAGTCAATCCGGTTCGACTCATCATAAATGTCGACAATGAACAAATAAAGCAAGTACAGTGATTTACATACCTGGGAATCAATATAACAGAGGATGGTCGCAGCAAAACAAATATAATCTGCAGGATAGCACAGACGAAAAGAGCCTTTCAAGACAAAAGCCACATTTTAACAACTAATAGTGTCAGCCTGAAGATAAGGAAGAAATTCCTAAAAAGTTATATATGAAGTGTAGCGCTCTTTGGATCCGAAACCTGGACAATAAACTCAATGGAAAAAAATATGCTAGAAGCCTTTGAGGTGTGGTGTTTCAGAAAAATTCTCGAAATATCCTGGACCGAGAGGGTAACGAATAAAGAAGTATTAAATAAAATAAAGGGACAACGACAAATATGGAAAAGTATTCAATCAAGAAGAGACAAAATGATAGGACATATATTAAGGCATGAAAGTTTATCAAAGAAAATACTTGAAGGAGATGTTAAAGGACACGTTGCAAGAGGAAGACCAAGAGCGGAATACATGACACAGATAATGCAGTATACGAATAAGGGAAATTACAAAGACCCGAAAGAACTGCGCTACGATAGAGAAGCATGGAGAGCTGCAACAAACAAATCTACGGTTTTATAACGAAAAAAAAAGAAGAAAAAAACGCACCTATACTGCCGTCACGAGAGAGAACTCCGTAAATCGAATAAAAAAAAAAAAAAAAAAAAATGAAATTACGTTTAATATTATAGTTTTACACGTTTTTCTAGTACTATCACATTTTTTTTTTTTTTCGACTCGCGATGGTCTTTTCCTCAGGACGGCAGTACACACGCTCGTACACACCCCGATGGAAATATCGCGACGTAAATATATAATAATATGATAATGCCATTATTGTACAATATCGAAATGCGCTTTCACAAAAGCAATCGGTTTACGTTTTCGAGCGCGCGAATATAATATTGTTGTACCGCCGCGCGCAGTGGTACCCACCCCCCTATGACGCAGTAGTTGTGACGTTGTATTGGTTAGTATGCTGCGCCCGACGACAAAAACGTCCGCGAACGCCGTAAGCCGGTCAAAAGCCGCTGCCCGCATCGCTATACCCGCGGCGGCCCGTGTACCCGCGCGCAACCCGCGGCGCGCGTATATGTCATTATAATACTGTAATGCGATTGTTTCGGGAGTGTATACGGCCGGCGGCGGCGGGTGCGTTCGGAACGGCGAATAAGAAAACCCCGCGCGCAGCGGGCGATACACGCCGCCGCCGCCGCCGCCGCCCATTGTATCCGATATTTTTGTACACAAATAAATATATTCGTGGCGAAAAATGCGCGCGCGGAAATTCGCGATCGCGCGCTACAACGCGCACTGCGGCGCGCCGTCGTAATCCGGCCCGCCGCCGCGGCTCGTTCGGAAATCTCCGCGGTCCGCATCAAAAGCGATGGCGTGCCTGTACAAGCGCTGACGGGCAGCGTACGTACTCGTTTATGTTACGCGGGTATCCCACGCGGACGGACGCCGATCACGCGATATTATAATATGACTTCCCCGCCCGTGATGACGATGATGATAATAATGGCTACCCGCGAAGTTAGGTTAGGCGGAAAAAACCGATATAATATTCGACATTGTTGTCGCAACATAATAATAATAATAACAATAATATTGTCAGCTGCTAAATCTTTATTGGCGGTGTCGGCGTTTACGGCTCCGCGTTCTGTCCGCGTAAACCGCTCCCCCCCCCCCCNCCCCCCCCCGTCGGGCGTACTCGCCGTACCCCATGCCGCCACCCCGCCATTCATTTATCCCTCGTCGGGGGCGCGCTGTTACTGCACGACCGCATAACGATTTAATGCGCACAAACGTACAAATGTCGTTCTATCGGAACAGCACAAGCACGCACGATAGTAAATTACCGGCGTAAAATAATTTCCTCGGGCACTCTATCGGAGATACGCCCGCAGCGGCGTCGCCCAGACTATATTCGTATCTAAATTTCACCGCCTTTAAAAACTAAGAAATGCAACTTTACAATGTTTTGCAACTCGCTCTAACCGACTATTCCGAATCCAAATTACCGCGGAACGCCCGCCCGCCCGAAATATTATGTGTAACAATTGTTACAATTGGAGTGTGATTCGGCCGCCGCCGGGGTCCTGCAGCAAAGTTGATTTTGCGCAAACGCAATCGTCGAAATACTAATAATCGTTCGGTCTCAGGGACGAAGGGCTTGGAGTAAATAATTGTTGATGGCATTTTTGTTTTTTCTTTTTTTTTATAAATACGTTATTTGTTTGGTCTAAATTGCAGAACCTAATATAATGTATGTATTTTCAAAATTGGCGTATACAATAGTACATATTAGTGTATTAGTTTATGTACAAGTGTTTGTATGTTCAGCATATAATTTGTACGCATTACTATAATCGCTATACATTAGAATTTATGGCAGATGTACGTGTATATAATAGTGACTGTCGAATGATTTATAAAGTTTCAAAAATGCGAATCGAGTGAAATAACGATATTATTATTGCGCCCGATCGTTTACAGGATCTATAAACACTTTATTCTCTGTCAAAACTGGAATTCTTCAACTTTTCATTCTTATGTCCTTTTTTGAAACCATTTTGTTACTTTGAAGTTAAATAACTCAAAAAATGGCAAATTTTTCAGAAAATTGTTCATGTAAAATCTGTTTATTTTACTTAATTACATATCTTGCCGATGGAGAAAAACAAAGGTGCAAATTGCCTATTGAATTTCATCGTTTTATTCTGTGGTAAACGATGTTATGCTGTTGAATTGTAAAACTTTATTAAAACATATTTAGTAAAGAAGACTTTTCGTAGGAGAGAGTCTCTGATTACCTAATCCTCCTCTTTTTCTGTGCGCCACTGCTTTTAGCAAATAACAATAATTATTGTTATAGTGATTATGTAATTTTGTACTAAATGCGTTAAAAAAAAAAACACGCAGAGAATCGGCCGGTCCTTCGCTCCCTACAGTATTAGAAGCATTATTTAAACACATGCCCCATCCTTTCGCGGAAGTCAACTTTGTGCTCGTAATTTCCGGACACCCGATATTATTATTATAACAATACGATTAGTCGCAAGCGGTCGCAGTCATGTAATAGAATATCGCGTGGTGCTGTATCGTGTGATATCTATTATGTTAATAATAATATTATTATGATCCCGGGAATGAGATAGTGCCGTGGTATTAAACGGCCAGGGTGTTTGATATTGTCATAGGGTAAGCCAGCCTTAACGGACCCTAACCTAACCTAACCTGTATGGATGTATCCGAATTGGTTCCCGTTTGATAAAGGTACTTATTATTGATAACTACATTTAAACAATTAACACGATAAATGTAGGTATAATGTAGTACATTTTTAAACTTTTATTTAATTTTTATCATACTACGGGGGGTATATTTTACAGTTATTAAGGTAATAAATTAACGTTAGATCGGCGTGTTGCACAAATACTGCAATCGATTAAAATAACGTCAATTCATCTGGATATACGTTACTTATCTGTGTGGCTATATATACCGAATATAAAATACACAAATGTTTCTAGCGTAAAATCTAAATAATTCTAAGTTGACAGTCCTAAGTCTGTAAGAATGGAAAAGAAAATATGCGTATTATACTGGCAACAATGGGAACTAATTCGACCAGCAGTGGATACATCATAAATTTAAACGGGAACCAATTCGACCAAATGGGAATCAATTTAGATACATCCATCACCTGTATATAACGGTCACCTCTTTTGCGGAATAAAAATAATAAGGTCTTGGCAAAAAGCCAGATGTTTCAACGTGTTTTAACCTGTCTATAACGGACGCGGACGGTAATATGTTTTATTCTCCCCGTAAAATGGACAATATTTCACGGTACAACCGAGTAAATCGATGAGTAGTACGATAGATTACTTTTATATCGCTGAAAACAACAAAATTTATTGCGCGGCCAATATCTATACGGATAAAATATTATAATATATTATGTTCTGTGATCCTATCTTAATCGGAAACCGTCATTATCCGTTTTACTTATTCGGAGTGTGTTGTTTTTTCTGCACAATGGCTACCTCCTGTTCGATTTAAAGCAAAAGTCGACAATTATTCGGTGCGGAGACACAATAACAGTGCAGGTTCGACTATGCGTAAAACTCGCTGACAAATACTAAACCTTTGTACCACAGACACATTGAGTGTATACGTATAACGGACACTTTTTGTGGTCCCACGAGTGTCCGTTACACATGGTCCGACGAAGATACACAAATTATTGCGATATCTCTTGAGAAAATTAGTATTTTTGGAGAAATAAAATTGTTTTCAACGATATATATATATATATATATATATATATATATATATATATGACTCATATAGATATGATCTATAAAATTATGTAATTTTAATCACACGTTATTGAAAAGAAAAAGTTTTATTTTATAATTTACGAAAAATAATTTATCCTTCTAATCATTTTGCCGTTTCAACTGTTTTATTTTCATTTTTTCGTGATTTTTGTTATTTTTTTTATTTCACAGAAAAATATTGTATTAAAAACGATAGTGCTTTAGTATTAAATATAAAGCGTTTTGATAAACAAAACTTATTAGAATATAAGACGATACAACTTCAAAACGCTATTGGGCTATTTTTCTCCGGACTAAAAAATATTCTAAAAACCGTGAGATTAACGAAAATTAAAAGTTGAAACGTTAATGTTTTCACTGGTTTCAAGCCAACAATACTCTCATTAAATAATTCAAAGTGTTAGAAAATGAAAAGTAATTTTAGATTCTCAATGGAGCGGGGAATGTATTGGTTTTAATATGATACTTATTTTATTTTTTCTGTGGACAACTTTTCTGCAAGCAATTTTGCTCCGATTTTCAATGATAGGATTTTTTCTAAAAAGAAATCAAACTGGAGAGGTACTTTAAGTAGGTCATTTTTTGGTTTTCCCAATAAATGGTAAAAACCGGGAAAAACCACGGGAAACCGAAAATAACGAAAAACGGGAAAATAGGTACAATATTAAACAAACATTATTAAAAAAAAAAAAAATAAATAAATAAATAACGCATACGTAATTATTTTACCATAATATGACATTTTTCATATTGTCGACAAAGCAACCCTATCAACCGAACTCCGCTCAGAATCGTTCTTTCGTTAACAATGGTTAATCGTCTCGTACTGAAATACATTAAATTTCCCCTGTACTACCTTCCCGACTTCTCGCCTATAACCGTAACTGCACCCGTATCCCGTTATCCCGGGAAAACGTTTTTCGAATTTGTTCGCTGAAGTATACAAATAAATTATATTAACAGACGATCCTTTTCGTATCGTTATAAAATGAAAACGACCGGATCGGATTATCTCCGTTATCTCGAGTGAGAGATATCGCGACGGGCGTATCTCCGTGGGACACCCCGTGTTACGGGCAGATTTCACCGTAATCGCGTGTATCGCGTTTGAACAATGTGTTCCCCGTTAATTATTCGCGTTTACATTATTTATCGTGTTGTGCCGCCGCCGCTCGTCACCGTCGCGCGCCGCCGCCGTCGTTTTCGGCGGGCCCCGTGATCTTCACACGCACCGCGCGCTCGTATTATCGTTATTATCGTCATTATTATCGTTATCGTTATTGTGTATACAGTACACATCGCGCGAAACCCATTGAAACATCGAAATGAAACGGACGATAATCCGCCATAAACCCGCGCCGGGCCGAATGCAACCGATTCGCCACGGGACGTCGCCGCCGCCGAGCAGCATATTATAATGTTATATACCTACCTATACGAGTATATTGTTGTTCCGTTTACAATACCAGTGCCGAATAAACGACGCCGCGGCCGCGGAAAACTCCATAATCGGATCACGGCGGGCGGGGAGAGAGAGAGAGAGAGAGAGAGAGAGAGAGAGTGAGAGAGAGTGAGAGTGAGAGTAACGAATAAAAAAAAAATAAAAAAAATAAACCCCCGTAAGTATGTAATGTTATAAAAATACATATTATACGCGCCGCAGCGTACTGCGGGGAAAAAAATACGTATAAATTCGTACGCGGCGACTCCGCGCGCCTCTTTATGCCGCCCCTCTCTCCGGCTCACTCTGTGTACGGCTCGGAGAAAAAATACACGCTCGACTGGACTTTAATGTATCGTAATAATAATCATAATAATTGTTGTTGTTATGGATATTGTAGAGGATACAAAGTGTGTGTGTGTGTGTGTGTGTGCGTATGTGTGTTGCATGCGCAGTATACGTATGGTATAGTATTAGGTACCGTATAGTAATAATAATAATAATAATAATATATTATAATAGTCGCGAGAGAGGCTCCCGGGGTGGCCTTTTGTAATGATCGACGACTACCAGAGCGCAAAACAATGGGCAGACCGAGGGGTATGGTGAGAGTGAGAGAGAGAGAGAGAGAGAAAAAACGCTGAAGTGACCCTTGGGTTGTATGCGCGCATTGTGATGTGCGCCGGGGCCCAAGAGGGTGTGTACTTCCTACACCGGACGCGTGTTCCGTTTAATAGGACCGCGAAATTATTAAGTATATAGCGAGAGTAATTTTTTTTCTCGTCCGTCCATTATATTATTAATATAGACGCTTAGCCGCGTAATAATTTCCCGGTAAGTTTTTACACTCCGAATTCAGTGGCGGCGCCGTGGGCAGACCCCTAAAAACGATCTGAAACGTCTTGGCCCGTGTCTAGCAATTTTGTTTATACACAATAATGAGTGTTGTTTATTTAAAATTTTAAACATATTCAACAGTCTATATGTGACGAATTATATATTTCCATCCAAAAACATAGTTAATATACCGTTTTAATCAATGCAAACTAAAAACATGTATATTACAGACTTCTGTAAATTATAATGGCTTATTACAAAACAATTTGTAATGAATCTGTAAATTAATATATATTGATAACAATGGTTACTGGATAAACCAAACCATTTTTATTTGATAACCCTGAACCACGGTATCTTACTCGAGTAAATAACCGAGGTCTGAATGAATGATAAGTCATAAAACTGTGGCATGCCGAAAAAAACGCATTTTATTATTTTGTTATTAGCTATTAGGTTAATATCTGAATCGTTGTTTGGAATCAATATCATCAAACTCAATCAGTGGATTCGATCTATTCCCGATATATTTTGGCCTCATCACCTCATCATCACTTAATGATGATGAAGATAGCAAAGCCATAATTTAAGTTAAATTATTCAAATTTAGCAGTAGACATATGAATTCCAAAACAAAAAATCGATTAGAAATTTTGGTAATAATAACATTGATAAAATTATAATATCGATCTTTAACCCGTTCTGCAAGAAGTTACAGATACGAATTTGGTTCTGTAAATTATAGTCAGTTGCAGGTCTGTAAATAATATAAAACCTTTGAGCAACACCTAATCTGGTTTACAGATCTGTGCGCTAATGGTTCTGTATGTCCTCACAGAACATTTGTACAACCCCGCTTAAGTACTTGCTATTTGTTGAAAATTTACAATCTCTATAGTTATTTTTCATTTGAATTATAGCAAAATTGATATTGATTGCAGTAACTAAATTATTGTACATAAATATTCCTGCTATTCCAAAGTTTTTCCTTCCTCGCCATTTTAGTTTTATTCCATTATTAAGAGAATTAGATAGTAAATTAAAGATTTTCTCTCAGAAAACATCCAAGTGAAGTTGATGAATATCGAGTAAGATTTGTAGTTAAAAAATTGTTTACATGCAGAAAAATAGTCATAATCAGCAATACAAACTTTGCAACATGTCTGTTATCAATCAGAATCTGAAAATATACACTTTTGCATCATATAAATATAATTGATTATTCTAAAACGCCAATTTGATAGATGTACATTGTGCATTATAATATGGCATAGTAAATTTCAAAATGTTTGAGTATTAATTAATATAAAAAAATTATATAAACAATGCCGTTAAACTGAATTTATCAAATACCAACACAATTTGATAAATTTATAAAATGTATGGAATTTATCATATTTATATAATTACATAAATAAATTATAAATACTGTTTAATATCTGACGGTTTTTTTTTTTTGGAGATTTTAAGGGCAAAACACACTTGAGTATGAAGATAATAGGTATGTATACATAATTCTGTTCACACTAAAATTCATTGGCCTCGGGCTGGCTCAACTGAATAACAATTTCTAGCGCCGCCACTGTACTCGATAACAATATAATAAACATTGAGTATCGTCTGCAGCTCTGGCGATGGAAATATTATATGAAACGGTGATCATCAATAACAATAATAAGTTATTATAATTTATAACCGGTGTCACACAGTCAAAATTAACATACATGAAACGATGTACCTGCGTTGCGTTACGGTATATTAGGTATATTATTCTGTTTTTTTTTTTAAATGATTTATAAGCCGAGTCGTGTATAGGTATACGGTACTACAGTAGGTTTTAACGGATTAATCAATTATTGTTGTTGTTATGTGTAATTTAAATAAAATGTAGAGGTGAAGGGGGTCAAAATTATTACAATTTTGACGTATTGAATTTGTTTAGTTGTTCTTCTATTATTATAATAATTGACGATAGACCATTTTAAGGAGTAATTTCTTAGGTACCTTTTTATGTTAAAAAAAGTAATACATATCAAATTTGTAATAATACAAATTAAACGAATAAACGGTTTAGTCGCTCTGTCTAAATGTAACAACATGGGTAAACTGTTAGGTACATTATAAATTTTGAGTTACAATTAATAGAAAATAATAAGAAATCAATAGTAATAGAATCAATACAAATATTTAAAAATAATATCTAGCGTATAAATTTGTTTTCCAAATTTTGATTCGTATTTCGTTTATATGGATGCAAACAAATGAAATATGAAAAAAAAAAATTTTTTTTTTTTTATTACGTACAAATATTTCATTAGGTTCTATTATTATTAAATTTTGTACAATAGTGATAGTCGTAATAATTTACTAACAGTGATGGTAAGTGCCATATAATCATAGACATCTAATCATATTTACTTGCAGATAATAATCAAATGCATTCAGTTCATCAATACAACCCCGCCATCATATTAGTATTATACCCATTAGTTCTATTCAGGATAATTAACTATTAAAAGCCATTATAATATCATAATAGATTAAAACCTACCTAATAATAGGTATAATAATACCATAATATGATGTTACATACCTATAGTGCGTAAATACACAAAGTGAATTTGAATGTTTATAATTAACAAAACGACACTATGATAAGGATTAAGTGTGCGTGCGTGTTTGTACGAATTGAGGAGGTTTTTAAATTTTAACTCGTAGTTAATAGGAAGCAACTGACCGTTAACACTAACTAAAGCTAACTAACAACTTTAAGTACCAGTTAATCTAATCGGTATACTCATTCCTTCGGTTAACCCGATTAACCTCAGATTAAGATGAAAAATGTTGATAGTTTTATTATATCAGTCAGTGGCATATTTAGGTTTTTGTCTTGGAGGAATATGATATATTTAAAAAAGTGCTTTTCTCGGGATTGGCTGGGATAGGTTACAAATTCAAAAACAAATGTTACAAATATTTACGAATTCCTTATTTAATAATGGCGTTGATTTGGTTTTAAATTCCAAAGTTCGAGTGCTAGTATGATGGGCTTATTATTAACCTATATTTTTCAACACTTAAAAAATAATAGTAACAAATAAGCATATTACCTAAAGGTAAAATTTGATTTAATTGCACACTAATATAAAAATCTAATATATATAAATCAAAATTCTAACCAATACTTTTTCCTTGCATGTTAATGGATGGTTCAAATAATAAGAAATATCTAAATTGTCATCAATTTCAGAAATATTATTTTAACATTATCATTATATCATTACTAGCACATGCGTTAACCATTTTTCATCTATAATACTATATAGAAAAAATGTATTATAAATGTTTAAATAAACCATAACATGTTAAACAAACTAATTATAAAATTGTACACACCTCGATTTCATGAACAATCACTGTATTTCGTTTTTTAAAATCAATCTTAGTGTCCAGAATTTTATCTTAATGTTGAAGTGGTGATCTATTGTGATTAAGTTCTGTAAAAATTGATATATGGAAATATTTAGTTATTTTTGAAGATTTCATGATTTTTATAACTAATCCTTTTTTAAAAAGCGAGTCTTCAGAATTCAGATTAAAATGCACATTGCTAAATAAATACTATTATGGTTACTGGTTATTATGGCTAATGATAACCATTCTGGTTAACCACCGGTTAGTGATAAAATTATATTATATTCTTGTCTATGTTAAAATGTCTGCCAGTAACATAGAGTAAATTACTCTATGGTCAGTGGTCAGTGATTACCGATTAACGTCGATTTAGTTTGACCACTAACCAAAGATACCAATTAACTACGTGATACATATAATATTTTAATTCTTGCAAATGTAATCAATAATCATTCAGCTTTATTTAAAAATAATAGATAACATTTATTTGTTTTATTAAAAAAAAAAAATTGTTATATTTTCATTACGATGACTGATGACTATAGTTATTTGTTCAACCAATGACAGATCCCTTGGGGGGATTGATCCTCTTAATCACCCCCTGTTAATATACCACCGTTATTAATTTGAATATTTATTCTAAAATTTAATGACATTTTTGTTATAATTAAATTGATTAATTTCTACGCATTATTTTAAAATCATTTGATACATTTTTTGAGTTACTATGTTTTATTTTATTGATTATTTTCGGTGTTAAATATACAATGAACCTAATTTATTCAGAGAAACAACATGGGAAGTTTTGATATTATTATTTGATTTTAAACGAAACGATGAATGATTAGTTACTTTAAAGATGCTCAAACACATTAATTTAACACTCCGTCTTACCTGTACTTATAATTGTTGAAGTAAAAAGAAACTGTCTACTAACACGATACATACAAGAGTGTTGTTCAACCGAATACACGTGTAATATTTTTCAAAATATTAACTACCATAATTAGCGATATTGTAATATATTTCTTTTTCCAGACGTTTTCAACAACACAGAACAGATCGTCAACTGTCCAGTAAGTCATCGTACTTGGTCGAAAAATCAAGACACTTTTAAATATTTCATACTGTGCCTAGAACTGAAAAATCTGTAATTTTTGGTTAAACACGATAAGATTTACTAGTACTTAAGATTGTTTAAATAAAACGGATCGTGTATGAGCAGCTTTCGGATGGAAAATACCACGAGTTTAAAATTCAATACTCGATATTATCGATACCAATACTCGATCCAAAATGGATTTGTTTAAAAATAAAAACAAATGTTAGTATATTAGTTATTAATATTATTTATATTATTATAAATCACTATTTAGAATTTAGATGTAAAAATACATTGTAAAATAAAATATCACGTTATCAATAAATCATTTTAACATGTTTGACATAATAAGATGTTGAAATCGATGCCGAAAATATATCTTCGATTTCGATATTCGATACTGTCTTAAGTATCGAAGGTACCTATATCGTGATATCGAATCGCCCATCCTCAGTTTCAATGTAATATGAGTAAAATGTCATTCGAGTATTTCTTTAATATACCAATTAGGAATGGTCTTAATATATTACTGTCACACTATATTATAACATATTAAAATGTAATTAGTTGTTACTTTTCGAGTATTAGTGTTACGTGAGAAAGTCAATATCCGATATAAGTAAACGATAATAACTATGATAGAGTTGAATTTTGGAATCGATCACACGAGATTCAAATACTATTATATTATTATAGGATGTTTATGTTTTACTCGAACTTTGTGTCAAAGTTACCGATAAAATATAACTGCACAGCGACGTGAATTTATATGGAAATTATATTATAAAATCTGCACCGCTCCTTCATTTCAGTGCAATATTGTATAAACCATATACGTACCTGGATTATAGGTAATATAATACATTCGCAGTATCGTATATTAGGTGTATATATAAATATATTATATGTGTAAACACAATCTGATCATCATCTCGATACATAATAATGTATACTAAATGTATAACGCGTGATATCACGATTTACGGATTTCGAAGACGTTCTTACAAATCGAAAATATTTGTATACAACGTGCCAAACGTAACCTAACCAAACCTATACGGTATACTTGACGTCATGTTCTGTTGGAAAATGGTTTTTATTTCCGAAAAAAAAATATGGAGATTTATACCTACGCGTAACAGTATTGCATGGTTGTGAATAATTTTTAATTTTTTTTTACTTCTCGTGCCCGGTAGGGATAAAAACGTTTTAATTTGAGGTATAAGTAAGTACCTACTCGAAATCAAAAAAAAAAAAAATATAGGGAATAAGCGTGAGAATCGTTTATAGCCACGGGGGTATATTTTATAAAACGTAATATAAGGCCTTTCGATCCGTAACAATGTATAGTACCTACCTTTTGACTAATATATAATATAATAATAACTGGTAGAAAAAAAAATATAATAATAATAATGAATTTATTCTACTGTATGCCGTATACACATAGAAAACTCAAGGGTTTAATCCAATTTGCCAACGATACCAACACCCCCTACTCGGGGTAGAAATGGGCTTTAAGTATGTGTAATGTATACATATTACACTGAGGTCTGATAAGTGGAAAATATGTTTATTATTATTACCTATTATACGTGGCATTATTGAATGTTACAAAATGAGCGGCACGCGTTTTGTTCACAGTATAATAATAATTGTGTTTAAGAGACTCTCGAGTTCACCGGCGGCGTGCGCGTACATTTCACCCCATCACACCGTGCGCGGCGCACAAGTAAACACCGCAAATAATACTAACGAGAGAACCGAAAAGGCCCCCGTGGATACACCCGATGTTGTATAGTTTTTTTTTTTTGCAATGTTGTTTTCGGTTTTAATATGTCAACAACAAATTAGCGGAGGAAAGACGATTTACTCGACCGTAATATTTCACCTGCGTACTCCAGGATACAAGAGTACCTATATTATATTACCCACTGTTTATAAAAAAAAAATAAATAATAATAATAGCTAGTTATACCTATTATTATAAGTCAAATTTTATGACCGGGCGAAATTTTACGACGTACGCGTACCTCCCAACATACGTATATATACGTACATTGTATACTGTGTTTCGTAGAAAAAAACTAACCTAATAAGTTCTAAAAATAATATATACTTATACAAATTAATGTTATGTCCAACTGCACTTTTCATATTACAGATGTTTTTTGTTTTTTTTTTTTTTAAGTGTATTTACGAAACCGCAATGCGAATCGAGACGAATAAGCGAAACTATAATTAAATATCGAATAGTCGGTTGAATTAAATTTTTAAGGACTACCAATTTTCTATTGATTTTATTCGTTAAGTATTAAGCGTGAAAATAGGATAAAGTCATTGACTCGGTGAAAAATCTACCTAAGTTAGGTGCCTTTATAACTTACCTAACGTAAGCCACCGAAATGATATTTAAACAATAACTATGCCGTTTACTACCGTTTTTAATGATACATACAAATTTAATTTGATCGAACATTCGGCACTTAACTTCAAGACAATACGAACAATAGATAATTACGAATTTATATCACCCAAAAAATATAATATTAAAATCATATTATCTGCAGATGAGTAAATTGTAATTAATAATTATACAACAATTCGTTATAATCAAAGGTGTTTATAAGAGTTGAAGTCAAATTGCGAATTTCCCGAATAATATTTTTTAAAATCGCTTTATCCGAATGGTATATTTCGTGACCGCTATATTTCTCGAATAATATAATTTCTAAATACCTAGTGTTCATTCAAAAAGGTGATGATTGGATTTTGAATAGCACATATAAGAGGTATCACTGAAGATTAAGCAACTTTCAGTGATTTTGATTTCACAGTTGAAATTGACACATAAAATCGTTTTTTAAAAATCGCGGGGAAAAATTTAGAAAACCATAGAATAGTTACAGATTCCAAATGCATTACACGAAATTACATATTTTTTTTTTTAAAATACGCTGTTTTATAGTAACACAAATTAAAATTATACTTAAAGCTGTATTATATCGAAAAAAAAACTACAAAATAATCGAAATTATGAAATTATCGTATATGTATTTATATAAATATTATGTATATACCCATTTTGACGAACGCTGTGCTGTCAGGGCAGGTTATACGTTAGTAAATAAATCGATATACACTTACCTATATTGTATATAATGTCAGCCGACACGGTGTGTACAAGGTTTTGATTTCGTTTCCGATACCTGTACGCATTATTGTCGTTAAACCCGTCAATACATCGCAGTCGATCGGACACATATATAGGCACACTCAACGTACACAATACTACAGGCTAGTCGTATATACTCGTGTATATATGTAACAATACGGGCGTAAATTGAAAACGGAATATAACAAACATGTATATAGTGTTAGTGTGCGTGCGTGTGTTCGATATTTAACCAGCGCGCCGTGTAGATAACAGATATATATTCGGACAATGATGATGGGAAGTAATTACAAGTAAACCCCGGAAACTATATTACAATTTATACTCTATATTGTGGTGTCGTAGTTACTGTAAATTTTCACAGCTCTGTTTGTGCGTGTAGACAGGTGTAGGTGTAGGTATGTATGGATACATGATATACGAGCACAAGGAAAGGACCTGTGTGCTTATAATAATATGATGAATTACAGGATAAAAATCACCTAGAAAATAAAGCCTTTGTTGTGGAAACACAGAAAACAAATGATCAAACCTATAGGAAAATGAACCCGAGGAATGTATTATTTGTTTTACAATGATGTTTATTTTTTTTAAAATTTGTACAGAAACTCTACCAGAAATCTTGCTCCGATTTTTGAGTGTAACGCTTTTTCTGAAAGAAAATTTTACCGGAGTGGTACTTTAAAAAATGGTTATTTTTTAATTTTCCAAGCGGTTTTCAAAATAATTGGAAAAGACCGGGGGAAAACGTAGGAAAAACCGGAAAATTACGAAAATAATGCTTTTGTTATTTTCAATTTTGTTTTTTATTGTAATTCAATTTAAAATGTTCATAGAGAATTGAAATTTGGACAGATAACTCATGTATACATATTCTAGACGTGGTACTCTATGGATACAATTGTTAGACCAAACAGAAATATTTGAAAATTTAACAAGAAGTTTATTATAAATTATGTACACTTAGTGATCAACAAGAAAAAGTTTAATTCAATGTAGTATTTATTTTTATATAAATTTAAATATTAAATTTTGGTGAAAATCGTAAATATTACGGCTTTCTAAAACATGCATAAGCGAACTCCGCTCAGAATCGTTTTTCGATTAATCGTTAAATACAACAATATATTAAATTCCCTCTAATCTTATACTTTCCCAACTGCTCACTCACAACAGTGGTTCACCCCCGTTCGAAGTTTGTTCTTGTTTTTTTTTTTTTAATAATAACTCTAGAGTTTTGTGCGATGATTCTTATATTTTTACAAACTAAAATCAAACAATTTCAGTTTACCAAGTTTAAGAAGGCTAATTTATAAATTTATTTTAAAACCTAAATTCAGTGTTTGTAGCAATTTTATTTACTAATGTTGCGTCGTTAATTTACAACAATTTGTTGAAGTTTAAAATAATTTAAATTGTTTCTATTGTCACTACTAATTAATATTAACTTTTTTACTACTGTGTCCACGAAAAAGCGCCCAAAAAGTAAAACGATATTTGATTTTGTTTTTATGTACTAACAATTATTATTTTGTGTACGATGAAAATAATTTAAATGTTTGTTAGTTCCATAAAATCGTGAAAAATTAACGACTCGTCGATAATTATTTTCTAATGCCGACGTTTCGTATCTAAATACGCTTTTGTAAAATGACTAACCGTCTCGGATTTTTCAAACGAAGAAATCTATAAATATAATAAAGATTTGAATTGTTTATTTTTAATTGAAAAAAGTGTTACTATACAATAGTATGTAGGTAATTAATATCAAAAAAAAAAAAAACGGATATACTTCGCACAATGGGTGGACCACTAGCTGTTGTAAGTAAGAAGTTGGGAAGATAAAGGAGGGACATTTAATGTAAGTATATCTGTACGCAACGATTAATCGTCGCAAACGAAAAACGATTCTGAGCGGAGTTCGTTTATACATTTTTTGAAAGACCGTAATATTTACGATTTGAAAATTATACATTTTGTAAATTTTACCGTTTTTCCTATGTTTTATCCTATTTATTATGAAAACCCCAGGGAAAATAAAAAAACACGCTCTTTAAAGTACCGCCCCAATAAGAATTCTTTAACAGATAATGTTCTACACTGGCGAAAATCGGAGTGAAATTTCTGGTAGAAAAGTCGTTCCAAGAAAAAAAAAACGAAATAAACATCATTGTAAAACGATACGCTTTTCGCTCCGTTGAGAATCTAACAAAAAAAAAAAAACACGAAACCGTGTAAAAATAGTACATTGATCGGTACGAAAAAAAAGTCATTGCATTTTGTCGGATCATCGTGCGGAACACTCTGTATACGCCTACGCGTGTGCGTGATACTATAACAAAATAACGTACACGTAACACACGCCGACACACGCACACACGCACACACACACACACACACACACGTGCGCGCGCGCACGCGTACGTCGCACACGATAATGCGGTCAGTTATCGAGGAGCGATATAATAATATAACACACGTCGAGCCGCGCGCCCGGAGTACCACGCGAGAGAGCCGCTCGCGAAGACCCCGTCGCGATTGGTTACCGAACAAACATGGCCGACGGACGCGGATCGTTTTTAAGAAGCCGGCCGTATAATATACGCACACGTACGGTACACGCCGTCAAACACCTAAAGCCTAATATACGCATTATATACGTCCATATACGCATGCCAAGACGTCTGGGTCCGGCGGCGGCGGAGGTAGCGCGTCCGGGAATAATTTCGCGGGGGTGTTTTAAAGACGTCTATTGATATTCCCGCGTCTCCGAACGTTTCCGTTTTACCGCGATTCGTTTTTTTTTTTTTTTTTTTTATTATATTATTATATTTTTTAATACGATTCGATGAAATTAGCAATCGCGGGAAATATAGAATTGATTGCTGCGCGACGTACAGTCGGAATAGTACCGACGGTAATAGCTACTATAATAATCTAATAATAGTCAGCGCTGATAATATTATGAGCGTTCAAATAGCATGCTGTAAATGTCAAAGGTTTTCGACAAATCATAAGTGACGAAAAAATCATAATTGTTATATCAGCACGACAGCTGTTTTTCACATTTGCGTCTTTTGCGAAAACGATTGTTTCGTTTTAGAAATTTAAAAAAAAAATCTGTATACTCATTTGTTCATTTGTAGATATTATAAAAAAAAAAATATGAGCATATTATTATTGTCATCAAATATCTTATCTGAAGGGTAAATTATCTGGACTAAATATCCATATAGCGTCCGGCAAAAGATATATACACGCCAAACCATTATTGGATGAAATATAATTTTATTGTACTCATAAAGTCATATACACAGTTACATATATACATTTGTCTATACAAATTTACTGCGATCGAAGTTATACATTATGATTTGATGAAGACGTGTTGCGGATTTTGATGCTGATGCTAATAGCTATTAAGTAACAACACGATATAACAAAAATCTGCATTATAAAAAAAAATTGCGAACTAAACATTGTAAATACATTGTGTTATCAGTTCAATAACGTAATGGAACTATATTTATTATACTTAACTCGTATTTAACGAACCGAAATCGGGCTTTCATATTATCGATCCGATAAAAGGCTGTTTGTCGAATGGATAAAAGATAAAAGTTGTTTCTGCAGCAACCAAGCACTTTGTCGAACCGATTACTATATGTTACTAGGTTAGCGGTACGATAACCTGTTAGTGGCCGTTAAATTTAACCCGAAATCAAATATAATCCGATTAATATAATAACGATGATGATATAATAATATAGCTATAAATAATAATAATATCGCCTAAATAATAAATAGTACACTAAATTTATAATAATATGTCGAAAAAATATCGGCGGGCCATAAGTTACAAGACTCGGAGTTGTGGGGAAAAAATAAATGTTTGACAAATATAATATAGTATAGTATAAGTGTTATACATAGGTAAGAGATTTAATTTTTAAACTTGATTTTCGAAAAACAGGGAATCTAAAAATCGTTGTATATAATAAACGAATAAAACTTATAGTGCATATATAGCGTATACGTATCTAGGTACAATATATATTTAAAACATATTCAATCATAATTCATGAAAACATATTATTATGAACAAAATTATTTTTAGATTCTGAATGTAGTGAAGAATGTATTGGTTTTATAAAGATATTTATTTTTTAAAATCCGAGCGTAGCGAGGGAGTTATTGGTTTTACAAGGATATTTATTTTTTTAGCCTGTGGACTCGTTTTTTCCTAGTAAAATTGCTCAGATTTTTACTTTTAGCAAATTTTCTGATATCTCAAATTATCTAAATGGTACTTTGAAGAGGTCAATTTTCGATTTTCAACACCATGTTGTAAATAAAATCACTTAAATGGGAAAAAACATAGGAAAACGTACAATTTCACAATTTCATTATTTTATAAAAACACGGACATTTTCTACCAGAAAAATGATATAATCGAAAAATCACAGCATACCTTTTTTTTTTGCCTTTTTGATTTACTTTCTTACGGTATCATCGCCAAAACTTTTGTGCCACTTTTGAGCTTTTAAGGAATTTTAATTTTTGAGAGTTTTTTGTTGTAATTTGGTTATAAACACACGTAAAGACTTGAAACTTGGTAATAATACTTATAGTGGACTTACCTAGACGTGGTAAAATTTCCAAAATCATCGGATGGCTCTTTTTTTTTTAATAAGCGTTTTGAAATAAAATTTAAACGAAAATCACAGAAAAAATTACGGCACTTCAAATTATGTATTACTGAACTGCGCTCGGAATCGTCTTTAGTCAAGCAATGGTTTATCATTGCTTACAGATACAAATTAATTTTTCCTCTAATCCTATCTTCCCGACTTCTCACCAACAACAGTGGCTGCACCCATCGTGTGAAGTATATCAATTATAAATGAAACCCATAAGGAGTGTATTTAACATTGTTAAAACACGGTAGATAAATACTATTCTAGTATTATATAATTTATACCTATGGGAATTGACTATTTTTAATTTTATATTAATCGAAATCATAATTTGTTAATCTGCAGCTTATGTAATTATATATATCTATCTGCAAGCTAGCATGCAAGTTTTTCTGTACTTGGGCCGCGACCTATTTTACAAAATAAAATAACTTTGTTTTAGTTACGAATATAAATGAAAAATGTAGAATTGAATTTCTTATAATTATATTAGAAGACTGTACAGCCCGAGTTGTTTTTACCCACAAAAACAGTTTTATATTATACAATATAAAATTACGGCTGGTTTCACGCCCTCTTAATGCATTTTGTTGCTTTCGTCTTATAAACGCACGATATAGTAAAAACAATGCTTACGCGCAGACTACATAGAACGCACTAAGTTTTGGTTTTATAATAAAAACTACTATTATAAGATTAAAAAAGAACATTATTCCAGAGGATAAGACGTTGCGTTTTGTCCATTTTTTCTGAACATAACAGTCGATTTACCGTTTATAAATAACGACTTTTTCTTCAACATTTCTTAATTCACTTGAACTTATGAAAAACATATTTTTTTTTTTTTTATGAAACGAAACGTTTTGCTTTCCGGAATATTGTTCTCTGTTTATTTTATAATAGGTGATTTTACTCTAAAACCAAATTTAAGCGGGTTCTGCGCAAGTGTGTTTTTACTATAAAAAAAACATCTTTGTAAAACCATAAGCTTCTTCGCTCTACTTAGAATCTAAAAATAAAAATTTTACCTTTGGTTTATTCGATTTAGTAGTACCTACTTGTAAATTGTAGTGTTTTAGTACTATTAATAATAATGATGATACATCACAATAATAAAAGCGATTGAATCGGATTAAATAATATTGACAGTTTTATATTATAAATAGCTACTTCGCTGCGTAAGCAACTTGTGAAATTTAATAAGTTTCCGTTAATCCTTTATCCCGGCTTAAAGTAAAATGTATACCTATATTGTTAATTTGTTATTCTATATATTTTATGATTTGCGATCATGAGATTAAAGAAACCCCGATTAACATGCTATATACTACAACGAAACCATAAAATGGAATCTAATTTAATTTTTATCGTATTATAAATCGAACAACGTTATCTGTTTTACTATCTCTATTATAATATTATTATGTTTATTAATATCATGTATACTTTGATGAACGACCAATTAGAATAATATAAAATATTATGTTGTGAAGCAATATAAGTAATGCGCGTATAATACATTAAAAAAAAATTGATCAATACCTATAGGTATTGATAGGTAGACCTACAGAAATAATATTTAATTTAGTCGAAATTAACAAGTCAACTACATGCATTAATTAATTTTCAAATAAATTTAAAAATTAACTATTACTAATAATAATATTATCCGTTCGTTGCACGCGCTAATTAAAAAAAAAAGCATTGCGAACGACATTGTATAATATTATATCGAAAAACAATTACGTTCCCATTTAAATACATGTAAAACAGATCATGTTTTCTGTACACACATAACTATAAAACTACAGAACCAAATGACATCTAATTTATGTCAAAACATTTAAAATAATACTGAAAGGTGCCTTTTTCTAATTTTATGCAAATCGGTTCAGTAGAACGAAAGTTATCGGCATTATATGTTCAGAATTTTTAACAAAAAAAGATATTAAAATGGACCAATAGGCTTATAGGTGATATCACAATAAAACACTTCGCCTACAGCTGCGTGTAAAAAATATCTAAGTTAAAAAAAAATCTAGTAAGTGTTCAGCATCATAAAGTTGTATATCATTTGTGATGCTAATTAAAATGTTCGATTATTAAAACTTGGCGAAAGCAAATAAAATTTCCTAAACAGCTATAATAGTAAATAGTGAGGAAAGTTATACAATTTACTAATTATTTTATTATTATAATACTGCATAAATATGTTTAAATAAATAAATAAATACTTCAAATACTTTGAATCTTCTTAAATACTGTTATGATATCTATTTAGGAAATTTTATTTGCTCTTAACAAGAAAATCGAATATTTTACTAAGCACCACAAATGATATCACAACTATATGATGCTGAACCCGTAAGTACGGGATACGTAATAACTGGTGATTTTTCTTTTTTACACGTAGCTGTAGGTGAAGTGTTTTTGTTGTGATTTACATATGTATCATGTATGCATGGAAAATTCAAACCATTAACAATTATATTGGGTAGTTTCAAATGTATGCCTTTTTTGGGGGGAGGACATCTAAATTTACACAATTTAGAACGCTGATTTTACCTAAATCATACTAAGTCCACCAATATATTATAGACGTTGTGGATGTGTGGTCCAAAAGATTAAATATTTGTTTTCATCTTCTAAAGGAAAAAAACCAAATGTATCAGAGTCCAAATAAAGTACTGCAATTAAAACCACGGTTGTTACATAGGTTTATTCTGTGATTGCTTTTTTATTTATATGGTTGTAATTAAAAAACGCATTACTAAGACGGCCGGGACAAGATGGCGACGTTTGTGCGCTTATTCTGCGGTTGTAATTATAAGTTGAGTTATTTATAGCTACACAAAAAATAAATTCAGTATTATGTTAATTTATAACCAACCTAATACTACCAAGACAGAAAACCTCCGATTTCCGAAATAATCATTGTGAACGACGGCTACGTTTGATTTCACGACTTCGCGACCAAACATTATTCATTAATAATAAAATACCTACCGCTCTTGTACTTATATTATTTCAAAAACAGATTACGATAGTAATTATTTTGATTTCTTATGTAAATTAGGGCCCCCCCCCTTTGAATTTAAACCTGTGACTCGTGGGCGTCCTTGTTAACCGTTAAGTATAATTTTACACGATCTAAAAGGTTTACGCTTTTAGTGATTTGCATTTGGTATAAAAATACCGAATTGTTTTCGATATTATTATTTTTCACGTTTAATTTGTTCTGTACCGTTTTTCGCGGTAAACTAACTTAATAATCGTGTCCAATTATATGCTAACAATGATTTTAACTGCGGATTAAAAAAAAAAAAAAACAATAAAAAAAAAATGTATTGAATTTAATAAACATACCTAATATTGCAGTATAGGTCATAAGTGCATACTGCATTTATTATTATATTTCGTTTAACCGTAGGGATTTCTCTTTTACAGGCGTTTTATATACACATCAAATCTGTGTATTATAATAATGGGTTTTAAATGCAACAGATGGCCGCTATAAGTGGACTTGAATTTACCAATATCTCGGCCGCACCGCAGTGGGTCCCACTGTACTTTGTCGAGCGTATTACCGTGTCATCGTTTCTATCGGTTATTCATTCGTAACTAAAATATTTTACGTTTTTCCATACCTCTTTTTGGCCCTTTGAAAACAAACAAAAAATGAACACACGTACCACGAATATCTTTCCTTAAAATACACAGTATAGAGACCTAAGGGTAAGAGGTTACGGTATGAAATATTTCGGGGTGAACATCAATTTGGCATTAAGTATAATTTTTTTAATTTTCACTATTTTACGTGTTATTACCATTTACTGTTATTTTAACATACTAAATAAACTAAATAAATAATAAATATCTAGCTATGCTAATCATCGGCTAAATTTACAAAATATAGCTGTTTACCGTGTCATCATAATTTAGATTCTGAGCGAGAAATGTATTGGTTTTACAATGATGTTTATTTTTTTTTCTATAGACAACTCTTCTACCAGAAATTCACTGAGATTAACTATGTTAGCACTTTTTCCGGAAGAAAATTTAATTGTAGTGGTACTTAAGAGAAATTATTTTTGATTTTCTCAGGTGTTTTCCCAAAAAATAAGAAAAAACATGGAATAAACGAAGAAAAAACGAAGGAAAAACGAGAAAATAGATACAATATCAAAGAAATATTTATTAAAGAAAATATATATATATAATACATATGTACTTATTTTACCATAATGTGACTTATATATTGGTGACAAAGAAACACTGTATCAACCAAACTCTGTTCAAAATCGTTATTCCTTAGAAACGGTTAATCGTTGCGTACAGATATACATTACATTTTCCCTCTACCTTTCCCACTTCTCACCTACAACAGTTGTCCACCCACGTGCGAAGTATTTATTTTTAAACTAGTCAGTGATAATCGTAACATATCAACGACTCGTTATATTAATATTTTTCACATTTGTCTTCGTGATTGGAAAGTTTTTACCACTCCTTCTCAGACTTAATTGCCCAACCGGACTCCTGAAATAGAAACTGAGAGACCTGAGTTTCCTACGACAGAAAAAAGAAATATTTGTTACTGTAGTACCTTTATGCAGTTAAACTTAAATATGTAACTGTATATACATTTATTAGCACAATTATTGAACGCTATAAAAAAAAATACGTAATATCGTTGGCGACCCAGCATAAATTCGTTTTTTGTGTTTTTAATAATTTTTCTACCAGAGGTCAAGAAATTTGTCTCCAATCAAAAACTTTATATGAACTTTTTTGTAGTATTTTGGATCTAGTCGGTGGATTGAAGAAGTAAATTTTTGATTATTTACAGTTTTCTTGTCACAATTTTGTAAATTAATTAAAATCAACTTATAGGAAATTTTGCTGAGTATTCGACAAATTATGTGTCTTTGTCGATTATTCATAATCGTTCGATTGATTGAGATATGCTTTGTTTTAACTGATTATTTATCCCGTAATCGAATGGTTGACTGACCCATACTTTTTTTTTTGATATTAAAATTATCGATTCTTTATTTTTTATATGTTATGATTTTATTCGTATTAAACTTCTATAAACGAAAACTCTTGAAAATAACTCGATAGAGGATATATTATAATAAAAACCGTCAAAACTCTGCGTCTCGTTTATAAAAAAAAAAATACACGACGTGTTGTCGCGAATTCTTGTCTTCACGGAAACACGGACCGTATAAAACTCGGCGAAAGTTTATGATTATTCTTCCTTATTTTCCACCACCACCACCGGCACGCCGAGTCACGGAATTGAATGTGAAATAAAATATTGTATATAATAATGTATAAAAAGACGTGAAGGGAAAAAAAAAATGAAAAAAAAATGTCATTATTTTTCAAATCAAACTGATTCGCCGTTTCTCCGGTTGCTGCGGCGGTGTTTGAATAATAACGACCGTTTTCGCGGACGGATAAGTTGATAAGTAAAGGCAAAAAAAAAAGGGGGAAAACTTGTGACTGCTGTCTGGTGTCTATGTGTGTGCGAGTACGAGTGGCGAATTGCTAATTGTCCCTGGAGAACCGTACGCGGAGTACGCGCGCTGATTACGGTTTTCGTGTCGCCTCGTTTGTTTTCCGCCACCGCACTTGCTCTAAAATGTACAATGCCGTTTTGCGGTTCAGCGACCCGAAAAATTGCTTCTGCCATCACCTGCTAGCTGCTGCTGTTTACTGGACGTATTATTATTATTATGTATACGGCGGAACTTTTCGGTAACACAATCGGAAAGTATATAATTGGAAATGTTTTTTCACATCTCTCGATTTCCCATCAGTGCGACTTTCGGGGTAAATATAATATCCGTCGTGCAATATATTATTATAGCTGTAGAAGTTGTTGCTGCTGTTACTGTAGTCAAATAACGACCAAAATAAACTTTAATTATAAAAAAAAAAAACACAAGAAATAAGTCGGGCATACTTCGCAACATAGGTAGGCCACTGATGCAGGTGGAAAGTTTGGAAGGTATATATAGAATATACATTTTGCGACGTTTATATATTGAAAGCTACCGAAATATTGTAATCAAAAAAAGATTTTGAACGGAGCACGGTGAACTCGTATGGTTATTACAGTATTATTATAGTCGTGTGTTTATATTTTTTGTTCCTTTATCTTGATAACCCAGAAATTAATAAAAATAAAAATATTATATTTTATTGTTATTTTTTATCAGTTTAAGTATGTAATTTTTTGAAAAAACTGTTGAAATCTAACAATCGATAATTTTTGAAAAAACCCCATATTTTAAGTTATGTATATGTGAAAAATAACGAAAACTAAACGAAAAAATAATTCCCAAAAAAAGAACCAGAAATACAATCTGTGGTGATAACTGTTGAGAATTTCAAAGAAAATGTTTTGAGTTAACTATCACCAGGTGGAAATTGTATACCTTTTGCTTGAGAAAACCCGAGCATTTTTATTAATCGGAAATGTGTTTTCTAAGAAAAAACGACATTTTAGTAACACTAAAAGCTTTATTCCTACCCGGGATGCTGTGTATAAGGAAATTTGGGGCTGCATCCCTTTATGAGCTTGATGGAGATAAGCCCCCCACGGTTCCCATATCATAAAAAAAAAAACAACATTTGTCATATATATTTTTAAAATACTAATTTTACTTATAACCAATTAATTGAAAAAAATAAAAGTTTTTGTTGATATTGATAGCAGAGAAAAAGTGTAGATTGTCATATGATTTTTTATGATTCTAATACTGTTAAAACGTTATTATAACATATAAAACAACAAATAACTATATTTTAATAATTATTTTTTAACAAACAATTTAAGGAAAATAAAAATAGGAAATATTTGGTAAGACTTAGGTGAAGAAGGTTTCTATGCATGTGTTTATAAAACAGTGAGCCCCCCCTATGACATTTTTAAAGTCTGGCGCCTCCGATTGCTACATTCAGAATCTAAAAACAAATACAACAACAATATTCCGATAAATCTAAATATTTTTTTGAGATGAAGAAATCGAGTTCGGAACATTTTGGCGTAGCCATCTCGGCGTGGATCAATTTTGGCGTATCGCCCATTTCGGAGTAAAGATTTTTTAATAAAATCATTTTAAACAATAAAATATAATAAAATACAATTTTTCACCATGAGTTTTTAAGAAGAATAGCACATAATTTAAGTAAGATGAATTATTAAGTATTTTAATTTTAAATATTATATCTATAAGTTACCTAATTATATTATTACATTTTTTTTATTTTTAATACATATTTTATAGTTTATCAATTTATAAATATTTATATGTTAATTGTATACTTATACTTTTATTGTATAAACATTACTACTATAATATAAATTTATAACGACAACGAATATAATATGTTTAACTAAAAAAAAATACCAAATCTATTAAATAAATTTTAACTTATAATAAACGCCAAAACGTTCCCATGCTTAAATGTCCTAGACCAGAAGAAATATCACGTCTTTGTTTCGTTATTTATCTATTCAAACGTGTGTCTAATTAATATTATTATTTTGGCTATAATAGCACTATTTTTGGAGAATAATATTTTAAATTGAACCAGTTCGCGGTAATCGCATATAATTTAAAACAAATAACATACTTGTATATAAAGTTTCCATAAAAAAGGAACCTACAAAATATAAAATTGTAAATATTTTTCAGTACATTGTATAAATGTATAAGTACTCGTAATATATTATAATGTATCAAAAGATTCTGCGTGCGTGCATAGTTGTAAATAATATTATATTATTCTCCAGAGAATATCACTGCAGCGATATTAGTCGTTTTTACGCCAAAACGTATACATAAGCTAATAATATATTTTGTCGGATGTTCGCGCGCGTGAAAAGAAAAAGGGGATTTAACAAAGACTATATTATTACACGAGGGGTGAATGATAAGTGGTAAAACGGACGAATAACAGCACCGTATATAGGTATGTGTATACATAGTATCACGGCATATAATTTTAAACGAAACCTTTTTTGCGAGGCTTTTTAAACAAAAACTTTCGTCCGCTCCAAGTACAGCATATAAAGTTAACAGATAACGAAAATCATATAATATAATATATATATATATATATATATATGAAATATACCCACACTATGTTTGTATAAAATTAAATTCAAGGCGTTAAGTGCGTACGAATTGTTTTTTACTCAGCGACCATAATCATAAAATTATAATCGTAATATAAACTAAAAGTAAGAAGACGTAAAACCACACCGCTAGATTTTTTAGTAGGTATTTATTTAAAAACTCGTGAAAACTTTTCGTTTAAAAACGTTCCTATAGTTAAAAATAATAAATATATACGGTAAGTACGTTTTCAATTGTGTAAATATAACAATATCATGTACTTACATTTTATTTTTATGTCTATGGCTAATTTTTCAGTACGGTGAAAAACCTCGAAAAACGTACATGCCGTACACCGAATCGATCTTAAAAGATACGTATTTTCTGACCAACAGAATTTGAATTAAAACATTTTTCTAAATTTCCAACAATTTTTTAAGAAAAATGTAAACAAATATAAAACTAATGTAAAATTACTATATATTTATTATATCCAAAGCACATGCAAAGACAAATTTTAGATTCTGAGTGGAGCGAGGAATGTATTGGTTTTACAATGCTGTTTATTTTATTTCATTTTTTTTATTCTATTTTATGTGAACACTTTTTCCACCAGAGAGCTTACTTCAATTATCAAGTATAGCAACTTTTCTGAAAGGAAATGTTCTCTAGGTAGTCCTTTAGAGACGCCATTTTTTGAAATTCTCATTAATATTCGAGGCAATGGAGAATACCTAGTTCTTTAGGTTAAAAAAGATTGAAAGATTTAAAATAAGGTTGTCATTGGTAACCGGTTTTATTTATTTGTTATTATTATTAAGTTTTTATTTTTTAATCTTTTTTAACAATCATTGTTGTAATCATTTTACCATAATATGATTATGATATATACCATATAATATTTTATTGTTGACAAAGCAACATTATCAACTGAACTTCACTCAGAATCGTTTTTCATTAGCAATGGTTCATTAGCAATTAATCGCTGTGTACAGATATACATAAAATTTCCCCTCTATATTTCCAACTTCTCACCTACATTACGTGCGAGGTATTTATCATTGTTTTTTTTTTAATTCTATGTGTACTCAATGAAGATGTTTAAACATTTTAAATTAGTGTTTTTTTAAAAAATTATTATTGATCGAAAAGAACGATATGTACATAATAAATTAAATAAATGACATTCTCGATTATCTATAATTCTCCACATACATGTAAAAGTTCAAAAAATGAACAGTAATAATAATCCCGTAAAAATAAAATAATAAGCAAACGTTTGCTCGACGTGAGTGGATTCATAAAAATGTATACATTTTGTTTTTTGATTTATTATACCAAGATTTGACTAATTATAATTTTTTAAAAACAGAACCTATTTATGGTTTTACTCTTAATAGTATTTAAATCGAAAGTAAATATAGTTAATACTTTAGCATTTTTTCCCCCTTTTAAATGTATAAAACATTAATAAAAACGAAAACTACTTAAGATTAACGCATTAATGATTTAAAGTAGACAAATAGTTTTATACATACTATATATATACTTTTAATAAATAACATTTTTTTTTTTAACTTGTTATAATATAATATCAATGAATAATTTTCTACTTAACTCCATTTCTGCATTAACCGTATTTAATTTTTCAAAAGGTTTGATTAACTTATGTAGTACTACAAAAATGTATAAATTAAATTAACTTTACGTTTAAATAAGGTCATGTTAATTTTAACTCGATCATAAAATTACATTTTATTATATAGGTAGATTATTTTATAGGATAAAATACCTATAGAACTAAAACGTGTAATGCATGTAACCCTATAAATCTTTAAAAATATGCACTTGAAAAAATGCTTTTATGACCTAAACATTTTAAAAAATGTAATAAAAAACTGCGCTAATATTGTTTTTACCTTTTACTTTACTTAATAACATTGGCGTAAATGATATTTGAATAGGTATAAATATATTAAAAATGAACAGATATAACAGCTGTTGTTGAAATACGATTTTGAGCGAAATTCGGTTAATATTTATTGAAATATGTTCCTTGATTTTTACGATTAATTTCAAAGTAAAACTTATGATTAACCTTGAGTAACATTTTTAAACATTTCTACTTGACCAAAATTATTGTATCCCATTAAAAATGTAAAATGTGTAAAACGCCTATAAATAACTAAAAAGAATAATTTCAAAAAATACTATCACATATAAAAAAAAGTAAATATTGGTATTCTGTAGATATTTTAGACCTTTACTGTTATTTTTGACCGAAGACGGAAGAATAACAAATAATAATAATACAACATAATTGAAAATTACGCCGTGAACTTTCCCGTCATTTGATTGAAGGTTTATTAATTATTGATATTTTGATAGAAAAGTTGTTCAGACAGAAAAAAAACCAAATAAATCATAGTAAAACCATTCCATAACTGGACATACTGTTCAGTTAGAGTTTTACGTATAGGTCGTATCGGTAACGTCGGTATCAATTTTATTGCCTTAGCGGCCAGGAAATCTAACGATGTTGAAATATATACGACATTACTTTTGCCGTAGATGTTGCTACTCATCCAATTTCTAAGACATCTAGGTTTTGACGTAAAATATTGTTCGATAATAATATAATACGAGTATAATCTACACCGTCTTGATAGATTGTTATACAGGGTGATCGATATATCGTAGGACACTCTACATCTCGGAAAATATTTACTTTTTCGGAATTCATTTTATAGAAAATTTAAGAAACACACAGTTCTATAATTTTACATTTATTTTTTTTTTCACCTTTATTTTTGTGCGTAAAATCACAACCTACTTTTAATTTTCAAATGGCAACCTATATTAAAAATTTCATAAATAGATGAAGTATTAGTTAAAATAAATTTTATTGTTGAAATGTTTGATTTCTGTCAAGCTGTTGACGATATATCAACCGCCAAACAAATGATACTCCACTACTCTCCTACAACCCAAACTTAAAAGTGAAATATCTCGTCAACGGCTTGACAGAAATCAAAAATGTCAACACTAAAATTTATTTTAAATAATACTCCATTTATTTATGGACGTTTAGTTATAGGTTTCCGTTTGAAAATTAAAAGTAGATAGTTGTTTACCGCTAAAAATATGGGTGACAAAAAATAACATATGCAGTTATTGTAGAGCAGATTGTTTTTTAAATTTTCTAGAAAATAAATACCGGAAAAAAGTTAATACTTTCCGAGATAATGAGCGTCTTATGATAGCGTCGATCAAGCCGTACAAAATCAATATTAGCGTGTATAAATCTTAAAATCGAAATTATTTCAAATTCGAATTTCGGTTCCAAAAGTCGCCGAAAAAAAAAAAAAAGGAAAAAATAGAAGCGCTTTAAAATCGAAAATCGCTTCAACGAATATTGCGAATTAAAATTGATCTCATTCTCGTACGCCGAAAAAAATTTTTTATAACAATACGAACACAACGCGGATTATGCGCAATACGCTTCGAGGCGCGTTTTGTTTTATTTTTATTATTATTTTGTTTTTTCACTTCCAAAGGTTTATTTATTTTTTATTTTTTTTTTTTGTCGTACGGGTCAGCCGGAGCACTTAGCGCGCATAACGGCGGAAAAACGTTTTCGCCGTCGGCTCGCGCGCAATAATAAAAAAAAATAATATAATATAAAAACACGACGTTATAACGTATCGCCCCCTCCCCGCACCCCTTCCACTTCTCTCGAGATCTCTCCGGTACGTCACCGACGGCGCACAATAATAATAATATACCGCGGTACACGCGAACCGGTGCGCGCACTCGTACATCATATAATGTACGTGCCGTCTCTTTTATAACGCTGTTATTATATTTTTATTGTCCGGAGCTGATGGATGGCCGTTTTTGAGGTTTCGTCGGCCGGGCGCGGCGAGCGCGTAACGCGACCGTTTCGGTCCATTAACCGCCGCCGTCGGGCAACGGGTGGGCGGCGGCGGCGGGGTCGCGGGAGCGGAGAAGAGACCGGCGGGCGCGCGCGTGTAAATTTTAAACCGCAGGACCGCCGCCGCCGCCCCCCCCCCCGCCGACGCCGCGCGTTTCGTTAAACCGATTTCGCGATCGGCTTTCGCGGGGTCGACCGCGCCGCACGGCCGCCGACGCCCGCGCGGCCGTACGATAATAACGCGGCGGCGACGATGATAATAATAACAACAACAACAACAGCAACAACGGTAAATACGTATAATAATAAAGTTTCCCCCCCTAACGCCCGGCCCCGCGCGTACGCGGCGTGTTCGTATATACGTACGCGCCGCGCGGATATAACAGTATAATAGCGGCGGGTCGCACGGGACTCATTACCGCGTGCCGGGGCTCCGGGACCGGGGACGTAAACACATTCCATTAGGAGCACGGGACCGGGGAAAACGCGGGCCGGCGGATGACCGGAGAGCGGGCGCTTAGGGAGATCGTCGAGGCTGCATCTGTGGTGTTTATAATATTATCGTTGGCTATGCGTTTATCCATATTTCGTCGGCCGTGTTAGAATCGTGACGTCATAAAAACAATTTTATAACCGTTTGCGGAGAGTATGAAAATTTTTACAACCGCCCCGAACGCCGAGCGCACAGCGGTATACCCCCCCCCCTTTCCCCCCCACCACCACCACCACCCGCCCGCCCGCCATGTGTATCGTTCCGTTTCGGACCGCTCTCCCGCGGTCAGGTCACATAACTACTGCAGTCTGCAATACGTGGAGTATTGCCACGTGTACCCGTGCGCGCGTACCACTCAACACCTCTACTAGGTTTTCGTTTTTACTAATCTGTTCCGTACCCTACCGCCGTACGCCGAGCCTGCACGGCCCCTTTCGCTAGTTTATGTTTTCTCGGTACGAAATCCGCGTGGGTAATTCGCGCAACTCCGCAATAATGCTCGTAAAAATGAACTTAGTTTACTAGTTATTATTTTATTTTTCGACCGCTATAAACACAACGCGGGATGAAACTCGAGTTAAATTATCGAGCATTTTTGTCGGATCAAAACGATTTTATAAAAATAAAAACTTTAAAAAAAAAATCGGACGAAAACTAATTGGTTAAACATAACCAGAATATTTAAAAAAAATCACGTCTATAAAATACTCGTATAAATATTCCGTAAAACGTCCCTGGGATTATTTTAAACTGATAATTACAACGAAAACAAACATTCGAATAACCGCGTGAGTTTTGTCGTTCTTCCCAAAAACAACTAATTACGTCTCCAGTACATTTAACTAAACAAATTTTGCTATCAGAAACAACCCTTACAGTTGATAACAGAAGCGATTTTTCCGGTACAAAAGTTATTTACAGGCTCAAAAATAGGATGGGATAGAATACAACAATACTTAAAAAATATTTTCGGTAGATGTACGATAGACAATCAGCAATTATTATGAAACAGAATGTAACATATTATATACTATGCATGTATGTCTATAATTTTCTGCATTTAAACGTAGAAAAACTCGAATGCGTTTTTCTTTAACGCAAGAGAATCTGAATTTTTCATCATTACTGGCAATCATGATACTACAAAACAGTTAACGTCTGAAGACACAATTGCTGAATTGACAGAAGATAAAAAAGCTAAACACAATTGTATACATCACGTACACGTTAGTATTTAAATTGTTATGATTTACAGATCAAACTCGTATTCGGTATATAGTCTACCTCTTGAATAAATTGTTTTTTTTTTTTTTTTTTAATGTTTGCTTGTTTTTAATATTCCTATCAGTATCTTATCTGTTTAGAAAGAGTCTCAAAGTAAACAGTGCACGAGGCATTCCGTTTCTTCTCGATTTCCTAGGTCCGTCCCGGACAATCTTGCGGACAGTTTCTGGACGTTGGACGCGAATTCGTATCGTACGAAAATACATACGAAAAACCGGTCGTACGATATGAGTGCGCACGCCGAATGCGTGTCCGTCCGTAAAACAGTCAGCGTTCTGGTGATATCGCCACCGCGACGTCCTTGTCAGAACGCAATGTATAGGATGGACGTACGGACGTCAATGAAATGCGAACGAGTTCGGATTGTTTCCGTGCGTCGGAGCTACGCGTACGAACAGCACTCGCACCCCGTTCGCAGTCGGCGGACGCGTCGCGGTCGCGTTTATGATGTTTCGGCGGCACCGTTAAACCGGAGGTACCGTAATTGTCCGCCCGCGTACGCATTTGACCGGGACGCTCGCGGCGAACCGCCGCGCGCCGGGCGGGGCGGCGCAAACGATAATCAAATCGCCGTCGCGCGTCGCACCCGTGGACACCTGCAAGACAAACGTAAATAACGCGGCAATCGTTCCGGACAGCCGCCGCGGCGCGTTCGGCGTGTTTCGAACGGACGCGTTCGCAGTATATACGCGCGTAACGTGTTTCGGTATGCGCGCAAGATGCGCGCCGCTCCGAGCGGGCGCGGAACGCGTAACGCACCCGCGCCGATCGGGCCGCGCGCGCGCGCGCGACACGACGCGGCCTAATGGATTCCGCCCGTCTCCCGTCTACACGCGGACGCGCATTATATTATCCCTTCGCGTGTAACGCACCTATATATATGTATATAACAACAACAACAACAACAACAACAACGATATAATTTCCGAATTCCGCGTATTTTCGTTTTGTGGAACGACGGCGGCGCGGGGCATCGGACCGGGCGACGCGCCGAAGGGCACCGCGGTATCGATAATAACAAATAATACCATTCGAGTGTGCGTGAGCGACGCGTACGGTAATGGCGGTGGACACTGCGGGCACGCCGGCCAGACGACCCGGACGGGGGTATTATTGTCGTGTTATCGTTATCGTTATTATTATTATTATTATTATTGTTGTTGTGGTCGTTATTGTCGGACCGGCGGCGGCGGCGGCGGCGTGTACCGCGCCGCGCGTACAGACGTCTCTGCCGCGTCTGCGGTGCGCGACGGCGCGGGAACGCAGCGTTCTGGAGAAGACTACCGGGCTTTCGTGTTTGATGTATGGCGCCTCGGCCGATAAAACTGTCAATACGAAAACGACACTCGGCGCACGGTCCGGCGAGCACGGCACGACGACGACGACAATAACCACTACCCGCCGGCCGGTAGCCCGCGCTACCTGCCCGCGCGTTTAGGGCGGTGGGGGGGGCGGGGAGGGGCACTTGCGGCTCCGACGACGGGGTTTAACATTATATTGTTATTACCATTATGCGTACGATAACAATAACAATAATAACAACGATAATAATGGTGCCCGGCCCGCCGCGCGCTCGGCGTTTGTTAATCTTTTACGGAGTAATACGCGCGCGCCGTGCGCGCATTACGATAATATAATACGCGGGATACCTGCCGGCGCGCGGACGATCGCTCCGAACCCGCTTTCGTAGAACGGATTGTAAACTACCCGTCCGTACAGCGTCCGTGTCAATCAAAACGGGGTCGGCCTGTGGTTTTTTTTTTTTCTTTCCTCTTCTTTTCCTACTCGAACGTAGGCTCTAACGCGCGTGTACATTGTAACATACAATAATATTGTACGCTCCGTTTTCGTGATCGTTCGGCAAACGTATCGTCGTCATTAGGTACAACTGCAAATGGGGTGGGGGGACATTTTCAAAATCGCAAGGGCTGGGGCGACCCCTCTACGAAAGTACCTCCCCGGTCGGATTTCCTTTCGGAAAAATTGCCATCATTGTAAGTCGGAGCGAAATTGCCGATAAAAAATTTGTCCACGGGAAAAAAAAGACCGTAATATTTTCAACTTATACCTACGTTTCTTACGTTTTCTCGTTTTTTCTCCGTTTGTTTTTTCGGTTTTTCACATTTGTTGAAAAAACTCCGGAGAAAATCGAAATGACCTTCCTAGAGTACCTCCCCCCACACTGATTTTCTTTCAAAAAAGGTGCTACAAATAAAAATCGGAGCAATGTGTCTGGTAAAAAAGTTGTCCATAGAACAAAAAAAAATATCTTTGTAAAACCATAAGCTTCTTCGTTCCACTCAGAATTAAAATACTACTTTACACTCAATTTTTTTATTTACCACTAAGTACGACTTATAATAAATCCCCTATTAATTTTTTAAGCATTTCTAGTTTAACAATTGTATATCTATCGAATACGAATTACATAAAAAAAACTTGAAAAATTAAAATGTCTATTGTAAATTTTCGATACGATATTTGAAAGAATTATTTTAAATAGCTATTAAAACCGATAAAAAAGGCCAAAATATTTTTAAAATTGTTTCACGTATAAAAAGCGATAACATCAGTTATTGGTGAACGTTTCAGGTCTCTGCGATTATTCTCCTTCGAATTACAACAAAAAACAAAATCTAAATTTAGAAAATCGTTTTTCCTACAACATATTAGGAAATTAACGTTACAAAGAAACTCAACCAACTAGACGAAATTTGCTACCACCCTTTATGTCGATGAATGGAACAAAATTTCCGGTCGAAAAGTTGATTACATCGGACGCAATAATGAAGCACACGTCATGTTAAAACCGATAATGCATTTCTCCCGCTACGCTTAGAATCTAAAAAATGCCATAACATATTAAACGCTTTCTTAGATTTCCTTCAATTGGGATTATATTTCCATTACTGTCTTTTTGGAAATAAGAATACGAATTCATCGTGTCCGTCACATCACATTGTTATATTCGTTGTATCGATTAGTTTCACCTGCGGTTTTATGTTGACGGTTCGCGCTTTATCATTCCGTCACTTCTAATTTATTTGAGTGGTTTTTCATAACGGTTTGAGGAAAGGTTTCGATTTGCAGTTCGTGAACCAGCGTCGGGTGTCGTCGCTAATAATTTCAAAAGTTTTTTTTGCGGCGCAGAATCGATTAAATGATAAACTGCTATCGTTTGTGTCTGCGTGTACCAACTGGACGAAAAAGCCGTTTAAAAGTTACCTACACACTATACAGTCACGGGAAATCGGACCAATCGAGTCGATACGTTATTCCCGTTGAATTATTATTTTTACATTTACATACAAAATTTAGTCTCTAATTATTCAATTGCATTCTGGACTGAACGAGAAATGCAATGGTTTGTAAATTCGTGCGATTTTTTTTTTTTTTGCGTCTATAAACAATTTTTCTACAAGATTTACATTTTACTAAATTCGTCCGAACAAAAAATGACAAAATATTTTTTGTTACATTTTAGATCTAGTTGAAAAGTAAGAGAAATATATATTTTTTAATTGTCTAAGCAGTTAACATTTACAATTTACGGTAAGTAATAAAATATTTCATTATTTTTATTCATTTTTATCAGAAATCTTGTTCTGATTTTCAAGAGTAGTATTTTTTTCTAAAAAAATGTTGTTAAGTTGATGCTTAAGTAGGTCGTGTTTTAATTTTTGGTGTAGTTTTCTTAACAGATGGGAAAAACTGGGAATAAATATAAAAAAAACCGGGAAAGGGTATGACATTTATAAGTATTTTAAATTTTCGACATTTTTTCAGTTTTTATTATGGTTTTATATGAATAAGAATTGTTTAGTCAAAAAGAAATGCTAGAAAATTTAACAAGAGGTCAAAAAACAGTTGAGAATAATTTAGTATTTTTTTTTTTTTTTTATAAGCATTTGAAGTTCAAATTATTTATTAAAACCATATAAAATACGGCGTTTCAAAATATTTTTAATCGACCTTCGCTTAGAGTCGTAATTCGTCAGTAGTGATTTATTGTTGCGTACATATATAAATTAAATTATTCAAAGTAAACTAAGTACCATCCCAATTTCCTAACTACAAAAGCGTGAAACAACAATGAGTAACTAATACAACTATCAGCCCTTTTTATTTTTGTATATTTTTATTTTTCTTACATGTGAGAACACAAATTTGAGAAAAAAAAAATTAAGGGAGCAGGAACGTGAAAAATAAAATAAGAGTAATAGTAATTTAAAACAAATTACCAGCAAAAAAATGTGGAACGCTTCACGATTTTGCGTGTCATCCTTGCGCAGGGGCCATGCTAATCTTCTCTGTATCGTTCCAATTTTAGTATATGTACTGCCGAAGCAAGTACGAAAGTAATACGTTAAAATTTGGTTTATATACTACACCATGTGTTCAATGTGATCACAAGCGAGAGTTTCGTTTGAAGTGTACACTATGTAGCGGAGAGCAGTACATTACTAAAATATTAAAACACCACTAGATAGCGCTAGTGACAGGGCAACATTTAAGTACCTTGGCATTTAATTTTAACGAAAACTGTAAAAGTTACAGCATTTTAAAACGTGTTTAACCGAATTTCACTCAAAATCGTAATTCGTATGCAATAATTTATCGTTGTGTATAAATACAAATTAAATAGGTAACATTAATTTATGTATCCTACTTTTTCGACATTCCGCCTACAACACTGGTATACCTATCAGCAGTATCAACTCTTTTAGATTCGGAGCGTATTTTTGAGCTGTTTATAGACATTTTAATTTTGCGAGTGTTTTACGTACGCAATTCTCATTTGGTAGGTATTCTGTTGATGAATTATTAGATTTAACAGAAATGCTTTAAAATTTGATAGGAGGCTCATTAAAAAAAAATTAGTTCAATATGTGGTATTTTTTTTTTTTCATTAGCGTTTCAAATCAAATTTTTACAAAAATCATAAATATTACGGCCTTTCAAAACATGTATAACCAACCTTTGTTCCGAATAGTTTTTCGTTATCATGGTTACAGATATCAATTATATAACTTAATGTATCCTACCTTCCCTACTACCCATCCATACAGTGGCCGCACTCGTTCCCAGTATCAGCACTTTTTTCGTTTGAATGTTGAATTACGATTTTTGAAGTATCGGATTAAAATTATACATTATTTTTCTCGATATGGTTTAACCCTACACTGTATGGTATATTATCTATGATAAAAAAAAACAGTGAGTTACAAAATTGGTCATTTCTTGTTGTTATTAATTATTATATTGATAATACTTGTACTAGCTACCACACATTCACACTAGAGATAGCACAATAAATCGTTTAAGTATCGTGTAAAACGGGTTTTACAATATTTCTATCGTTAATAAAATATAATATTTATACTTTCATACTGTTCAAGACCATACATAGCACTAAAAACTACCACTTTCACAGTAATTACACTATTTATTATGTTTTTTGTAATTATGTCACCCACGATACATTGCGCATTGAACTGTCGTTTTGTTAATACCTACTAAAATATATCACCACATCACCTATGGTACATGACGCATTAGACCATTTTTTCAATTGTTATTATTAACAATGTATCAATCAACTATATAGTTCAGATTTTAATTTAAAGTTGTATTCATATTGTAATATGCTTGTTTAAAGAAAATACAGTTTTAATTATATACTTATGTACCCAGTATACCTAATTATCATTTTAAAATAAATATACACATTAGCGTACAGTGGGTGATACAACTAATTAATACAGTTTTTAAGCCAGCATATAAATTATTTTTACTTATAAATATTTTCCCAACACCATATTTTAAACATATATTTATTTGAAACAATTTTATTTTTGGAAACTATATGAAATTTTTTTCATATTGTGTAGGGTTAACATCGATTGACATTACTTTTTTTGCAGTAGCAGTTCGCTGATAGTTTCAATATGAAATTACTGATGAAATTTAAAATGGTATCAATCATAGTATTATATAGAATAATCGCACACAATATGTTCAATTGCGATTAAATCGATGGTGATTCATTTCATACCTACCATAGTAAATTCGGATGTTAAATATTTGTGAAGATTATATCTTATAACGAATATATAAAATACTTGTCAACCAATGTGTAGTGTACAATAAATAGGGTACTTATTTTTATGTCCTTGAAATTCGACAAGGCGTGTACCTATATAAATAAAACGAGAATATTTCGATATGTTATAAAGTAGTTATAACATATAGATATGTTATAAATTAGTACGGACTTAAACGTTTGAAACTAAAAACAATAATATTAATATTGTACACGTTCTTATTCCGTATTATTGAATTATTAATGCATTATAATAAGCGAATGGAAATAATGTGTTAGTCCTTTTTTACAGGGTAATGGCTAATCGGTTTGTTCGTTTTTTGCTTATAGTACATGCACATATTTTGGAACAGAATCGTTTTCTACCGAAAAAAAACGTACAGTCAATTGAGTATAAAATTAACGCATCGTTTTTGTTATTTTTTTTTTTTTTTAAGAAGCGCCACTGTTATGATTAATTTTCCGTTGAAAACTCAGCGTGCCGTTTCCGGGATATTAATACATCGTAACGACTCGGTTTTACGTACGACGACGAATAATTTTCGCGAACGCGTGCGATCGACGACGACGGACGGTAAAAACGCGGGTGGAGGGGGAAAAATTAATCAGGGACATAATTTTAAAGCCCGCGCGAGTTATGTTGGGGAGCGAGGGAAAGGGATAACCGGCACGGGATATAGCGCAGTGTATATATAATATATAATAGAGAAATATAATATTAAACGGGAGACTTTGATGCGGTCACAAAGGCATCGCGAGCATTAATTTGACGTCGACCCCCGTCCGGCGTGAGCGTGTGTGTGCGTGTAACCGAATACAACGCACAGAGTCTTTCGGCAGTCGTCTTCATTGGGTGTGCTATAAGACTGCTGCCGCGGTAGAAGCACCAGCAAAAGCCGGTAGGTATATCTATGTAGTGTTGTACCACGATAGTGTTCCGACGTGCTATACACTATCTGGACGTATAATAATAATAATAATAATAATAATAATAATACTATACAAAAAGAGATAAAAGAGACACATCTGCGCCCCGGGGTCGGGGAGCAGGGAGAGTTTGATTATAGCTTTTAATCGATCGATATAAGCCCTCGGACGACGGACGGCGATGAGCCGATGATGCGTCGCGGACGACGGCCGGGGGATGATGGAGCTGGGGGGTGTGGCCGATCCCCGGTTGTAAAGGCCGGCGCTCGCGTTTTATGCGGTGTCCGATTTCGACCGACGACTCGCACAACTACTACACAATAACACGTTAACAGCCACAACCTTTCGTTATTTTCATCACCGCTACACGCTATGCTTACGTATAAGGTTCCTGTGGCGTGCACTACTGCCCGTTGTAATTATCATTATTGTCGTCGTCGCCGGTATAATGACGCGATGGACCGGTTAAAAGGGTTTACGTCGGTGTATCGTCGTTCGTGGCACATATCTAATACTAACGACGCCCAACTAAAACCTATAGTCAAATGATTATAGTCAGTGTTGAATCCAGGTATATGTGAGTGGGGGGGGGGGGGATAGCCCTCTCTGGAATCGTGGTTTGTCGCCCCCCCCCGTTAAATGTGGGTAGATCAATAATTAATTAAATAATCCAACAGATATGAATTTGACTGGTCTTAAAAAAGAGGGTGGATGACCAAAAAAACAGGTTATGTACTATAATTTTAGTAATGCCCCTCTCCCCGAAGAAAAATTGTCTGGATTCAACACTGATTATAGTATACTTGTGCCTAACTCGCAGTGGTGTGGTGTTGATAGCAACGTACACTTATTATATATTATTTTTAAATGAACAATTTAAGCTATGATCGAGTTCCATAAAACTCGTTATTATAATAACGCAAAATTGTTTATTATATTTCGGAATTTCGGGACAGTATAAGGAGATGGAGATGTATAAGCTACTTTCAAATTTGTTACACGATCTACCAATGTGATTATATCAATAGTAGCATGACGCTATTTTACTATATACTGTCTGCGTTGGTGTGACCGCACGACTGCAATACCATATTGGAACTCTCATCAACCATCTTCACTCATTCACTTCAAACAGTTCAAATTATTATTATTACTCGATAGAATTTATTAAGGAGTTACGGTTAATTGTTTAAATTATTTTTGATAAATTTGTATTAAATTGATTTTGAGTGGCTATTTAGAGGTAGTAAAAATAGATGAAGGTGTATCATTTTCTGGTGATTGCTTACGCCAGTGAGTACATCACGCCACGCCACTAGTGCCTTGGCAGTGGATAGCAGTACACACTAATCGCCTACCAAATCCAGGTAGCATACATTTGTCTACTCGAATTGCCTCATCCGGGCGTTCGGAGGCCATTAAAGTACCCCTGTATGCATATACTCGAATCACCCTCCATAGCGCACCGATTCAAACATCGATATTTGAAATTATAGTGACTAATTAATAATAAAGGTGTATGAAAACGTATAAATGATGGTGTATCACGAGGATTTGACGTATTTCAATGTAAAATTATCAAATTCTTTCGATACAACACCAATACTAATTCGTTTTACGATAACCCATTTTTAATATATTGTCGTTTGAAAGACATTTTAATTTTTATTATTATTATTTTTTTTTAAGAAAATACGTAATTTTATGTTAGAAAACGTTTATATTTCAGATTCGGAGCAAAGCTAGGGATATTTTGGTTTTACTATGCGTGTTTTCTTTTTCTGCCTGTAAAAAACTTTTCGAATAGAAAACTTGATCCAAACAAAAAATTCCAAAAGACCTTTTTTATTGAATTTTGAATTTAGTTGCTCAAGAAATAAATAATTTTTTGATTATTCAAGCTGTTTTCATAGTATAATTGGGAAAAACCGAAAAATGACAAAAAATGTATACTGATAAATTTTACGGCGTTATAATTCCACTATTTAAAAATTTTACGCTCTATGTTTTCTACAAGAAATTACTTCAATAAAAAAACGACAAAAGATCTTTTTTGTTACATTTTTAGTATATCTAGTGAGAAAGAAAGTTGTGTATCGATTTTCCTTGTAATTTCACAGAAAGAACGGGAAGTTAACGGAAATAATAATTTTATTTTGTCTATATTGTCTTTTTGTTGTCATTTAATTAAAAATATAGTTATTTTATGTAAACTTGAAATTTTAACAGAAACCTTATACCTATATGTCTTTACTTGACGTGATAAAATTTTAAATACATATTTTGTGGTCAGAAAAAAAAAATTGTGTAATGTCATGGTTTTTTTTTTTTATAATTATATTAAGATCAAATTTTGAAAAAAAATCATAAATATATATATACAAATCATGTATAACCGAATTTGCTCAGAATCGTTTTTCGTCAGCAACAGTTTATCGTTGCTTGCAGATATAAATTAAAGAATTTAATGTACATATCCCGGAGTTTCATTAAACCGTATTAGGTTACATCTATATAGTTTATGTACCTATTCCTGGGATTTTACGTAATTTTTTCTTTTAGATACTGTAAAATAATTTTACACCCGTAATAATACGTCGCCGCAGTCACCGTCGTCGTTTGTGGTTTATCGTCGTCGTTAAGCTGCCGAGGAGGCGATGAAATAGTCCCGCGGTCGTGGATGAGGTGTGTAGACTCGCGGAACATCGCCGTCGCCGGTGTCGTATATATTGCCGTGTCAAGAGAGAATATACGTTTTAAGAGAAAATCACCCGAAGACGCTTTTACCATTGGGCCGGGCGGGAAGTATGGGAGACATCGTGGCGTATATTTCCCCGGGGACCTACTCGCACAACGACCCCCGCAAAATCTGACTATGGTGGTTTTAGATTTTTTTTTTTTTTTTACTTTTATACGTGTCTATGTACTTATGTATATATATATATATATATATATATATATATATATATTGACAAAGTCTTTACACTATAATCATATACCAACCCCTATATTCGTTATTAGACCTGCAGCGTATTTGAAGCTCCGAAGCTACGAAATCATAACCACAAATCAGGGCTCAGGCGTCGTATCGTCGCGAGAACATTTATTTTATTTTCTCGTTCTCCTTTATAACTCTGTAAAGAACTTCGAAACGGGTAGTATAGTAAATAACAATTTCGAATAATCTCAGCTCTGCAGTTTGATTTTAACTACGTCGCAAATTCCCTGATTTTCCAGATTTCCAGAACAACATTTTAAAATGTTGACTATAGGTATTATACGTGGGTATTAACACTATAGGTTTGTACGCTTGATATAGTAATTCATATGACTTAGGTACCTGATACCTATACTCTGGTATTTTTCATCTTTTATCGAAACCTACTTACTACACAAAATTGTATAGATTGTAGATTACTTCAAAATAAATAAATAATAAAAGTAGGTAATTAATATTTTCAATAATAATAGGGAAGTAAGTTAGGTATTCTTAGTTTTTGAACATGGCACATTAATACACACGATTCACGGTTCTATAACACGTACACAAAAGGGTAACGCTGCAGTGGCAATGCTGGCGACTGGCAACTGTTGTAGTCTGAAGTTAAACAGAGAATAGAATATTGTATATTGACATAGAATGTTATACTCATCTGATCTTTGACCGTTGTCTTCTCAAATTTCACAGATCTTTGATTTTCTCACAATCCCATTGTAAAATCCACTTTGTCCAAAAGTTCTAATATTTAAAAAAAACACCTTAAATAAACCAAATACACCTTAAATCAAAGTTAATTTAAAAATAAATGATAAAAACAACATAGATAGTGATATTTATAGAAAGAAAATGCATGGATTAAATTAGTTAATATTGACGAGCTCTTTACCATGAAGTCATTATACGAAATATTTGTACACAAAAAAAAAAAAATATACCTATTATTAAAATGTTTAATGTTCTAATGATTATTTAATATCTGTTCGGTTTTCGATTTCAGAACTAAAGACACATTCAAATATTATTCACGATTTCCAGTAGGCTATACACTGTGCGCCATCTAGTAGAATATAATAATGTTACAGCAGACAAACATATATTTTATGTTCGATGCAATGGATGAAAGAAAGAAAAAAAACATCAATTCGTCGTTCCTTATTTAAAAATGAACAAGTTTTTATTCGTTTCAAATTAAAAGAAAAAAAAAAAAAAACAAAGGTATAATAATAAAAAGAGCTAATACTGGGGACGGGTGCGGCCACTGTTGTAGGTGGATAGTGGGAAAGGTGAGATACCGATATCGAGCATATACCTTGATAAGTTTAACGAATATTTTGTCCAACTCTACGGGATACAAAACAAATAAATCTGTTTTTTTGAACAGACAAATCCAACTAGTTGGTATGTTGGAGAGCCCGCATAAATATAGCCACTACCGTTAATATACATAGTTTTGTTTTTATTCCGATTTGTCGGACTGTCTGTCTGTCAGTATGAATCGGAAAAAATCAAATCTGTTTCCAATGTGGCGTAGCCGTAACCATAGCCATGGTACATAAAAGGCCACGCGGTGGTAGTATGGAAAATAAAAATTAATGTTTTTAACATCTCTAATTCTATTTTATGGTTAATAATATTTTTGTTTAAAAATGAAAAAAAAATGTTTAATAATTATTTTGTAGTATTTTACTATCTTATTATTTGAAATTTTGAGTATTTAATTTATAGTCATAAATGATACTTAACAGACCCATAATATATATGTGTAATGCATGTAAAAAAAGTTTGAGAACCTCTGTTTTTAAATTTAACTTATCCGAACTCCTATGCACTCGCAACTGAATAAACAGCTACAATGTTTTTTTACACAAATAGGTACGTATCTACATGGTTTCTTCATCTGTCTATTATTTTTTATATTATTCACTCAATACGGTTGCTGTTTAAAAGTTAACATGATTTCTTCTAATAAACGTGTAGTTATAATAATTACAATAGTTAACATCATTTTTGATTACACGAATTGTAAAAGTAAGTATATTACATATTTGCTACAATTTATTACAATTTACTACTTGTATTTTCTCTAGTAGTAACTACATTCATTATTTTTGGTACCACAACTAAATATTCTTTTGTGTAAATTAATGTGAAATTGTAGTAAAATTTTGACTCTCATAAATTTAGCAACACAATCATAACAAATATACCTATCCAATGCATTGGTTTGTAAATTGTTGGACATTGTTGAATCACTCACCGAATTTGTTGGACATTATTTTTAATTTATGTGCTGCTAACAAAACAACTTTATGGTAATACGATAACAACTTTTCCCGAAATAAAAAAAATCTTTCCCCATTCTCTTTGAATTTTAGAATCGTTAATAATTTCTAATTACATTTATGAAAATAAAATGAATAGAATTATATGCATTTTAAAAATATTTTTTTATAATTAATAATTATTTAATTGGTTTTAAAATGTATAATGTAAGTATATAATATCTTAATATTTTGATATTATTTTACTGCAGTTTTCATATTATCATAGGTACCATTGTGTTGGCCAGTGTGGTTAAACATTTTAAAAATAAAAAACAAATGTTAAATACTATATAATAAGCTTATAAAACGAACTAAAAAATAATTAATAATGGGAGACATGAATACAAAATATTTTCTCACGTACATACCGTGTTAATTACAAAATTGAGTAATATATCTGGGATTTGGAGTATAGCTTCATATTTCTAAATCACGTCTTCTTTAGTAGCATCGTGGCGAACTTGGTAAGTACTATTTGTGGACGAAATTGTTAAACTTAAGAAAAATGCTTGAAAATTTAACAGAAGGTTTATTAAAATTCGTATTTAATGGTGAAAAAAAATTAAATACAATGTAGAATTTTTTTTATAAGAATTGTAACATCAAATTTTGTCAAAAATCATTTTAAATAAAATATTATGTGGAACAAATCTAGTTACTAGACACTGGTTCATTCATTTTGTGCAATTTTTTTTTTTTGTTTTGAAAATGTATGTATTGTTGATTTAACAGTTTGACTACCATGAGACCTTTATGTGGGTCACACGATGTTCGACAAAATTTTTTTAAGACCGTTAATGATTCTGTTAATTCTGTTTTTGTCATGTTTTTATCGGCGTTGAGATACTTACTTCTTATGAAGTATGTTTGTCATTTTTTTTTTTATATATATATACATACAAAATATTATTAAGACAATTCTAATAGATAATATTATTAGATTATACATTTATACAAATATAAATAATTATACAGATATATATAATTTAAAGTATGCTTTTATAACGTATAATAAACACTAGTCAAATATAAAATTAGCATTAATTGGTAAACACTTTCAACCGATATTTTACATATTGAAACCTACATACCCATTTTCCCGTTTTCTGTATAATGCTTTGATAGTATTGGTATCAATGGCTTCTATAACTTTTTATAATCACGTATAATTTTCTATAAACTTCTTCGCTTTGAGTTTACCGATATGTTTGTACAATATGATAGGCAGTTTTGTAATGAAGCCAAAAGAAGTGCAACTTGATGACCTGTTTTTGGACGAGGGAGATAGGAAAGAATTTCTCTCCTATTTTAATGATTAAGAAATTATTAAATATTACGAGTATTATAATATGGCTTAAAAAGTTTTAATTTTTATTTACTATAAATCCCTGACAAAACTAAACTTGGATTTGTTTTGATCCTTACTTTCTTACTTACTTTCTCATACTTTAAAAGATACAAACAATTCAAATTTAGAATCTGTAAACACATTTCTGCAATAAAATTAGCTCTTTTTTCGACAATGGCTCCTCTAAAATACCTTTTTTTAATTATATACCAAGTTTAAAAAACCTATATATATATTAACCTTATATTATGCTTATAATACTCATATATATATCTTATATATTTTCATTAGTAGCAACTGTTTTATTTTCTGTAACTTGCATTGGATCATCAGATGTAGACAAACGAGCCAAAATATATACAATGCAGGTTGTTGTATAAATGAGTTAGGTACTTTTATGTTCTTTAATTAGGTATCAAAAATACTAGCATTTATAACCAATGGTAATATGAAGCATTCAAACATAGACTAAATTATACTAAAATATTTTTATATTAAATAAATAACAATTGGTTTTAAGTAATAACCTAAGAATTAACTGAAATAATGATTACATTTATACTAATTACAATTATACGTAATGCTTATGATTCTCATAATAACAAGATATGATAATGGGTTATCTTATAATCTTTTGCAAACAAAATAGCGGATATACATACCTGCTTCTGTAGTACTTTAGGCGTATCCTATCCATACTTTTACTATTCATGAAATTACCTCGTACTCCACCCGTTCTATAACATTTCTTGGTCAACCCTCTACACCTTCCAACCTTGTTCGTGTCCAGTCCTGTATATCTTAGTCCATGTTTTAAACAATGTTATCATGAAACCTAAATCTATAGTAATAATAATTAAATATTATGACTGTTAGCAGCTATCGTTATAAAAAAAAAAAATGAGATAACAAAAACTTCTAGTCCACTTGCACATCTCATAAACTAATTCGGAAATACGGTGAGTGATGCCATCAGAGATTTTCGAATTTAAAAAGAAACAACACTAATGCCACCAATGCTATCACAGATGAATTAGGGAACACATATAAATAATTACTCATATTCTATAATAATTAATACATTTTATATTTAATAATATCGAATAGGTATCCATATTTTAACAATGAAGTACAAATTTATTCATCATTTGTTATTTAATCATTTTTCTATACAATTTAAAAATTCTTCTTAAGACAATTATTATATGTCATCCAGTCATTAAACATACAATCAACTAGGCGACATTTGTGTAATCTAGTTCACTAATTTAAAAAATGCTCTGACTGTTGAATTCTCACATGTAATCATTATTAATACCACATCGATACATCGGTTATTTTAAACGCGCGGTTAGATTATTGTCTGCACGGGACTGAGTATAAAATATTGTTTAATTATTTACAGATTTATTTCCGGAAAAAAATCTGTCATTAATCGAAGTTTTCAAAATAATACCAAGGAAACCAATAAAAGATAATGTATTTCTACGTAAGTATAATAACTAGGGTTCAGCTTTTGTTGCTATAAAGAATTAGTAAATTCATTGCGTGTATTGCACTAAAAAACACCAAAAATTCACTTGATAAAAAATACACATATTTTATTATACAGTTTTGTTTGTTTTATATTAAAAGTTTTATAACTAGCTAAATAATAAGGCTTAATTTTTCCCTGTTATAATGATATTATGGTATTTTACATTTTTACAAATGCATTCTGTCAATATACAATAAACAATAATAACGTCAATATTACAATTTAATCAAAATGCATAATAATTTATGTTTATAATATTAAAAATAATATATTTTCAACAATATTATAAAATAAAACATTTTAGGTTAAATTAGTTTTTTAAATATTGCAGTGCCCTTTGTAAGCTAAGCTTGTGCTGAGGGGAGTCATTCTTATCAATTTTCAAAATACATAAGACTAGTCAAATAAATAAAAATTGTTAATCATGTAATTATATTATAATACATTAAACAATAAAACATTATACAGTGGACGCCGCTTATAAAACTCACGGATATAAGGTTCAGTCGCTTAATAGACTCAAAGTCCTCTGGAACGGTCCAGACGTATCCAAATACATTAAACACAATTCGGTTATAAGACTCACCACTTCGTTTATAAGACTCACATTTTATAAAAACAAATAGTAGAAAATGAAAATTTTTGGTTGAAATTTGTAAATAAATTGGTTTTTAACAATTACATATTTTTGTAGATTATTACTGATTTCGATTCATGCTTAATAATGTGTGTATCAACAAATTTTATGGCATTTCACATTTATCGTAATTACTGTATAAGTTATAAATACGATTGTACATTCCCGATTACTCGGCACAGGTATCGTAATTGATAAGGTCGTCGGTATAATCGTTTCAATGTACAATCGTCAATCAGTCGTCATTCGAGTTTCAACATTCTTTTTTGTTTGTTAACATGAGTGCTAATACTCGACGTGCTCTTAGTTTGAGTGACAAAATAGGCATTTTAGAAAAGTACGACCATCTTCCCAAGATGGGACAACGTGAAGCATAAGTAAGCTAAACATTTCACAATCGGTATTGGGTAGAATATTAAAAAATAGGAAGACATTGAATGTGAAGCATTACAAAATAAGTTTTAAAGTCGAAAAAGGAAAAGGTGTGGAAAGGATGATACTGTTGAACGCGCTTTGAAAGAATGGTTCGTAAAAGTTAGAAATAAAGATGCTCGCGTGTCAGGCCCATTACTTTGCCAAAAAGCTGAAGAACTGGCAGAAAAAATAAGGAAAGTTAATTTTAAGGCAACAGATGGGTGGTTCCATCGGTGGAAAAAAAGAGAAAATATTTCTTTCCAAAAAACACATGAAGAACAAGGTGACGCAGATTTTGTTGGCACACATTTTTGGCTAGAAAATGAATGGCCATTTCTGATCTCCGAATATTTACCTTCTGATGTGTTTAATGCTAATGAAACTGGTTTATACTTTAGAGCGCTAACTGAACATACGCATGTTTTTAAAAAATGACAAAGCAAAAGGAACAAAAACTTGTAAAGAACGAATGACGCTAATGTGTTGTGCTAGTATGACGGGAGAAAAAGAGAAACTGCGAAAGAGTAAGCAGCCTCGTTGTTTCAAAAGAGTTAAAGCTTTACCTGTGGATTATTCAGCAAATAAAAATGCATAGATGACCCAAGAAATCTTTAGCCAGTGGTTGATCAAGTGGGATAACGAACTAAGCAGAAAAATTTTGCTTTTGGTAGACAACTACACGGCTCATAATGTAAGTTTAAATTTGAAGAAAATAAAATTGGTTTTTTTACTAGCTAATAACACATACTAATTCAGCCTTGTGATCAAAGAATAATTAAAGCTTAAAGCTTACTTTAGATCAAAAATAAGGAAAAGGATAATCACTCTCCTTGATAAAACACTTGAATATGAGTCAACTTCAACTTTAAAGGCTAATGATCTAGCTAAGAAAATTAACATTCTTGAAGCTTTACACTTAGCAAATGAACCATGGAACAATATAAATCATGTGACTATACGAAATTTCTTTCGTCACGGAGGCTTCGTAAAAACTGAGGAAGAGGAAGAGAGGAGGAAGACAGGTCTATTGAGACGCAGAAAGAACTCACTGACAAAACACATGTGGATTGGATGAATATCGACAATGATCTTCAAACTTCTGAAGAGTATTCTGAGGATCAAATTTGTCAGTCTATCGCAAATGAATCGACCATTATCAGTAGAGAAAAATGACGAAAGTGATGACGATGAGGACGAGGTTAAATCACCATCAAACAAAGAGGTTCTAGAGGTTCTATAAGTGTTAAGGAAAGCTCTTCATCACCGAGGTAATAATTTTGATATAAAATATGAGTATAAACAGTATATTTCTGGAATATTAGAACAAACAAAACAAACCAAATTACAAATTTTTTTCATAAATAATAAGTATGTAAATACATCATTTATAATTTTTAACTAATATGTATGTAATATTTTAATCATATTTTTTTTGTTTAGTCACTAATAAATAATAAATAATATATAATATGCATGGATTTAAATAGATTAAAATAAAACAAAATATGTTGTAAAAAAATTCATAATTATGTACATATTTTGTTTTTTTTCCAACTTCGCCTATAAGATTCATTCGGTTATAAGACTAGCTTTGTGCTGGTCCCAAAGCGAGTCTTATAAGCGGCATGTACTGTAATATAATTTATTCTATCAACCACAGCCTTTCCTACTCCATATATCGGAAGTTAAAAAGGTATAGAATACATAAAGTTTTTAATTTATGTCTGTGTGATAGACCATTTTGTTAAGGAAATACGATTTTGAGCAAAGCTCAGGAATATACGTTTTGAAATATTTTTATTATTTTAGTTAAAATATGATCTTAAAAAGCTTATAGAAAATCTGCTACATTATACTTAACTTTGATTTTTCGTCTGCTATTTACAACTTAGAATGAATCTCATGTTAAATTTACAAAAATGCCTGTATGATTAAATAATGTTATTCACATAATAACTACAAAAAAATTCGAAATGTCAAATAGCTCTAGTCTTCAAATTTTTTTTAAAAATTACCATTTTTAGAAAAGGCTAGTATAAGTATATAAAAAATTTCAGATTTCTAAATTTAAACGAATTAGGTACTACAGAAAGCAAAATAAAACCGTTAATTCCGTAAATTTTCACAGTTTTCTTACGGTTTCGACAAATTATTAAGACAATTACGAGCATATAGAATTATTTCCAAAACTCAAAAAAATAATTCCCTTATCATTTTCTGACTGGTGTATGATTTCTCATAGACAAATTGCTAATAAATACAAAAAAAAAGAACAAATCTAAAACCAACAGCCAAGTTATATCAGATAAAACAGGGTCTATCTGTAAAGTGATATTAAATTAATTGATACGTACAAATGTATGTTCAATGAATATTTATCCGTCCTAAGCCTAATAAAGACTGAAGGGAAAATTTTTGAGAAAAATCCGTTTACTTTATAGTTGGTTTTAATTCTTTGTTAGCTTTTTTTTTTTTGACGGGATTTTGTCTGTATAGGATTTGTCAGGACATGATTAAGGCGGCGGAATTTATCAGAAATTCATTTAATATTTATAAGAAAATTCGTAAGTGACAAATATTTCAAACGATTATGTTGTTGACCATCGGTAGTAGCTGCTGATTGGTAAAAGTGTAAAACTAATCTTAAGACTTACCTTATCAATAACCATGGTTTTCATTTTAATCTAATTTTTTTCGGTTTAAAGAACCGGTTTAATATTGTTCTTTCCTTGAATGGTTTTAAAATTATGAAATTCTGATATTGATCGTGCAAATCCATACTAATATAATAGCGTAAATATAATACCTACAGTATTTTATAATAATTACTAAATTTCAACACCGAAAAAAATTCGTTAAGGTAGATCGGCTGAGTTAATAACGTATGTCTATTAGAAATTAATTTAATTAGTGGAAAAAAATTTACAAATGCAAAGATATAAAAATATATTTATTTTTCCAGCTGACTTTTTTGATGCTTGTATATTATATACAATGAAAACCATACAATTTGAAATAATTATTGATAAAACAAATTATGCTGTAAATGGTACAAAATTAATTGGTAAGTACATATTTATACTTATAGACAAGTAATATTATTTATTATTATTGTAATATGTATAATACTTCAGTAGTGTTACCAAATGAGGGGACACTAGGGTCATATGGGTATCTTTAAATAATATTTTTATCATAAGGTAAAACCGCCACTTCTATGGCCAATATTCCTACTATGACCACTCATTAATATTTTATTAGTAGGTACAAAAGGCAATTTTGTATTTTGATAAACCATATTATAATTATTGTTGCATTCATATACATTAATTAATTTACTGGATGGAATCAATTAAGTATTATAAAAATATAGATAATATAGGATGGTTATTGAACCAAAAATGCTATTTTAAATATTGATAGGTACTCATTTTTGTTTATGTGGTGTATGTTATTATATTATGAGCGTAGCAAAAGGATGCTTTACTACATTACATGTGTTTGACTGTTTTTAATAGCATTAAATTTGAATTTGATTCTACTTTGTATTTGAAATGTATACCAAACACTTAATAATTCCTGGTTTTTGGTTATTTTGTTAATTATAATATACATAGATTTTCAAATAATGTTGGTAATGTAATTTAATTTTAATATTATCTATTACATAACTGATTCAAGTAGATTTTGACAATCGATTTTAATGTCTCTATTTATTTAAGTGAGGTTTTGAAACAGTTTATGATAATATGCTGGTTTGACGAAAATTGTATTTAAATTTTATAATTGAATGTAGTAAAAATAAATAAGTAATATAATGAATAATTATATTAATTATCAGAATCCAAAGAAAAATATTTGTCTACAATAACCAAATTATTCAAATTTGTACATAGTAAGTGATAAAAATATTTCAATATTTATATTATTTTTCGTAGTCTTAAGAATTCTTATAACCATAATACTTCTAAATATCTCTAAATGTATATTGTTAAAGTATATTTTTACAATAAAATTAAAATATGATTTCTAGTAAATTATTGTTAAGAAATACATAGTATAAATGGTTCATTTTTTAATGAATGATGGATTTGTGTAAGTATTTAATTACTTTAACCATTCATGACAACATTATTTAAACATTTCACAGACCAGAATACATTTACTAATATAAAACAAATGCTCGATGTCTATCAAAAAATAAACGGTAACTATTACATTTTATAAATATACAGAAAATGTCAATTTCAAAAATATAAAATAAGTACTGTAGTTATTATGAAACGATTTAGATTATTAAACATTAAACGAACTTAAGACTATTTGGAATGTTATGGGTAACGTCTCATTCCCTGTTAATATATAAGGTGAGGCACAATATTGGGTTATAGCCCACAACAAGAGTAATACAATATAAAGCATAATAATTTGATTATTTTAAAGCAATTATCTTTTCTTTTTTTTTATGATTTTGGTATTAAATAAGGGTGTCATTTCAATTTTTTCATTGTTGGTGCCGAACATTTTTGCAGGTCATTTCAAATCACTACCAAGCCAAAATTATGAATACCTTTTTGTTGGGAGAAGTGATCAAGTGGTGACATACCCCCAATGTCTTCTTTTTAACCTTGTTTGCCAATTATATGGGGTCGGCTGCCATTTTCCTACACCTCCATCGTAATCTTAAATACTAACTCAATATATGATATAATAAAACACTTAGGTATATCAGCGCTTATATTTTATATAGCCGCCCAAAAAAAAAGTTTTAAAAACATTTGGTGTTAATACACATCCTGCACTCCCCCCCCCCAAATGACACCCCTGGTATACAATTTCTTTTTTAACCTTCTGCAAAAATTACCTAGCCATGCCATTACACTTATACTCTATTCCAATTAAAAGTACACCGCGTGGCGGACGAAAATACGTCCGTTTTCGTGGATGCGTCCCCATTCCTGGTATCGGTACTGCTTCATCCACTCATCCGCCGATCTATCGATTCCACCACTGCTACCGCCTGGCGGTTGTCTTGCCGCCGTCGATACAAATGCTATACAACACACGTAGCGAACCAAGTACAATACAATTTTTTTTTTTAACTGCCTTACAGTGTACACGTAATTTCTCGTACAAACGCTATGGTTTTTTAAAAATATTTTTTTGAAAACAGTTTACTTATTTTTTTTTTTTTTGACGTAATGTCTGACGAAAATGCTGCTGCAGTTGTAACACCACCAAAAAAAAAAATCCTTGTGGAAAATTAAGTAAATAATTCAAAATTCGATTTATTGAATAACGAAATTCAATTTTTTTTTTTAAATTTTATTAATTTATTTAAATTAGTGATATTAGTAGTATTAGAGCGTATCTTACAGTCAGAGATGAATGATAATAAACTCAAACAAGATAAAGTTGGTTCATACTCCAGGAGATACAATGCGAAAATATAGATAAATTATATCCAAAGAACTGGGAATAGGTGAGAAAACCATTTCGAAAACTATTGCCGAATATAATAATAATAAAACAGTTACTTCGCCATGTAAAAAACGGATGTTTCTCTCGTTTTCAAATACTTTTGAGTATTTTCACCTGAATGCGATACGTAGACATGTACATTTCTTTTGGTTTGAATAACATTTCCCTACAGTCGACAAAATATATACTGTTGTTAATAATGATGATACAATTCCACCAATATCAAGAACAAATTTATTTAGACTTCTAAAATTGATGAATTTTGAGTACACTAAAATAAGTAGAAATAGTGCATTAACCGAGAAAGACGACATTTTTGTGTGGTGGAGAAAATATTTTGAAGATTTGAAAAAGTATCGTGAGGAGGGACGGCACGTTTATTAAATGGGACATGGGTCACTGTAGGCGAGTGCACGAACAAGACATAGGTCAATTAAATAATTAAATTTCTCCATGACGCATTCCTACGAGGTTTAACAACGGATTTCAAAAATTCACCAGGTAAATGAAAACATCTGATTGTTCTCCATATTGGGTTTGAAGACGGCTTCATGCCTGGTGGTTTACTATGGTTTAAATCGAAAAATAATTCCTTCGATTATCACGGTGAATAAACAGAGATACATTTTATGAATGGACAGAAAGTATTTTACCACATTTGAAAAAAAATTGTATTATTGTTATGGACAATGTCTCTTACCACTATGTTAAAGTCAATAAAATACCTATATCTGCGAAAAGGAAAGTTGATATTATCAATTGGCTAGAAAGTTATACCACAATGTTTGGCTATATTGAACCAAACAAAACCACTATACAATAAATGCATAATTGACGAGCTTGCAAAATAACATTGACGCACAATTCTCAGACTACATCCATACCATTAAGAACTTAACCCCATTGAGCTGGCGTGGTCTTCAGTAAAATATTAAGACAAGCAAAACAACTCTACGTACAAGTTGGCTGATGTTAAAATGTTATTGAATGTAAGCATGGAGCGTATAAATTCGGAATTGTGTACAAATTTCATAACCAACACTAATAAAAAGAAGTCAAATTTTGGAAAATTAATTTCATTGTTAATGACATGATGACCGTGGAAACTTAACAATTAGCTTTCAATGTCAATGGAAAAACTACATCAAATTCAGACTCGTTTTAATTGTTTTAAATGTTTAATTTTGTAATGTATTGGTAATTTGAAAAAAATGTACATATGATATAATTTTCTTGTAAATAAATCTATTAAAATATTCTTCTCCATACATGGTGTTATTTGTGTTAAAATTCTAATGTTAACCTAAAATCTACATATATCTGCTTTATGTTGCATAATTTTCAATGTTGCTCGTTAGTTTGATAATAGTTGGTATAAGATACACGTATATTATCACGATTTGTTAGACGATAGGCATTATAGATATTATAACTCGCTGTATACACGGTGACGGCAAAGACGACAACGCATGCGACATACGGTATAGTGCGGCGACGGCGTACAATCGGGAACGATTGTTTTCGACTAATTAATAGAAGGGTTCAGCAACGTTTGGCGCTCAGTCGCATATGCGCGAACCGGTGTACTCTTAATTAGAAAAGAGTATAGTAATACAGTCGAATCCGCTTTATTGGGACACATCGGTTGCATTTTATTTTGTCCCAATAAAGCGGTTGTCCCAATAATCCGAAATACAAAAATGACATATACATTTTTTGAAATTGTTTTACTATGGACTTTATTTAAATTTTTTATTACATTACCAAAAGAAAATCACGGTATTATAACTAAGTTATTTATAAAAATACATACATACATAATTAATATAAAGTACATATATACATATATATAATGTACATTGTATTTTATGTTATTTAAAAAAAACTATGAATATTACTTTGTTTCTTGCGTATTATTGATTGTTGACGAATGTAGTCCGAACAAGCATCCAAAGTATTTATGGGGCTTCCCTTATTTTCTTGTTGAAGAAAAAATAGTCTCAATATTTCCAAACATTTCTTTGCCTCCTGTAGTCGAATTGGTGGATCTGGTTCCTCGTCTGTATCTTCATCCAAATCATGTTTATCTTGTATGGATTGTATAATTGCATCATCAACGTTTTCATTTTGGTCATAGCATTGCACATTTGAATCCAGATGTTCAAATTCTACGTTGTTCAGTACTCTTACAATATCATATTCTTTGGAATTTAGTTCTAATTATTGATCGATGGTATGATAACCACACTGTATTATAATTTTCTACAAATTGTAAGATTATAATTTATATAATTATAATTATCTAGTTTTATTATGAATTACGTAGGTATATTTTCATTATTTCAATAAATTTTATTTTATAGAACCTATAATAATTACAATATAAATTTTTAAAACATTCTATTCATAAGTATTGAATATTTCTAGATAACATAATAAATAAATTAAATGGGATACTTTATGTTACCTTAGTGATATAGTATGTTTAATAATATAACACGTTTTTTTCAACATATTTTCAGATTATCCAATTGACCAGGAAAAAATTAATAACATATTAAATATGTATTTAATAGACGCTATAGTATCGATTACCGAATCGCAATATTGGATAAAAAATCGTCAAAAAATTGTCTTCTCAGTGCCTGGAAGTAATATTTAATAGTAAATTTATAAGATTAATGATTAATTTCAATTTTATAATTTATTTGATAATTTGCATTGTTCATGTGTATATCTGAAATATTGTAATAAGGGTTGAAAAAAATACATTTGTTGAATATAATAATATTCTAGGGGTATTTGCATATTGTGTAATATAAATAATAATACATTAGGTTATTGGTATATATTTGCTTTTTACTATTTAATTTAGTCTTAGTAATACAACTGAAGGGATGATAATAATAATAATAAACATTTTTGTTTGTCTTTCTATTCTTGACCCAACTCTCGTAGGTTCTAAGTGTCTTTTGCCCTCCTTGCACTTTTTTTTCAGATAATAATTTATATGTTTACCGAGATTTCTTAAGGTCCATGTATCAATTATTGCATGGATTAATTATTGTCTATGACATAAGTTTATAAAGTTACCCATACAATCATTCAATTTATTGTATCAGTGTAACCAATAAGGAAGCTAAAAATAAAAAAAGACGGGCATACTTCTCACAATGGATAAGTCACTGTTGTAGGTGAGATGTTAGGAAGATAGATAATATAAGGGAATTGTTTATATATCTGTATGCAATGATTAATCTCTGCTAACGAAATATGATTCTGAGCGGATCTCGATTAAACATGTTTGAAAAGGTCGTAAATAGATGTTAAAATTTTTTTAAAAAAATTCTTTACACTCAATTATTTTTAGCCACAAAGTACAACTTATAATAAACGTTCAATTAAATGATCAAACATTACTGTTTGGTCAAAAAATTTTATCCACAGAGTTCCTACTGAATAAAAATTACGAAAAGGTGCTATATTAAAAAATCGGATTTAGATTTTTGGTAGAAAAGTAGTTAATAAAATATAAAAATAAACATCATTGTAAAACCAATACATTTTTTTTGCTCCGCTCAGAATCCAAAAGAGCTAATACTGGGGATGGATGTGCCATTCATATAGGTGAGAAGCAGAGGCGTAAATAGATAATTATAATTCCCGTGGCAAAATATCGTAGCTGCTACGGCAAGGCCCAACACCAAGATTGCTACGTTAAAAAATAAAATAAATACATATATGTTCTACTGAATTAAGCCGAACAGCAAAAAAAAAAAGGGTAAACAGTAAAAGATTCGTATAATTTATACGTGTGCACCTTCCTATCAATAATTGCAAGAGGCGGGCCAGTTATTGGCTCAAACAAGTTTGAGCCCAATTTACACAGTTTTAGATCCATACGTTCGTCTACTCATATTATAATGGTCGTCGTCTGTTTTTTATTCACCTATCTATACACTAATAAATTATGCCACAGGCCCTGATTTTGGGCCTCTAAATTTCGTTGGCCCATTGCCTGTCATGCCACCTTATCAGTACTCCACTGGTAGGAACTGGGAAAAGTAGGATACTTTATTAAGTTGTTTAATTTATATCTATTTTTATCAATAATAAATCATGACTAACAAAAAACGATTCTTAGAGAAATTCAGTAATATTTTAAAATGCCGTAATATTTACGATTATTATCAAAATTTAACCTTAACACCATTATATATATATATATATATAAATAGTACCTATATTATGTGCATAATTTTTTTTACCAATTAGTATCTTATAATTAACGTCGTGTTAAATTTTTGAACAATTCTGTTAATTCAAACAATTATAGCCACATAATACATATACCAAATAAAAGTTACGTAAAAATCTCACAAATATAATAGCTCAAAAATTGCCAAAATAATTGGTTAATTTTGCTACGTTTATAAAAGGCAAATATAAGTTTTCTGCTAAGTCACTGTGAATAATTTTAAGAAAATTCCAACAAAAAAAAACCAACTAAAACCATTAATTCATAAACTTTCCTGTTGTTCACCCGCACGGGAAAATATCAAAACAAAAACAATGCACGAAACCGGTTTGATTCCACAGCGGTCACCAATCCCTACTCCAACGTGCGCCGCTAAAACTTGATTGGTCCCGTGGTGACCACCAATCCCCTCTCCAACGCGCGCTAATGGACGCATTTACAACGCACATGCGCAGCAGCTTCGGAAGATCTCGGACGCTCCGCCGTTGCTACCGTGAGAAACTGACTGCGTGCACCGTTTGTCAACGGAGCGGCTCAATTAAGTCGATCAACGCCGTAGTTAAAATCATTCCATGAACAGCAGTCAACACTGCAAAATATAAATTGAAGCAATCTTTCCTTTTTACTAAATTTCTTTTCTATTAAATAGTTTAATTTATTTTCTTACACAAGTTTACAAGTTACACAAGTTACTAAAACTTCCAATAAATAAATCTGATTGTGAACATCCACTCAGAGTTCAATGAGTACCTATTTAATTATGTTATTCCTAACCCTCTCAAATGGTCTCTTAGTCCCTTGCCAATGGCGGATAGCATGCGCGTATGACTTAATGGCTGTATGCATGTGTATCAGGGCTGTTGTTCACCACAGAAGTACAGTGGCTCACAAATCCTGAGCACAGAAACACCGTGACTTGCAAATCCTGAGCACACAAATACCAGCAGAAAGAGCAAGACCACAGCACGTGCACGAGAGTTTTGATTTCGTCGTGCGTACCACCTTATCTTTCATAATCAACTTTTGGGAATGATCATTGTATACCATGTTCATTGATGTGTGAGAGCTGCCATACAATTCACCCCGAACATATGAGCCACTCTTACTGGCCTTACAAACCACGCACATCACCTGCCTTAGCCGCACAGACTGATCTTGCAAACTACGCATGCCGCCTCACTTTACAAGCCATACGCACTGGCCTTACAAGCCACATACACTTACTACTTTATGCAACATTCATATATATCATTCTACTTATAACGACCAAACTTTCTCACATCATCTAAATGACTCCTACTCAGAGTAAGACTAGACACTCATTCTCTGACATTACACCACACATTTTATGCTCATGGGAACACGATGTGATCAGCAGGTCCGTGTGTTCTCATGTAAGAGCGTTCCACGGGAAGGGGATCGCATGGGTCTATGCGTCCTGCGGGACAAATTGTTTTAATATGAGCTCCTAACCACACGGAACATCTTGGTTCGTCTAGGATGTCAAGACGAAGCCGTACACGGCCTCTTGGTAGTTAGGAAAGTCATATGGCATATATAATTTATGGGCAGTGTACATGTTCCCCTCAATGGGGAAAAAGGCCTGCGGATGGCGATTCTGTGCTCATCGTGCAAGCAATTTTCCCTCATACAGTTCAATGACAATGACCCCACAAATTGACAAACCTGACACCTGTTATTTCTACATTTTTTACTGGGTTTGCTCAATTATTGATAAAACTATTCAGAAAATCTCAAAATAAAAGAATAGTACATACAAATTAAAAACAATGAAATTGGGAACGCTAAGATGCATATCATAAATATTTTCAACTTTTTCTATAATTTTGTTTTTTCGCTATGTTCTGAATCTAAAATTAGTACTTTAAAAAGGCCGAAATTTAAGTCTATGCAACAATATTAAAAAATTGTCTTTTATTCTTTATTTAGATCTTTATAAGTTACTATTAACAATGAAGATGAATAAAGATGATGAAAGTTTGAATTCATCTGAATTTCAAAATGAAAAGGCAAAAAAAGACCGAGCAATAAAAGAATCAAGGAAAAGAAAGTTGGAGAATTTTGGAAAAACATGTCAGTATGCTATAGCAAGTAAGATAAACTATAGTTTTATTTAAAAACATGATTTAATATGATAATGAATAAAATTAGATAAATTAGATTTAAAAAAAGATGTCCTAAGATAATGGGGACGGGTGTAGCCATTTTTGTAGATGGAAAGTGGGGAAGGTAGGATACATATGAGAATTCAATGTATATCTGCGGAGTTCAGTTGATAGTGATGCTTTGTCAACAATATATATATAAATATATATCATATTATAACCTATTAAGTAGATATTATATATTTTCTTTAATAATATTTGTTTAATAATAATCCTTTTTTCCAGTTTTTTCTTTATTTATCCCGGTTTTTCAAATTTGCTGGGAAAACTCTTGGAAAAACCGAAAAATTACCTCCCTAAAGTACCTTTCCAGTCAGATATTCCTTTCACAAAAAAATCTACTATTGTAAATCGAAGCAAAATTGCTGATGGAAAAGTTGTCCACAGAAAAAAAAATCATAATATTTTACTAATATATTTCGTACAATTTCACGATCATTATTTTATGAAAACACGGATGACGTTTTCTATCAGAAAAAATGATTTAATCGAAAAATCACAAGATACCTTTTTTGTTGCGATTTTGATTTAGTTTTTACTTTATTGTCGCCAAAACTTTAAAGCTTTTAAGGAATTTAAATTTTTGGAATTTTATGCAGTGATTTGGTTTTAAATTCATGTAGAGTCTTGAAACTTCGTAATAATACTTATATTAGACTTTCCTAGACGTGGTAAAACTTTCAAAATCATCAGACAACTTTTTTTCCTTTTTTAAATTTTTTTTACAATAGTACTTTATATTTTTTTATACTGTAGACTATTTTTATCCTAGAAAACTTGCTCTAATGTATAAGTCCAGCACCTTTTCTGAAAATAAATTTTATCTACTTGGTAAATTTATAAGTCATTTTTTTAATTTTCTAAATGGTATTTAAAATGATTAACTGGGATAAAAAAAACTTCTTTTTCACGATTTCGTTATTTTAAATAAGTATCTACCACGGTTTTCAGTACAAATATGGCTCCAATTGAAAAGCGACAAGAGACCATTTTTGTTGAGTTTTTTTTTTTTAATAAACGTTTTGAAATCAAATTTAAACGAAAATCGCAAAAAAATTTACGGAATTTCAAATTATGTAATATCGAACTGCACTCTAAATTGTCTTTCGTCAGCAATGGGCTGAAAAAAAAGATGTAATAGGTTTAAGTTGGCTGCTCCGTCTAGGATGTACCTATATACTTATATGAAATAGTACAAACTGTACCCCATATGCATTTTGTTAAGTACCACCCTAAAACAGGACAAACTGTCCGCGTTTTTCATTTTTTTTTATGTGACCATACAATGTACTAAGTGAAAATATAATAGGCAATTATATTTTGTTTAAGTAACAAATCACCTAAATATCATAAACAATTAAAGTTATTTAATTTATTATCATCATCATCATCAATTTAGTATAAATATAATTAATGATTATAGTATAACCATTAGTTAGATATAATCGTTATATACAGTGGTGTACGTAGGATTTTTCAATGGAGGACCTTGAGAATTGATAATAAATCAGTTGTTTTGTCACAAGTTTTAATAATAAAGTAGGTGTATTCTCAGTTTTGATTGATAAAAAAACATAAAATATAGGTACACAAAAAATGTTTAAAAAAATGACGGACATACTTCGCACGTGGCCACTGTTATAGAGAGGAAGTTGAGAAGGTAGGATTTAAACTAGAATTTAATGTATACCTGTAAGCAATGATAAGCGATTGCTACCGAAAATTTCAAAAAATAACCTCTCTAAAGTACTTCCCAGAGAACATTTCCTTTCAGAAAAGATGCTTTACTTGATTATCGGAGTAAGATTTCTGGTTGTGAAAGTGTTCACATAAAAAACAGAATTTAAAAAAAAAAAACATCTTTGTTAAACTAATACATTTTTCGCTAATCTCAGAATCTAAAATATAATATTTAAGTAACTATAAAAATCTTGGGTAGTGAAACACAATTTTTAAGCTAGCATAGGATTAAAAAAGCCAGAGGTCAACCAAAATTAGAATTTTATGAATTGTGGATTGCATACTTATCTACCGCTTTTTTTTCTTCCAACTAAAAGTAGAAAAAAATCTTTTTTCTGCCATAATGAATAACTAAATAGTTATTTTGTGTGCAAAACTATGAGGTACGTTTTATATGAAAACAATGACAAAAAACCTACACAAAATATTATTACTTAAATACTCAAGTGAAATAAGTGAAAACAAAATGATCTACATACCTTCCTAATTGTTTTTCACTAACTAAATAGGTTATATTAGTATTATCTACAACATCCGTGGGCTAACTCAAAGACGCGTTAAATTTTGTTAACATCAGTTCAGTAAGTTTATCATTGCAATTTACAATCATAGATATTATCTAAGGTTGTGTGGAAGCCCGCATATCCACGGTAAAACCAAACCACCAAAGTTGTAATAATAACAAAATCATTGTTTATTACGAGTGTCACCACAGTTAAAAAAAATAGTAAAAAATAATAACCGTATAAATCTAATAAAATCTTTTTTTATGATAATATACCAGTATAATAAGGTTATTAATATACAGTGATGTAATTAAATTACTTACGAAAGAAAATAGCGTATTTTATGAAAAAAAAATCCTTATTTACTATTTATTTTTTCATTTGAAACTACTGGTTATATATACCTGATTAAAAACCTAAAAATTGTGCCCTAAAACAAGTTGTATGTGTACATAATCCTTAAAATACATTAAATTTGTCAATAGATATCTAAATAAATTCGTATACCTATTGTTTTTAATGATTACTTATAGTAATTAAATATTATTTATGTTAAGTATTTACAGATGAAAAAGAAATAAAATGGTTAAAAGAATTTTTAAATTATATTATTTATACTACCAATGTGGATAATCAACTTTTTTCACAAGGACTAAAAATGTATCGTATAGTCGATACATTTATTAATAATGAAGGTAAAATAACCATTTAGTATTATTTTAAATATTAATATTATAATATACAAATGTCTAACAGTATAAAATTGTTTAGAGTAAAAAGTAATTAGATATTCCTAGTTATATAAGTAACTTTGTTGATAATTGTATACATTTAATCATAGGGCGTAGGAAATTATAATATTTATCAAGCAATGATAAAATTTTCTATTCAAATAAGGAATTTTTATAATTTCCTAAATTGTCGTCATTTACATATACAGAGTTATCCTTGACCCTCATTATCTCGACAAATTTTTTATAATTTTTTTTCCAAAATTTATGATTTAAGTATAGATCTAATATGTTACACTATCGTTATTTTTGATCACCCTTAATTTGTTTTTAAATAGTAGACTACATCAAAAATTTCGTAAATAGATAAATTTTTAGTTCAAATATATTTTGGTGTTAAAATTTTTATTTCCCGCGATATACCACATTTAAGTTTGTGTAGTTGAACATCATTTTTTAAAATTGTGGCACTTTAATAGTGTTTTTTTATATAGGAAGTTTATTATTTGAAAATGAAATGTAGGTACCAGTTTGACCCTAAAAATTAAACAAACAAAATATGGCAATGCTAATGTAATAGTTTAAAGCCTATTTCACAAGTTGTCAAAAAAAAAAAATTCTTAAGAAAGTAAATACTTTTCGAGTTAATGAGTGTCTTATTGAATATTATCCATAATTTATAGTAAAGTTATTAAATGTTTATATTTTTCAATAATCATAATCATTATCAGTGGGATTTTTAAATATTTAATCTAATATATAACCTACGTAATACAATTTTAAATTTGTATGAATACAAACATTTGTAATTATTATCAATTAACATCCTTATACAATTTTTAAAAAGACATATTACACGTTGAAAGCGAGGAAAATAAAGGTAAGTATTCAATAATATTGAAATGAATGTATATATTTATATTGCATTTATTAATAATAATATTAAATGGCACCTACTAATAATCCATTAAGGGAAAGAGAAAAACAGTGAGAGTGCTTACACTTATATAGAAAAGAAATATGCAAGTTTTTCTGCTTAATACAAATTAATATCAATATCTTTTCTTTTTTGTTTACGTTTACTTTGATTTTTGATAATTTTCAAATAATTATAATATAATTATCAGTACACTTTTCCGACATTCAATTGCCCGACATTATTAACCTGATAATATATTTTTCCGACATTACATTTGCTCAACAATACAATTTACAAATTTGTTACTGTACCTACGTAATATTAATGCACAATAATTTAAGATGACCAAAAAAAAAAAAAAATTTTATCACCAGAAATATCGTTCTGTGTGAAAAAATCCTAAGTATGATAAATAAACTATATAAAGTAATAAAGTAAACAGAAAAAATGTTATTGCGTTGTCGGTCACGAGCTAAACTGCTATTTGTGTTAAGGTTTTCATTCCCAAATAAATCGATAGACTATATAGACAGATAATCGAATTGTATAAAATGTACCTATACAATTAATTATTTAATAATTGTAGGCTTTTAACGCAACGTTCAGTACATTTGATAGTTCAGTGCAGTAGGGAATTTAAGTTTTACTTTAATACAATTGCATAATTTTCTATGAGCAATAATCTGAGTTGTTAACAATCGTTTTGACAACAGTAAAGTATTACTTTAAAAATTACGAATAATGGTATTGTGTATGTATTTTGTACATAAACAATACATTACCCTATGTATTTTTAGTATGTTTAAATAATTATATTATAAGTATAGTACCTGTTATAGCTATGGAAAATGTTTTTATCAAGTACATTTTTCATCGTCTTCACTCAAAATCTAAAAAGGTTAAAACAGGAAAATGTCTAAAAGCCTACAAATAAGGTAAACATTTAATTTTTCATTGTCTGATTTAAATCTGACATCGTAGTCTCATGCTGATAATTTTTAATTTTCTTTGAAAAATTGAATTAATATCTTGGTTCATATTTACTCGTACACAAAGGTCGAAAACTACAACTACTGATTTAAAATATATTTTCACTTTGTCAAAATACAGATTTGTGTTATTTTATTTTACTACGGTTCTTTATATAATATCAAATTTGTTTGAAATTTTAATTGGGCTCTTTTAATATAATTTTTGTAGAACTTGTTAAAACCAAACGTGTTGTCAATATATTATTTTTTTTAATTCATATCAAAATATAATTTATTTATAACATTAAAATAATACATACAGTTTAGTGCCTAAAATATTGTGTGACTTTTTCAGATCATAATAATGATGACGATTGTAATGAATATTATCAAGGTTATATATGCATTTTATTCGTATTAATTTTTTTTTTTTTATATCATATTATAATACGAAATTTGTTTTATTGTGGACATTTTAGCAATTCAATAATGCACTCGTATTAAATATATAATATCTATATTATTTACAAGGTGCCTCCATCTTATTCTTTTTCCTACGCTAAAACGAGTATCTCTGTTAGTATTCACATTTTTTCAAATTTTTTATCTCGCTATATAATTAGAGAACACTAATTTTTATTGATATCCTTTAATCATTAGAAAAAAATTACTTTTTATTTAATCACTTTTCAACATTTTCAAAATAATCAATTTCTAAAAAATACATAATTCTAAAATTAAAAATAATTAATTTCTAACTGCATGTGTCTCCTGATACAAAATCTGATTGCAAAATTTAAAAAAAAAATTGGATATTAACAAAGATATTAGTTTCAGGGTATACAACAGGCGTATAGAACATCTTTTATATATGTATGACAACACATATTATGTATGTATTTATGTATGTATGTATGTATGTATGTATGTATGCACTAAACTAGTATAGGTACGTGAATTTTATCCAAAAACACTTGGAGGAGATTTAAGTACACTCAGATTCCGGTATACATCTGGAAAGCAATTAATATACTCCTATTTCCTTTATATAGATGCTTTAAATTACTTCGTTACATTTAAAAGTAAGTATAAGAAAATAGCTAATACTGGGGAAAGGTTTGCGATTTTTGTAGATGGGAAATTGGGAAGATAGTATACATAAAGTTATATTTTTATTTATAAGCAACGATAAACCATTGTTAATATAAAAACGATTCGGAGCGAAGTTGGGTTATAGATGTCTTGAAAAGCTGTAATATTTATGAACTTTGTCAAAATATGATTGACCACTAAGTACGACGTAAAATAAATCCCCTGTTGAATTTTCAAGCATTTCTGTTTTGTCTAACAATTTTATAAACAAAGTACCTACCAAATAATAATTACGTAAAAAAACTCATAAAACTAAAATGTCTATTATTTATTAATATAAGTTATAAGTTATAATTTATAACTCATAAGTTATCGATTATTTAACACAAAAAATCTAATTTTGTCGACTCATCGAAAGAGAATCAAATCGATTTATTTCTCAGACGTATCCGACTAGTCGGTATGCCGGAAACAAATCAGATAAATATAGCTACTACCGATAATTTACACGGCTTTGCATTTCTTCCGACTAGTATGATTGTCAGATCGAATCTAATGTAGTCGTAGCCGAAAGCACCACCTAAATACAATTTCCTTTCTGAAAAAATGCTACACTTGTTATAACAGAGTAAGATTTCTTTTCGAAAAATTGTTTACGGACACAAAAAAATCACCATATTAAAGTTTCGCATCGTAGTTAAAAACCAATCGATCTCTTTCTACGTTCTGAGTCTAATATATATATATCGCTCATAACCCAACTTATACTGAAATTTGGTTGTACATTTATACCTATAACGATCATTTTGTGCGTTCCGGAAAACAAACTCATGTTAATATTACCTAGTAAGAAGTATATACCAAATTAGTTTTTTATATAATTAACATAAAACTTATAATGTCTGTCTTCTGTATCAATATCAATAAAAAGCTGATATTGCCATATAGCAGACGAATGTAAAAATACTTTCATAGATGAAAGCTGGGAAGTTAGGATAAATAAATAAATAAAATGTATATCTACAACGGTAATCCATGATACTTTCAGCATAACTGTAGTTAAAGAGCTTCTAGGTATACTGAGATTGAGTGGACAGTAATTTAATGTGTGCTGATTGATTGACTTGATTAATCGATTGACTGTATGGTATTGTACATTGTCACATTGAGTTATTACATAGTTCTGTGGTATACTATATTAATAATTAATATCTAGTATCATTAATATTTCACAGTTTCCCAACAAAATAAATCACATTTTCATAAAAATATAAATGTTACCACAATCATATAGGTAATACCTATTATTCGGGTAATACATCATGTTATAAACTTATAATATACTCGTATGGTAGTATAATAAGTATAAAAAGCTGCCCTAGGATAATAGAAACGTGTGCAGCCACTGTTATAGGTAATTTAATGTACACATGTAAGAAACGATAAACCATCATTAATGAAAAAAAAATTCCAAGCAGAATTCAGTTATAGTGATGCTTTATCAACAATATATATATATATATATATATATATCATATTATAGTAAAAAATAATTAAATAGGCAATATATATATTCTTTCATAATATTTGTTTATTGTCCGTTGTACCGATTTTTCGTTTTTTCTAAGTTTTTTCCGGTTTTTCATATTTACTGGGAAAATTCTTAGAAAAATTGAAAAATTACCTTCTTAAAGTACCTCCCCAGTCAGATTTTCTTTTAGAAAAAATACTATGATTAAAAATCGAATCAAAATTTCTAATAGAATAGTTGTGTGTAGATTAAAAAAAAAAAATATCTTCTTAAAATCATAAGCATCTTCGCTCCACTTAGAATCTAAATAATTTTGTCCATGTACAATAGAGATTAAACCAATATAGTAATAAGCTGAGTTATAAGTTTAAGACCAATAAATAATCATATCATATTTTGTATTTAAAATTCATTCTGAAATATTTGGTTCTAGAACACATTACCGTATAAACTTTTATAGTAAACTGAAACTTTAAAAAAAAAATTGATAATAACACTATTTTCTTAAAAATTATTTAATTATCTATGTAAAATCAAATTTGGTGTAAGTTTTTTCCATACTTTAACTATATTGAAATTCAATTTATTACATACAATGATTTAGAAAAATTACATTTTTTTTAAAAAACTTGAGTAAATAGTTAACACAATAAATTGTCTTAATTTTGAAATCAAAACGCAAAACTTATGACTCTCACGGATTATTTTTATTCCATACTACAGTTGATGAGGTATGAACCCAATATAGATTTATCACAATCACACTAATATTTTTTATTTATATATCACAGTATGTTAGTAGATTTATAAAAAAATAAAATGTTCATACTATTTTTTTTATAGATATCTTAAATGATGGTTCGTATAAAACTACATTACAATTTTACATAATTATTTATTTTTTAGTTGCTAATTACTACTAACCAAAAAATGACTAGAAAATGTACTGGGAAGAAATATGTTCATAGACTCTGCTTATGAAACTGCATTGTTTACAACAGATAAAGAAATTGAATTGATCAATATTAACAATGACCGTGGTTAGCTACAGCACTCTAAATTAGTTGAAGATCGTGGAAAAGAGTAAAAGTTAAAAAAATATCAAAATTAATATAGATGTCTCTAGTTTTCTACATTTAGTTTGATAGTTCTATTATTTCTAATCATTCATATGCTTGGTCAAATGCTATGTTTGGGTAAAGTGATTATATGATTGGTGATTACTCAGAGTATCACATAACTGAGTACCAATTGTAATAAAAAATAATTAAAATATTGTATAAATACAACTACATACTGTTTTAATCGTAAAACACTTAAAGATAAATTATTAATTAAAATTTGAACATTAATTTATTGATCACTATTTAATCACGGAACTGTACAACTAGGCCTAAGAAATGCTTTGTAAGCCTTGAAAAGAGTTTGAAATAAAATTATTTATATACAATATATATGATTCAATTTATGAAAAAAAACTTAATATTAATTTTCAATACTTAAGACTATTACCAATAGTTCTCATAATAATTCATCTAAATCATACTTTGAATTATCAACTAGTTTATCAGTTATTTATTATTTTTACAGAATTTTAAGTAACAATTTATAATACTGGTTTTCATTTTCCTTTTCTTAATCATAATTCTATGCCAATGGTTTGTGATTGAAATTAAATCCACTGTAAATTTCATATAATTATAATATTCTAGATTCTTTGAGGAGTATTGCCATTCGTTTACTTATTGGACACTTCAAAAATATATTATGTATATATTCTGAATTTATTTCAAGTATTCAAAAATTACATAGTGAGTACCTAAGCTTATTTATAATTTTAAGATATTTAAGGTTTTTAAGGTATTTCAATATTTTTAAAAGTAATATAATTAAAAACCATATAAGATACATGCGAAGATATTAGGATCATTGTGATATCTTGGAAAGTATTAACTTTTTTTATAATTTTTTTTTTTACAGTATAAGAACCAAGTGGTTTGAAAATTTTACATAACCTTTATATTTCATTATCCTTTATTTTGGTAGGTAAAACAACTATCTTTTTTTGATTTCCAAACGGCAACTTACACTAAAAATTCTATATATATTAAACAGAGTATTAGTATAAATTTTCTTTTTGAATTTTGATGTTGAAATTTGTGATTTTTGTAAACCCGTTTACGAGATATTACACTAATTTTAAGTTTGGATAGGAGAACAGTAGTGAATAACTATTCAAACATTGTACGCTGTGCAACCAAACAAATGATGCTCCATGAAAAAAGTTAATAGGTACTTTCCAAAATACCGCAATAGTTATATTGTTATGAAACCCTATTTTATGAGACAGTGTTTCGAAATCATTTGTTAGAATTGAAAATATTGTGTAACTTATATTTTATATTTTGTAAATTAAAAAAGGGAATTTGTTGAGTTAACTCTTTTTGCCTGAACGACCGAAACTCGTATGTCATCAATAAGACGAGGTTCAGCAACAGTTCAACGTTAGAAACAGAACCTCTCGAGCATTCAGAACTAATGTTCATATAATTAAATTGTAGTTGTCTAAACCGAATAAAGTTACTTTTTGTATAAGTAACCAAACCTCTTACTTTTTATTTTTTGTGCGCTCTTTTTGTAAGAATTCATTACAATATATCTTCTTAGGTGTATTACAATATTAATTATGAACATTCTAAGGAAAACATTTATTTTAAAAATATCTGCAATTAATAAAACCTCGATTTAATTAAGATTTGGTATTAATAGATATAATAAATATTCAATTAATTCTTATATACAATTTTTTCAGGTCTTAAAGATACGGGTTATAATAATATCTCTCAATATGTATCTAGTATTTTTCAAGTATTTATACAAATTACTACATTTACTGAGATGTTTCTCCCATATTCGGATGTACTGAAAAGTAACTTACATTGTTTTATTTTTTTAATGGTTTATTTAAATTTTACTGAGTTTTATTTTAGATTTTCAGTGTATTTTAAATGTTAGATTACAAAAAAAAAACAGTGAGGAAGACTATAGAGTTGAATTTTCACCCGCCAAATTTTAAATGTTAAAAAATTAAATTTGTTTATATAAATAATTGCTTTAAAATAGTTATAGTTGTCAGAGTTTCATTTGGTACATTAATCAGTAGTGTTATTTAAAACCTAATATTTTCTGTATAAATATGAGATTTGACCATATAAATGGTGGAGAAAGGACTGAAAGTATAAACACCCAAAAAGTATATTCTTGATACACACACCATAAAAATACAAATAATCATTTCTTTGACTTTATTAAGCCAAAAAAAAAAAAACAGTCTCAATACCAATACACACATGCTATACCACTAGTAAAAAGGTACAGTTAAACTCGGTGAAGATCAGAAAGGCCAAGAACCAGCGATAATTCATAACGTCAGACCAATGGATTATCAATCATGTCTTGAAAATAAGGGCGTAACGAGCAACCAAGCCGGCAAGCGCATCTATCACGGTGCAGCCTTTCCTATTCTGAAGTTACCATCATAAGGGAGTGCTGTTAACAAAAGCCAACTCACTATCTCTAAGATTGTATTATTGTATTTTTTATTAATTCACTATGAACCTGCCCCGCGAAGGGGAAAATACAATTAACTAATTAATTGTAGATAAAATAATAGACGATGGCAGCAGTAGGTGTAATAATTTGAAAACAGATTTTGCACTGCTTTTAACTACTTTTTACTAAAAATAATATTATAAGAATAATATATTAAATCATAATAATTTTTAAGATAATATAATTTCAACTATACGTTTTTAATTTGTTATTAATAATCAAATAAATGCAATTTCAGAAGACATTGTTTCACAGTTTATGGTTAAATTTGCACAATATCACTTGACATTCCGATCTTACTTTGAAAATTTCTTTAACGGTAAGTATGCATAATATATATTAACTATCAAAATAATAGAAATATTTTAATTAGTAGACACTGGACAGATAAGCAAAACTGTAGCAATCACAAATTCAGGACTGGTGGCCAATACGAAATTTACATAACTACAAATTATATGAATTATGATTTATGACAAATGAAATGCATAGTCCGTCATTGAAGACTCATAAATAGTGTACTGTTATGAAAATAAAAAGATACATTTATTCGTTCACAATCTACGAGCACTATATGCCATTATATCTTAATTTGGGCCTGAATAAACGAGAATACACAATGGTCATCATACACTATATTATTTATTATAATATCGGTTGGTCAATAGTCAGTGACTTGATATTTTTGATTGGTATAATCTATGGTAATCTCAATGTTATCATAATATACCTATACATGTATCATTATCATTCTATTCCCCCCTTTATTTTTTCAGTTATATATTCACTTTCTTCTTTTGTGTGCGTCTACGCAGTTATTGAAAATTATGTTTTATTTGTTTACATATTAAATATTAAGATCTTTTCTACATTGTCAAGAAAGAGGTATAATATTTACTTGCTATTTAAATAGTTACGCAATTTATTATCGATGGTATTGAGTTGAATGCAATATTATTTAGTGATACTGCTTGTGAATGATGTAGTCGCAGTGCTAATAACATAATAATTATACATAATTTATAAATTTATATATTTACACCGAATCGTAAATAATGCAATAAATATGAATTATAAATTAGATACATATAAATATAATATTTCTCGACAATCATAATATTTAAGTTCTAAAAATATAATTAAATTATGTGTCGCACAAAATATTATGTACGAGTACAACACAGGTACAGACCCTATCATGCAATTTTCAAAATTGTATTCGCTTAACCTTATTAAAAATTTGGTAGCAAATGAAGTATTCATCAATCATATAATAACCATACCGATATAACAATAGGTAATATATTTACGAATACTTAGTTTCAAAACATTTATTTCAACAAATTACAAAATGTCATAAAAATCGATATTGCATTTAACTTTAAACTTACTGTAATGCGTACATTCTTTTTTATTACAGAATTAGATGGAGGAGATACAAGTCGGATTAAAGGTATTATAAGAACATACATGAGTAGTAGAGCTTCATTAGAATCGCATTTTCCTCCAGCCAACTAGTTGCCACTATAATATTTCATTAAAATTCTGAGTGGAACGAGGAATGTATTTATTTTACTATATAGTGTGCTTATTTATATGGGATGACCGATACTACTTTTTATCGATAGCAGATCCCGAAAAATATTGGAAATAATAGTTAATTTCGCTTTTTTTCTGTTTTTTTTTTTGGTTTAACAAAATTATTAAGAAAACTACAGAGAAAACAAAAAAAACAACTTTCTTACCTGCCAACTAGATCTCAACTTTAGCAAAAAAGATCTTTTGACATTTTTTTATTGGAGCAAGATTTCTGTTAAAAAAGTTCAAGTTGATTAGACAGAAAAAAAATCACACATCATAACAGTAAAACCAATACATTTTTCGTTCCATTCAGAAACATCAATATATACGTTATTTATATCAAACTAACATTTAATTAGTAACTAATAAAATAATTTTTTTTATTAGTTTTTGAATTGATTAAAAACAATCTAAGAGGTAATTTTGTTTAAGTTATTTTTTTTTGAACTGGATAATAAATAACCAATTAATAATTTTATAATTTTATTTACCAACATACTAATTTTAATTTGTTTTTATTTTAATATTATATACTAACTTTCTTTTAAATTTTAACATTGATTGATTTTATAACAGAAAACTGTTTGATTTTTAGCGTTTGAAAGTAGAGAGGATTTATACTGTATGTATTAGTGACACATTAATTAGTTATGTTTAATATATTAAAATTATATAGTTAGTTTAAAATTATTATAATTCAACTAAACCTCAGTTAGACAGTGTGACAATACTGCCTTAGATCTAACCTAACCTAACCTGACAATTTAGGAACCAGAATCGGAATTAGAACATTAACTGTAACTTTAACTTATTATTTAGTAGCAGACATGTGACGATCTGATTAACGTAGGATTTTATTTTCCAGACCATGCCTAAGAATACATATCTACTACATTTATATCCATACCCTATTTAAATAGATATTCACTGCTCGTTCGATTTACTATATCGTAAATTCATAGTTCCTTAGGTATATAATGTTTTCTATTTTTTCTATTTCTATTTATTCTAAGATTACCGGTCCTACTTTTATAGTACCCAATACCATTTCTTTTCTAATACACGAAAAATACAACTAATTTTTTCCAGCATGGTATAAGCAAGTGTATGTACATATCTAGATATAGGTATCATAATTATTGCCGTATAGGTAAATAAGCTAAACTACTATTCGTCGAAACCGGTGTCAAAATCTTCAAATTCACCTTGCGAGTTATCAAAAGCACAAAATATGCACCCTCAAAGTTCTGAAATTGGCCACCCACTTCATCCATTTTCGACGGAAAAACTTTGAAAGCTGGTATATGGTATGAGCTTATTATGACTCGCGAATTCTGAGAGTTCACCTTCGTCTTCGTTTCCACTGTCACCTCTCTTCCCATTATGTACATTTAGTTGCATCTCACATTTTTTTTTCTAAGACGCTTCAACTTTATATCAGTTGTGCTGGTCGTCTTGTTACCGTGTTACGCCTCTTCAAGCTTGCTTCATATTATAAACCCAAGTTGAACACTTATTAAACCCATTCCCAAAGGTACAACCAGTTATACGGGTTCCGGTATAAATTCCCCTTCAATCGCAAATGATGACTTAATGAAAATGCTTATGTCATTTAAATCAGAAAATCTGGCTTCTAATAAAGCACTATTCTGTATCCCATGCTTCGCAGTTCAATAGTATAAGGGACGGTTCAAGTAAAGTTTCCGTTCAGATAAGTGGTGAGCTTAAAGACGCAAATATCAAATTTCAGGCGGAATTTGATACTTTGAAGGATAAAGTAACCACCTTGGGAAAAAAACAGTTCTCAAGATGGCCCTTTAGTTTTTCCATCTTCTATTGTAGTCAAAATATTCCAGGAAACATTTGAGCATGATAGATATGAGTCAAATATACTAGTTTATGATGTGTCCAAATCAGAGTCTTTATATGTACCTCAGTGGATATCTGAAGATACTGATACCCTCTCAAAGTTATTACTGCCTCTTGGTATCTCTCTTCTTTCAAATGTAAGGATTATATGGCTTGGTACGCATGAAGCTAGTGTTATTTGACATCTAAAGATTGTTTGTAACATAAAGAAGATTCGACTACTATGCATTCATTCTTCATCAAGGTTAAGAGTGATGGTGCTGTTATTCGTGTTGGTTTTAGTCTTGTTCGTGACAAAACCTAGCTTAAACGACAACTATACTCAAGTCTTGGCACCAAGAACTCGATCCAGCACCCTAACCAACCTATCTATAAGATCTTCAATTTTAGATCCTTAGTTAATAATATACTTATGAAGAAACAGCATTTTAACAAGACTTTAGGAAACGTCATTCTACTATAACTTGTAACTTGGTATTTACTAATTATGTTTTCTAAATCGTTGAGCAGCGTTCATAAATTGATGTTTTATATTTATACTTCACAAAAGCATTTATTCGGTCATCCAATGCTCATCAAAATATTAGAGGATTGGTGAACCAGTTTAGAAATTAGCTAACCAATCGAAAAAACGTTAATAAATAGTGAATAATTGAGAGCACGACAGTTGGTAGTAGTTGATTGGTATCACGTAAATTTATCACCAGCGACTTTTCACATTTTTATAGTGTCGTATAGAATCCAATAATCAAACAATAATTTAAAAAGACATAATTCACAAGTGGATGAGCCACTGTTGTAGGTGAAAAGGTAAAAGGGAAATTTAATTTATATCTGTACGCAACAATTAACCATTGCTGACGAAAAACAACTCTGAATAGATGTCGGTCAGGAAATTTAAAATTAAAATTTTGAAAACGTGTTGATGCTTCTAAATGCAATTGATGACCTCGCTGGAGAGTTCTTTTTAGAGTTGACACATTTATTTTCACCTTATTTATTACAGTTTTAACTTCTACTTTCGTGATACTAGGTACATGGTTAACGTGATTTTTTTTAAAAATGTTCTCATTATTGAGAATGATATTTACGCGGCCTCGGCATTTTTTTTTTAAACGTATGCATCTCCATATTGTCTTTTGTACTCCATTTTTTTTTTCAAAACAGTACATAAAACCTTCATCAATTAATATATTTGATACTCTTCACTTGTAATATATTTTGAAGATATTTTAAATTTTAAAGTTACTAACTGTTAAACGGCGTTTACCGAGTATTTCGTCTAAGCATAATATACTATAATATACATTGTTAGTATAAAAAGTGGATATTCTCATTATCTTTATTGTCTATTATTTCAGATAGTATTATTTTATTAATATAAATACTAGGAAATTATGTACGACGCTACCAATTGTCATACTATGAAAAGTCGCTCGCGATAAATTTATACGTTATTAACTGTATTTGCGCTATTAATTATCCGCTATCTATTGACGGGATACCCTTTGTTAACTATTAGCTACATGGACCCTTCTCTTGTTTTTTTATTAAACGTTTTTCATAAATATTAAATTCTTTATTATTTGTTTGTATGTTCTTCGTTTTATATTTCTGTATATAGAAATGTATTTGTTCATAGCCCATATAAATAAATGAATTGAATGTGTATACCACCAAATGTTCAAACATTTGTCTACTGGGTATACCTATAACGCAAATATACTTCAAATCATGGAATAATAGAAAAAAGCAGATATACTGCTGATTGCTGATGGTTGTGCTCAGGGCAGACTGGTTGAGTTACAGACCAACTGGCTACTTTTATCAGGCCATTAGAGACAGGCCAAAAACAGATTGAAGTGACAACACTCCATTTCCTCAAATTTGTGGTAAAATTAATACTTTTCAATACATCGCAATGCTCACATCTTTGTAAGACATTCCGTATAAAATTTATTACAATTTGTTTATAATTTTAATAGATACACTATACCTAATTTATTTTTATTTTTCAGTCTTGGAATATTTACTTATTGAAATGAATGGTACGTTATTAGTCATTATTAATCAAATCACCACTTATACTACAATTTTATATTTATGAAATTTTAAAAAAAAATTTAACCGATTAACCAGCATATTCATACTTGTATTTTTCTATTTTTTAGATTTTTCAGTGGAAACTATTACAGGTATTTTAAATTGTGTTCTAATTTATCATTTTTTACAACTGATTTATTTGGGCTTTGATTTTTGGAAATTGCAGAATTCTAAACCTATAAATTACCTATACAATATGGCTATAATTATTAATTATTAACAAAAAAATAAATAATAAAATAACATAATAAATAGTAATATATAAATATATATTTCATACACTATTATAATATATTTTAATTGGTGTTTCCGAATTGCGTGCGAAAATCATAATTTAAGTTGAAGGTTTTTTTCAACATAACTAATTATTACATATTGTATTGCAAAAAATTGCAGTTTAAACTTTTGCGAAATTTTATAATGGTAAAATTATAATGGTCACATTATATGGCCTGCAGAATTTTATTTGATTAGACAGGTACTCGTTAACAAGCCTAATAAAAAACAAACTGTAGGAAGACCATTACAACGATGGATGGACCTAATAAAAGATGACTTAAAGAGATTAAGGGTTAGAACGAGTATTGAAGATGCATAGGATTGAGAAGTTTAGAGAGCTTTGGTAGAAACTGCTAGGGGCTAAATGGCACTATAATCCAAGAAAAAATAATAATAATAATAAATACAACTCGTAGGTACAAAAAGAATGTATGTAATTATACAATTTACGTAATATATTATAAAATTGTTAAAATCTTTCAAAGACAAATAAAAAAATTGTAATACTTGACAAATTACAGTTAAAATTTATTAAAATTATTTGTAATGAAATACGGTACGACCGTTTGTGGTAGTGGATCATCGAGCTGCCACGTGATTTCGCGATACGTCGGACGTCTGTCGGGCGTCGTTATCGTGTGTTGGTGGTTATCGAATAATTGATAATTACGGCGTCCCGTGTGTATTTAGTAAAAAAGGGTTGGGACTTAAGGAGCAAAAATACGGTGCATGTAACGGTTCGTTACATATATTCCAAATAGATTATAATTTTATGTTCATACTGACATATAAACATACTGGATATATTCTCATTGTTCCACAGCCAAATGTGGTGTTGATGTTTGATTCGCATTACACATTTTAATGTAAATTTCAGTTAGTACATTTTTCAAACCCTCCAAAAATTGAAAAAAATATTTGGATATAAATAAAACATATTATTGAGTTTCAAATAGAACGATCCACAAGCATATTGACGGTGAAAAATTACATCTCTGAAAATACAATTTTCTTCAAAAAGTTACAAAAATCATGGAACCAATGATTACCTATTTAGTATTATTTAGCCATGAGATCTTCTGAAAAACATTCTCAGACTTTTTCATATTTTAAAAAAAATAATTCAAAGAATAACTTTGAAAATTTTACAATTTCTGATTCCTTTTTAAAATTTGTTTTTAAATCAGTGATTGAATTTTTCTCCACGTAGTCTGGTTAAAGTGACAACGACAGCTTTTACGAACTACTTTGAAAAAAATAACAAAAATTTCCTAGTATATCGCTTGTTCGAAATCAGCGTGAAATGAAATGAAATTTGTATCAGTTGATAATTTATTTTTATTTTTGCTATACATTACATCTATTTTGTTTTTGTTTTTATCGCAAGCATTGGAAATCGTTGAAAATAGATTGACATCTGAATGTCAAGATGTCTAATTATTGACTGATTATCAAAAATTATAAATCGTTGAATTGTTCACAGTATACCCATTCTAATCATCATTCATTAATCTAGTATTATTCCTTGAAAAAACCCATATTACAGTGTATCAAATTTAAAATCAATAACAGGTCAGTGAATACTAGTGTCTGTGGAAAAAAAGCTGTGGCACGCAATTCGAACTTATAAAAAATACGCGCACGCAACTTGATTATCGATCGACATCATTTTTTTTTCAACACGCAATTCAGATGCAGTCATTTTTCTATTTAATAAATTATTAACTAACAGTGTTCGATTTTTAACACTTGTTTTAGAGACTTCCCCCCTCCCTCCACCCGTAAATCCACCATTATAAATAAACATATATAATGTAGTATACAAATTGTAAAACCTGTTGATTATCACATATTTTAACAATCAACAAATTTCACCGATAAAAAGATTCCCAAATAAATTATTAGGTATTTTATAATTGAAATTTTGATAGAATTTAACTTAACATTTGTTTTGTATTATATGTAATTTAGATGATTGTAGTAAAATAGAATCAATAGAAGCAGGTAAAATTTGAACTACCAAAATCATAACTAATTTGAATAGTTCTTATAATTTATTTTACAGTACGCATTTATTTTAATAGCAGCAGAATTATATAATATAATATACTAAATAGGAGTAATATACAGGTCCATTAATTACCTAGTAATACCTAGTCCATTTACTATGAACCCTTTATTGGAAAATTTAACTGAATTTCAATTTTGCTTTTTGAATCATTATAAAATCATTTAAGCTCTAATTTAATATTATATTTTAAATTTTAAATACCTAATCCTTATACTCTAAACGAATAAATATATTTTTTATTTTCAAATAAATAATATATATCTTTACTCAACAATTAACCATTGCTAAGGAAAAACAATTCTGAACGGGGTTCAGTTAAGATTGTTGCTTTGTTCACAATAAATATATCATATTATGGGATAATAATAACATTATGTATTATATATTTTCGTTAATATTATGTATTTAATATTGTACCTATTTTCCCGTTTTTCCCGGTTTTTCTCATGGTTTTTCCCGGTTTTCCCATTTATTATAAAAATTCTTTATAAAATCAAAAAATAATCTCCTTAAAGTACCTTCCCAGTCAGATTTTCTTTAAGAAAAAGTACTATCATTGTAAATTGGAGCGAAATTTCTGGTAGAAAAGTTGTCCACAAAATAACAAAAAATACAAATGATGTTTATGGATAATTATCTTTTATTCATGTTTATAGTAAATTTAGTTGTCCGAACCCGGCCTTGCTTATGTATTTGAACAACCAAACCTTTACAACCAGATGTTAATCAAAACAATTTTATTTCTTGTACTTATATTTCAAAGACATTGTGTTATTTTTGAGACAATCCTAATTGGAGAAATATTGACTTAAATATAGCCTATAATATACTCAGAGGTAGTGTAGTTTTAAGAAATAATGTTTTCCATTTAAACCCCTTTTTACCCTTTTTAACTACATTATGGGTTGAATATTGGAAAATAATATAATAGATTGACTAACAAAGTATGCTAAGTTTTAAAAAAATCCGACCAAGAAAAACGTTTTCCATTGTTACTCTTTTTTACCTTTTTAGAGCTATATTTTTGGAAATTCTTCCGTAATGAATAATCTTTAATTCATAAACTACTGACTAAATTTCTTACTTATAGCTGCATTGGTTTTAGCTAGATATTATTAAACCAGTCAGTACATCAGGACATGATATTTTATATTAATATATTATTACAATAATTACCTAATAAAAATAGAATTAACTATTACTAATGTGAATGCGTTAAATGTTTTACAGCATCAGTTTAATTGTATCTAAAATAGTAATAAAATTTTGATTTTTAATAATGTGTAATTTTATCATTTGTATCTGTTTAGATTGTCGTCCATTATATGAGATGTCGTTCAACTTCTTAAATTTAACAGTACACACATTTTCAAGTACAGATGCTGAAACCAATCCCATGAGATTTTTTGACAAATTAAATCAAATAAAGTTCCACCGTTTGTCATCAATCTACTTTGTAGAAGTTTTAATAAACATGAAAGACTCAAAAGGCTGTACGTATATTTGAATATATCTAATATTATATAAAAGCAAAAAAAAAAAAACGAGTTGATACTGTTTGTGGGTGAGCCCAGAGCCGGTTAAAGGGCAGTGCAAAGTATGTGAACGCATCAAGCTCCGTGCTTATAGGTAGGCCTCGATCCATTCATTAATCATTTTTATTAAATTTTGAAAAAAGTTAGCTAGTTTTTAGACTTTAAGATCGCATTATACTTAAAAAATTACAATAATATACTATTTAGTATTATTAATCTTTTAAAAATAAATGTATGTGTATCTATAATTTATTATATTATTTTTATTTTATTTATATTAATTATAACGTCAATACTGGAAATTTGGTACAAGAAGATCTTAGACTAACTAATATGATATGGAGAGGGTGGCAGCAATGGGATAACTTAAATCTAGGATAAAAAGTGTAAAGTGACCGGGCTTTTGTGACCAGCATTTAGTAGACGAAAAGCACAGTAGAAGGAACTATAAAACCCATAAAAGGTGTAATGTTGAGGCACGGGGAACAATAAATCGATTATAGTGAAGTAAGCAGATACTTGGAAAGAGATGGTTGACAGTAGATCTAGGAATCGATGATCCCGTCAAGAAGAGAAGTGAATTCGCTCATTCCCTCGGATGTATTGGTGGATATTTTTTAGATTACTAATAAAAACATTAAAACGTCATCCTATTTACTAATTATAAATAAATATACACAATATTTTATATTTATATATTTTTTCATATAAGCATTGGGGTATGCCATACCCTTATGTAGCCAATGAACCAAGTGGATCGATTTTGTGCTGTACTGCTCATGGTTGTTAGATTTAATATTTAAGCAAATTATCCTAATATTATCAAACATAAATGCAAGAAAATTATTACCTTTAAGTTGATAGTAGATCAATATTCAATCCATTCTAATAAATTTATCTCGCTATATTCAAATTTACAATACCGTATATGACTTCCTCTTAAAATAATAAATTAGTAGTATATTTATAAGTAATGGCAAGGAAAATCTATTTATAATAAATAATATAATAAAATATTATAACATTGTTTTAGGTGATTTGATTCCAAAAGATAACAGAAATTTATTGAAGGCTGTGTTACCTATTAAAAATGAACCGCAAACCAAATTTGAAAATGAATTTTCAAACTTTGTACGAGTAGGTATTAAAAAGCTATTACGTTAATATAAATGTATGTATACACATATTTTTGCTTTATCCTCCCCCTCCAAAAAAAAAAAAATCGGTATCCTAATATGTTTCTCACGCTACAAGAATAAAAAAAAGATTGATTATTTCGATTATTGATTATTTTGATCTCTTTTCGAAATAGGCATTGATCGAATATTCATGTCAATTTAATAAATAAAAAAATAATCACTTAACAGTTTTCATTAGTAAATTAATATTAATTGAATTTATTAATTTGTATGAAATAAATATATTTATAAAATCATTCTAAATGTTTTTTTTTGTTTTATCCTACAGCTAATAATTTTATACTTAACTGTTTAAAATATATTTTTTTTAAGTACAGACCCATAGAATATGGTTTATTTTGGGTGTATTCAAAGATGTCCCCAAAAATATTTCCAAGGTCAAATTTTAAGATTGAATTCAAGGTCAAAAAAAGCAATTACTTATAGAGATAGTGATGCTGCAAAAACGTAATCCTGTAGGAAAAACACCTAATTTTCTTTGGGTAATAAACAAATAATGCTTAGTTAACCAAAGTCCAGGAAGTGGCACAACTAGGACCTTAGGGCCCCGATGATAAGGTATGTCTGGGAACCTATAACTATCTAAGTATTCGCAATAAATTCATATTTTTTTAATTCCTACTGACTACTTATCATTAAACGCACTACTTCATTTTTATTTATTATCAGCCCCCATCGCCTCCCCTCAGGAATGCGCCTATTTACAACAAACAACATCATTTCTTTCCTTATAAACATAACCATAAGTAGTTTTTTTTAATTTTCAAATCTAATATATGTGTATTAAATATTCACTATAATGAATAAAACTTTTTATAAATATTAATTTTCTCATAGTTTTTAAATTAAAATTATAATATTGGTTATTAAATATTATAATATTTTAAATATAATAATTTAACTAAATTAATTAACTTTTCTTGTTTTTGCTTCAGCAATCTGATAAATATTTTGGTCCATATCTTAGTTATTAGATCGTTCTATTTCGATGTTTAACAAAGCAATATTTGATCAACGATTTTACCCTTTTGAACTTCTTAAATAGTTTTTAACTAATTTAAGTTTCGAATATGAAAGTTCGACTGATAGAACAGTGACAGTATATGATACGAGCACTTCACTGTACGTGGTCATCATTTTAAATAATAAACATTGCTAGATGTTTAATATTTTTTCATATGTATTAAATTTTGTGTACATAAAAGTTGAATAGTAAAATCTGAGCTGTTATCAACGTTTTAAAATGGATGAAATCATATGAAGCTTTTAAAATATCTTTTTTCATACCATTAACTAGTGAAAAAACATTTATAAAATCAAAATGTACAATTACCTACCTCTTTTAAACTTTGGAATTGCCTAATTAAAAAACTACTGTATCAATGACTGGTATAATATTGATTCTTAAATTATCTTGTTTACACAAGATGTATTTAATTGACAAACACCATCTACTTCACCAAAATGTCTTCTTCCTAACTTTAACCGTTGTACATGAAATTCCTTTAAAATCGCGTTAAAAATATCCTTCCAATTTACAACTATGATGGGATCCCCTTTGAGCTTTGTGGCACCATCATACACTTTTGGTTATTACGCCATTAAGTCCAGGTATACCAACTTATAAACTAAATAATCGTACTCCCACTAGAAAGCCTATATTCGGTATAGCATTTACAAAATGTTTTTGTTATAATATAAATATAAATGTATTTTTAAATCAAAATGCTAACACTACGCGAAATCTCGAAATTCATTTTCACTTAAAATAAAATACTTGTGTTACACTACACGCTTTTTACACATATCTGTTTTTTTCTTTTAAATATTGTATTATTTGCCTTTTCCGAATAATAGAATTTTTTTTACATTGTTTTGAATAATAGCGGAACAACGACACAGTATTTCGCGATGCAGTTATTCATTATGTATTATATATTTATAAAGATAATAATGTAATATTATTATGTACATTTTACAAAAATACAAGATTTTGTCTGTTCATTCAATTACATCGCTATAAACGATTCTACGACTTAGGCATACATTAGTTTCACTCTGATAATTATCAATATTAAATATTTATATAATAGACTGTAAGTACGTGGAATAATAAATACCTAATATATGATATCAAACGAGATAATATATGATAGGAAAAAATGTATTTTTGTTAAAAATACAATTTATAATATAATTAGATACATATGCGATTTCTTTTAAATCTATACTGTGTAACTATATTATCTATTTCTGCGTAGTAAAATATAATAATTAATTACTTATTAGTCTTTATTGACATATGAAAAACTTCGCAAATTAATTATTATTACGTAGAAAAATTTACTGATTATTTAGTTATTACTGGACAAAAATGATACAGAAATTATTGTGTTTATGAAATAGTATGGCCACTGGCCATTATATTTTATTTACTTTCTTTCATTGACCATTTACCGTTATTTGGTTAATATAATTTATAGTAGCCACCTAATCGTATATTTTGGATTCTGGGTGCATTATTAAGACATTTACTAGGCTTGTAAAACACTCCTAATTTACACAGTATATCTTAAAGGAATTTAAAACAATTCCTTTCTATTAGTTAATTGAATTGTTAAAAACTCATATGTTTTTTACAGTTAGTATATTAATTTTACCGGGTGATTATTTTATCGTTAAACACTCATTAATTCGAAAAATATTGACTATTTTAGAAATTTTATTTTTTGAAAACTTAAGAAACAAATAGTTCTAAAATGTTAAATAACCATTTTTTTTTTTTTTTTTTGTCAACCTTTTTTTTGGGAAAACGACTAAGTATTTTTCATTTTTCTATATTGAAAGTGCCTTAAACAGATGAAGTATTAGTTAAAATACAATTTGGTGTTTAAAAGTAGCATATCTCGTCAACAGATTGACGGAAATTAAAAATTGAATTTAACTAATATTCTATATATTTCTGGAATTTTTATTATAATTAGTTATTTGAAAATAAAAAGTAGGTAATCGTTTCACCCAAGCACGTTTACAGGAAAAGTTAAACCCCCCTCCTCCCGAAAATTATTGTTTAATTTATTTATATATATTTTATAGTTTTTTTCATAAATATTGATAATAATGGTAATATTGATTATTGTTAATTTTTTTATGAACCTCCGAATTTTTTTTTGTGTACACGCCTAATATCACCCCTTTAAAATTAGTGTGCCAAAAAATAATATAAATGATAAATTTTAGAGCGGCTTGTTTCTTAAATTTTGTATAAAACACATTCCGATAAAAGTTTATACTTTCCAAAATACGTATAATATATATGTGTGACAATAAAAGAATTATTCGGTATATTTTATTAAAGGACTACGGACATTTAAAACGTATCTACAGTAAGAGTATGTACATTATGAACACAAAGTTGTCAATTGTAGTCAAATAAATGAATCACTCTATATATGTACAGACTATTTGGCCTATGTGGTCGTTTTCTATGGTGCTATTTCACGTTTTGGCGAAAACCGATTCCATAGTTAAAGAAAAATCAACTAGTAATCAACCTTGTTATCGACGATTTTTATTATGTACCTGCCTATCTATTTTTGAGATTTTTATTTCTATACTTATTAATTATTACAATAATATGTTTCATGCGTCAAAAATAAAGTAAAAAATTGCCTGCATATTTTAACGATTATAACTGCATATTTGCATGCATATTCCAATAATTTTTAGTGCAACAAGTCCCGAACCCTAGTATAACTAGGGCTATAATCTGTTCCAAGTTAGGTATGAGAAGAAAAAAGTAACTAGTTATATTACAATAGTTATTACCTATTCGTAAAAAAAAATAACTAAGTTAAATCACTTTACAAAAAGATTATGTAACTTTTAGTTCTAAATAAAAATATTCGTAATATTTTATTTTATTTTTTTCAATAAAACTGTATACGAGTATACACGTATATATTATTAATAATAAATTACTATATTTATGTAGACATGTAGTTTAAATTTTAAATATAAAAGTAGTTATCTACTAAATTAGAACAATAGGGTTATCCTTATAAATGTCAACAGTATGCAGCAGCAGTCAGCATATCAGAATTCAGAATTAAATCACGAAAATATGTGACACGTAAAAATTCTACATGTATGACGCTGTCGTTTGTAACGTTTGTATTTAAAACCGTTACGCCAAAGTAGTATTTCGTATTGCGGCATTGAATTCGAAACGGCATCTCGTCGCAGTTTTTAAACGCGAGTAATTTAGTAAGCGGCAAGGACCGACGGCTGGCCGTTTTTTTACACTCGTACAAACGTCCGAACCGTGCATTTATTATTGCCGTTTTTGTATTATCGTATAAAAAAACACTATTATTATTATACACATAGATAGATGTTATTATGTACCTCCACCGGCAGACATATAACCGCCGTCGATAAGACGCCACCTGCCAACAATTATTAACAATGGATTATACCTATACACTTACCGATGTCCGTCGTCTCACCTGTGACCGCCGCGGCACCACAGCACCACAACACTCGTACACCGGTGGCGCGCGAGCGGGTGTGACGGGCACACTCGAATCACCTCCCATTTTGACCCTCGATTGCACCACATGAAATTATTATTATTATTTAATAAGGTCAGTCGATTGTCGACAATCAATTTTTATTCATAATCCTACATGCTAAATGATAATATTATGAAAAGAGATTTGGCGAAAGAGAATATATAGTATACAGTTATGAACTATAATATTAATACACAATACAATAACCAAAATAGGTAGGTACACTTATACTGTTCATATATCCCGTGCATGAATATTGATAATATCACAAAACAATTAATATTGAAAAAAATGAATTCGTATTTATTATATTTAGGTGCATCTATTTGCTAATGTTTAAATGTAATGCGATTGTGCGATTTGATTTGACTTTATTTATTTAATCTAGGACCAAAGTGTTGATCATTATTTTTTTCCCGGCTATAAAATATCGTAGTCAAATGCCTGTACAACTTAACGTATTTTTGTTTATACATCATCTTAAAACGTATAGACGTTTGGATGAGTCGACTGTTCAGACGTAAGTGTCACTATAGTCTATAGTTCACTGTGTACCGAATCGCAAGCGTGAGATAATAGTCATCTCTGTGCACACTGTGACTACCATCTAGTATCCACTCGCAGGCCTACTATAATAATTAATAGGTACGCAATTTCCGATCGATTACCGATATTCGTTAGGTGTAATACGGAAGACGGTTCGGGTATAGGTAAGCTAGTGATCAACGGTCGCAGGTACTCTAATCGCCTCCGAAATAAGAATAAGTCAGAAAACAAGTACAGACTGGGTATACGCGCGGATTCGGAAGGCGATCCATGCGCACCGGGTGCGACACCCCCACATAATAAAGGTAATATTATTATTATTATTATTATTATTATCATCGTCGTATTTCATTGTAATGGGCATAATAACGTGCACGCACACACGCACCGGCGCAGCGCGACGTGCACATAACGTATTATCAATTTGAAAACCGTAAACGTACCTGCCCGCCGCCGTAGCCGCCACGCGCAAAGACGGTTACGGCAACGCCGCCGCCGCGTGGTGGTCCTACTACTACCACGGTTGCAGTAGTGGTTACTCGGCGGCCGGTGTCCGTTAACAACTACTCCGACCAGCAGTCAGCAGTGCGGGCGCGCGTGTCATACCTTCTTGTCGTTGTTGTTGCGTCGTCGTTGGTTCGTTTTTTTTTTTTTCATACAAGTTATATTATTATTGTTATTATCGTGTGCGTTATTTTCGATTTCGTCGTTGTTTTTTTTTTATTTGCGTCCGATCAGCACATTCGCGAACTACCGAGACGTTACGCCGGCCGGCGGTTTTTTTTTTGTTATCAATTTTTTCCTCTGCCTATACCTATACCCATATAACTGGTTTTTCGTGCGTGTGTTCGGTTCGGTATTGTATAGGCGCCTATACGTTTGTTAAGGGTGCCTTTTGGTGTTTGGTTTTTTTTTTTTTTGTTTTTTTTTGTGCGGTCTACCATCGGATTTAAACCCGCAGCATTCGGATTATTCCCCGGGACGTCCCAAGGTAAGTACGGCCACTGCCGTCGTTAACATATTATACGAACTTATAAACTAGGTATAGTTATACCTAATCAATGTTCGAATTGGGAAAATTAAAGTAGAGGAGCTCTGCTAAGCTATAAAAAAATATCGTTCTGAAAATAATAATCGGGTTAATAACTTTAAAATAATGTTGTGACAGTGTAATACCGTCCCTCCCGTTCCAGTCGATGGAATAGTAGGGGTGCGGAAAAAAAAATACTAAATAAATACAATTAGTAGAAGGCTCCGTCCCCTTGTGCAACCCCCCCCCCCACCAATTCGAGCAGTGGGTACAATACTTCGTATTATAATATATGGACACGGTATATGCGATGTCCGAAGCGTAGCACCTGTTTCGGTTTTACGATCCCGTGCGGTCGATTGTTGTTCGGATTCTCATACAAAAAAATCAATTCGAAATTGAGCACCACCGAACAAACATACACCTATGTTTTTGTAAATCTAAAATCGACCAGTAAAAAATCGGTTAATATTGTTAATACCGCCTAATTAAAAATAAATTGTTTCTTTGAATTTTAAACGGGTCGATTGGAATATCACATATTAGATACCCTATTTCAATGCGAGATCCGCTACTTTTTTATTAAAATAAATGTTAAACATCTGACAAAACAATATAGGTAGGTAGGTAAGTACGTAAGTAAGTACATTATTCAAATATTCCTAAATTACGAGTGTTTATAGGTATACATGCATGTTTACATTTGGGACATTTCGGTTGAAGGATTTGTACAATTACTAATTTATATTCGAATTTCATTATTAAGTATGTTTTTTTGTTTCTACCGTCATTAAAGTTGAAATAATATAATTAACGAACAATTTTGGTCCATTATTCCTCAACCGCTCTGTAAATACCAATGTACTAAATGAATATATTCCTTACTTTCATAAATCTTCGCCGGACAGCATTATAAAATAATTTAATATTAAGTATGCAAACAATATTTTCTTGCCGTAAAACATCAAAAAAGTTGCTAGGTTGCCAAATTAAAATTATGCCCGTGTATTGTCTATAATTATTTAAAATCCGTAGATGTGAGTTTTTTTTTTCAAATATACAACCATAGGGTAAACGACTTACGCAAATTACCAGAGGGTAAATCACTGATTAATATTATGTACACCAGATTCCTGAATGCTATGACTTTCCCGATAATTACCAAGATTTCCTATAAGATTTCCATGATTACCAAACATTTTTACACTGATTTCCGTTAGTGATTTACCCTGTCGAAATCACTGTACAAATGTTTTGTAATCATTGGGAAAATCACGGTATTCTAGAATCTGGCGTACAAAATATTAATCATTGATTGACGCTCCGTTTGGATTCTAAACTCTAAGTTTCAAACTTTAGAACTTACAAAGTACCTTTATTTACTGGTAACGGCTTTTGATTGAAAATGGGAGGGGGTCGACGAGAGAAACGTCCCAAAAGTTTTTGATATGATTAAAATATTTGCTTGTTTCCTCTGTCACGAAAGTTTAATACCGCCAACTATGGAATCTGTTTAGAAAGCATGTTGCGATGACATTAAAAAATGTAACACATACGTATAGGTGCATATTTAGATACCTATACCTGTAATGTACTAATGATATTATCCCGAGTATAATCCCAATGTAAGTAGGTATATATTATTAGATATTACACTAAAATGGTGTGTTGAAATTGTGCAGGCGATTAGTTTGTTTCTAGAAAGTATATATTATTAAGTAGGTACACGTCATGTTATGCTGCATACGAGATGATTGTTTTGTCTTCGAACACATTTATAAATCGGTAAACATAACAACGCACTTTAGTTCATATTATCTGTGTAGTATGTACTACACATTCAATAAGACAATGCATAATATCCATAAACATATTATATTATCTACTATAGTATAGTGAGTTGTAACATACACAAAGAAAACTGGTACAAAATGAATGATTATTGTTTCCTACCTATTAACTCCCACGGTCAAAATAATTATAATTAGTTTTGAGTAAATTCCATGGATTGTATGGACTTAATTGCACGAAAAAAAAATCAAACCAAAAAAAATGTCGAAAACCGGACCGTCATACACTTTGCGCCACGGATAGATTACTGTTGTAAGAAGAACAAAGTTTGAAAGGTTTTAGGTATAGAGTAATTTAATTTATACCAGTAGGTACTTACTAAAAACGAGGACTAATCAGTGCAATCGAAAAACGATTCTGACCGAAATCCGGTAAGTTGGTAGAATATTAGTCGCGTTTTCGTCTTATCAAGGTAACCCAGAAATTTACAAAACTAAAACTAATATGGCGTCATATATTTTTTTTTTTTTAATTCCATTAAAACAAATTAATAATCTAAAATATTTTTCGACCTAAGTACCGTCGGGCGGAAATTTCCCATCTTTTGAGATGTTGTGTGAAAAAATCGGAGTACTTTTACTAACGGAAAAAGTGCTTTATCCAGAGCTTTTTCATTGTGTAAACAAATAATATTATTATTATACATACAAATATATTTAAAAACGACGCGCGCGTACATACGTGAATTAAAATATTTTAACCTACTTCTTTGGTACATATTATATAGGCATTCGTTATTCTTATTATATTGTGTGCGGCACGGCAGCGATGATGACGGTTATGTAGAGCAGAAATAACGTAAATGTACGGTAATTTCAGCCGCAGTTCATTTTGTCTATAACTATACATATAGTTAACCGATCGCGAGATGATGCGAAATTATACAATATAACAATAATAAAAACATCGCAAAAAAAGAAACACGAAATGTTTCTTTTTATATATATATATGTATATTATTTTCACGGCCAATTACCCGCCAAAAGTCGTTAATATTATCACGGAAACGATAAATCTGTATGCGATATTCAAAGATCTATTTAGAGGGGGGATTTCATCAATAAGAGGGCGGTATAATCTTCCAAGACGTGGTAAACTAGTGGTTTTTTAATATTAACCCCATGCTACGGTTTACCCATGGTCAGTAGGACTTTAAATAATGTGTTAAGAGCACAATGTGTGCGGCTCTAAATTTCAGTGTGTTGTAAAAAAAAATATATTCTTACGAAAAGGTGCCAAAGGAACAGTGCCACGATGCGTTAAAAATGTAAATATGTCTCTGGTGATATTATTTATATTGTCAACGACTGCGTAATATAGCGACTTACCGCATATAAACGATTGAAACTATACGAATAATATTATAAAAAGTCTTGACATTGTTTTTATATTTCTCTTGCGGAAAAACGCAATCTCATGGTCTTATGCAAATTGACGGGTAGGTTAGATAACAGATATAGGTATAGGTATAGGTAAATACAATTATCTTATTTCCGTGACGGCGGAGAATCCGTGGATACGTCTACACGACTCGAGTTTAGTATTTTTTATGTGCATTGTTCATTACTCTAGATATTTTGCCGACCAATCGGCTAGTACCTATACAATATCACGTCCGAGTCATTTATCACTTTGTAAACTTGTACGGTCAAGGTGAAAGGGGGCTACAACTGATTAATGAAAAGAGCACAATCTGAGTAAAATATATAATTATTTTGTTAGGTTAGGGCTACAATATTATTTAACATTATTATTACTATTATCACCCACTATTATTTTCCGTTCGTTTCGTCGCAGCTCTTATAATAATATTTATTTGTATTATTATAACCTCGTCGTTATTATACGTTCACTGTGAATGATTTTTTTTTATCAAAAGTGTAATTATCCTCAGGCGTGATCCCTAAAGCGGGCAAATCGATTTTAGAGACCAGAAGAATGTCGTGGTTTAACTATTGCTGCGCTTACGATTTTATAACAAAATAAACAACAATTCTTGCATACAAAATCAACTGAATTTCCAACGTCCGTGAAGTTGGTCCTTATATACCTCATCAAAACAATTGTTCTAAAATAATAAATTCGGTATTTTACATGTAATTAGCATAGATTTGCTAGTCCACTCCCGGAAAGTGCAAGTCACTTCCGTCGGCCCTATGTACTTTCGCCTTTTTTATCAGCCATAAATTCAACCTAAATCCACAATGCATATTCTATAATTTAGTAATTTCGTAATTTAGTCATGTCATCGTTAGTCCAAGTCCGATACAGTGAATAGCCTACTCTTAAATGTCGTTAAATAAATCGATTAATACACGAGTAAATTATAATGGTATTACATTGCTAATCATCGCTATACATGTCATTCATAAACCGATGATGTTATAAATTAGTAAATATTATAATATGCACAGGCGTCCCACAGTGAATAAAAACAATAGACGACAACGACGATTACAATATACGATGACAACGTTCAGTTCCATAATTTTTGAACAAAGCGCAAATAATATTGCGGTCGTTTCGAATAGCGCGTACTAATAATATTACGCATAACCCACATGGATTGTAGTCGATAGACTATAATCTGTTGTCTATAATGTTCTGTTGTCGAATAAAAAACAAAAACAAATCACTTTTTAGGTCCGTGAATAATAGAGATATCAATATTTCCTCAAATCGTATACCATTCCTTAAACTATTTTATAAAATAGATACCTAATAATAATAGGTACAGTATCCATACATATACTCAATATTGTAAATTTTTTACGGTTAGCATAATAATTTCGATATAAAATATAAATGGGATTTTTTTTTATTCATAAAATACGATAACTATACAAATTAATAGCATATCAACGTGATATTCCATCCGACCCATAGAGACCCTGAGTACGTGATCGTTGAGTGACTCGTACACATTGTACAAACGCGTGTTTATTTCAATATTTTATTGTTTCGACAATTCGACCTATATGCTCCAAATGGCTGCCGTGCTATAAAATAAAATACAATTAGAAAAGTTGAGTATATGAATATTGTATAGAAATTTAAAAATCATTTAAATCAATAATGGCTACGGCATTGTTTTTCGCTCGTGTTCAAAATTGCCGATCTCCATACGTACCTGCAACTCGTTCTTATTGTCAACAATCAGCATCATTTTTGTGGTCTGCGGTGTTTGCATTTTTTTATTTTAAAAAAAATTATTTAATAATAAAGTACCGCTGTAGGGTATTTTTATAATAATTATAACTAGTGATAAACACTCGAATTATCAAATATTTGCTACCATGACCTATTCGAATAGTTTTTCAGTTAATTATGTTAAATTGCATAATTGGACAGTCAAACTATTTGAATAGTTCGATAGTGACCAGAACAGTGAGTAGTGACTATTGGATTGTGTCCATCACTCATAATAACATACAACATACTCTATTGTGTATAGGTACTCTAGTTTAAGGGTATCCAAGGGTACTGGACCCTCTCCCGAAGCAAAACAAATATAAAATCAGATAAATGTTCCTGCAGTATAGTTAAGTAATAAGTATCTAATAACCAATAAATTTAGAAATTATACATTATTATTATTTACATATTATTCTAGTCGTGTGGTGCTATTTTAGGTATCCAAGCTACGATTAAATATTAAGTGCGATGATAACAAGGTACCTTTATGATAAATTGATATTGATATTATTGGACGGCAAAACTGATTATTAATGGATCATAATTAGTTCTAATAAGGTGATTAGACGATTGGAATTTGTTTAGCATGAAACAGCCCCCGAAAAATGTCCAGGTACATAACTTACTGTTATAAACTCCCCGTACCCACAGAAAATGTTGAAAATACAACACTGCCTATGCGGTGTAAAAGTTTTTTTTTCGGAGTATTTTTAATGAATCCGAAAAAATGGTCACAGACATACAACCATATGCCACACTCCGTTCGATATAATACACATACCTACATGTACATGATATTATTATAATCTATAATAACTGAATAATCGCGCCAATCAAAATTACGTATTATTAGTGTATATTTTTCGGTCAATTGACCTTGAAAATCGCAAGATCGAGAAATGAATGAATTTGTAGCCGCCAACGCCACCGTTGCCGCCGTCGCCTCTATACTAGTTCGGCGTATGCATGGGAAAGTTCACGTGTGTGCCGCGGTGCAGCATAACTGCCCGGAGGCGAGTCGCCGTCGTCGTCGTCGTCGTCCGGTCAACCTACTTTTATACGCTAAATCTACTGGAGATACAGCATTCCTCCTTCCGGATCTATACTAACAACACGCGTATACGATTATCATAATAATATTACTGTTTTACTCGGTCGTATATATCGCCTGTCGTCGTCGTCGTCGTCGTCTCGGCGAAGAAGTAGGGATCACCAGGATATACGTCGACGAAAATTACCCTCCCCCCCTGCCCGTCAATAACGCTGAGACTTTCTATTTTTTCTCGCCGTTAATATCCGCCGCCGCAGTACGAGTCGCTGATGTTCAACGCTATTTCCCACTGTGATCGCATCATGCCCATAATGAAAAAAAAATACAGAAAAAAAATATACAATACATGTATTATATACGATGCTCAGTATTGGTTCTATAACCGATTCGATATATTTACTACCCATATACTAATAGAACAACCGAATCAAATTATTGTCTGTGTACACATAATATATAGGCGGAAATAAGGGGCTAGGTGACTTAAGTTCCCCCCTCCCATCGAATAAAAAATGTTGACCTATAAGATTTGTAAATTCTCATGACCAAACCATAGTAAACAAAAAAAAAACACCCCTTTATACCATCGTATAAAGGGGTCTTTTTCCAGTCTTGTCGCCTCAGCGGTTTGGACCAAAAGACAGTTTATTTCTACACTGTCGAAAAAAACACCGTGGGTTTCACTGGTACCATTTTTTTGGAACGCAAATCTTATCTGGTCGGTGTACCAAAATCATACTTTTTTTATTTTCCTTGCAGTTTCTAATAACATTTAACAATTAACAATAATAACGATGTCATTATTTCCTATTTTGTTTTTTGTTCTAATTCGATTAAAAATAATGATAAGATCTGAATGTTTCACAGTATACCTTATATTAGCCTTTTCTATAGACGTAGACAAATTTACAAAATATTCTGGCGATTTTTAAGCTCGTTATTTAAGGCATTTTACATATATTTGTGGTTTTTTTAGTTTTTATTTTTAAATTTCGATTTCTATAATTACTATAATAACTGTGGGCTAGCGCTTGGATTTTGGATTTTTAGGATTTCCCTCGGTATCAACCCTGTTAACTTTTTTTCTATTCATAAACATTGTGTGTGTTGCAAAACTGCCCCCCCCCAACTTGACAATCGTTATATTGTCGTCCGTTACCACGGAAGCCGTACTATCATCATTGTAATCGCACGATGAAGAATCCAGGGGTTTTACGTCACGAATAATGTGTATATAGTGCTTCACGATAACTCCTGATGGCGTCTACTAGGTTATTTTGTGTTTTGTATTATATTATGAAGTTTGATCAATACCCGGCCGGCTGTGGCATAGTCTAATAATTCGTCATCGTGTATAAAAATAAATCGAATTTACCGTAACCTTCATAAATTGTCTTGATTTTTTTATTTTATATAATTTTTTCTGAAATCCCCTTGTGTATTATTTCAGTAGTTTAATAAGTTAATTTGCGAAAACCGCAGTATAGTTTTAAAGTTATAAGTACAGCGATAATTATGATAAAAGTTTTTCGATTTAAGGCACACAATACACGTAAACAATATATACCTCGTGTTTTCATTTTTTATTTTACTTTTTCGGCGGTAATGCGCGTGATATATTTACGATAATATACCGTCGAGGAAAATCAGTTTCAAGGGCGATGATGGTCTTGTAAATTTTTATATTATAATATATGTTTTATAATACACGAAACGGTTCGAGACGATTATAATATTATGTAGGTTTTGTGTATACGCTGTATTTTTTCTTTCCGAACGTCTCAATCGTGAGGCTTTTTTTTTTACTGACGTCGTTTTATTAGAAACTGGTTTTAGTGTGTATAATATCGTCCTGAATATTATATATTATCGTAGTAGCCAACATGTTGGTATAAACCTATATACGAAAATACGAATTTTATTATAATAATATAATATATCGTGCGTGTGTACGAATACGATTTCCCTTCAACGACTATTTAAAAATGTCATCGGCTCATATACGGAAGTATTTAAAGGTATACTTTTTTTTTGAAGAACATAACCTAAATACTTGTATTTTTTACAGTTATACGGTAATTTACATAGTCAATAATATTCTTATATTTATATTCGTTTTTTAATTAATTTTCAGTCCGTTTTTCGAAACATAAATTATAAGTCGCATAACTAAAATATATATAAAATAAAATTATTAATAGGTTAAAATCAAAAAGCCCATGTTTCAAACAATTGGAAGTGCCAGTTGGAAACATTGTTTTACAGGATTTTCGAAGGTGAATTCGATTATGTTCTCAGTCCGTATCAATACGCAGAAGAACGGGCTTGAATTTAACCGGAAATTAGCGGTTTGTGTATCAAAAGCAAAACTAACAAGTTCCATTGGTTCATGATAGTTTTGATTCTGAACATTATTTAACTCGTGTCAAAAATCACATGATTCTTAAAGTCAAAATTCACATATTATTATAACCAGTACTTATCCACTTACTATATATGTATAAATGGAACTTCGCTAGGTGTTATGTTCGTTACGTATTAGGAAATATAATATAAGGTTAGAGTTGTATAGGATGTTACGTTTACAATAGGTATTACGCGATCTTCGATTATATATATAGCATAATATAATATGACCATAGCAGCAAAACATATTATTTTTACGCAAGATTGACCGCGGTATTATTGTATATTATAAGTATCTAGTATACTATTATACGCGATAGGTAACGTTGATATTGTTTAATGTTTAATTCATTTCGTTAAAAATGTCTGCAAATAAATGCAAATCAAACAATTTTCTTTTTGGTCCACACATTTCCCGTAATCGCATTGTTGCAATACTTAAAATATTAACATTCGGGGTACACATTTAGACATTTGATGGTCCGTTTGAAAACGATATCGTACACCCGAATTCAACGGATATTATTACTTACGGGAAATTATATTACATTTGTTGTTTACAAACAGCTCATATATAAATGTAGGTGCTATCAAAATAAATACGATAATAGTCTGCAATAGGTATCAAATCTTAAGTTTATATTATTGTCGTAATGCTCCGGAAATTGTTATTATTTTTGTTATTGTGTTTTACGCGGTATAATATCTAAGCGTTCCACGGAACTAAACAAATAATACTATGTAGGTATAGGCACTAAAGAAAAAGTTTTTTTCACTTCGATTTACGATTTATTGGTCAGTTTTATACCTGTCTATGTAGATATACATAAAATGATCATGCAACAAAAAAAAAATACATCGTATGTAATGTTAAAAACCATCGTACGTTCAATTTTATGCTTAAAGAAAAATATTATGATTCGTAACAACAACGAAGTATTATATAGGTATACTATATACGTTTCAAAGGATTAGAAAATGGGTATCTATATTCGGTTTTGGTCTCGCGATTATAAAATGTTTATAAAAAAAATAATAGGTAATAATACTGCTATAATGTACACTGAAGTGTTAAAATCGTGTTTGTATATTTTACCACCCACGAGCACGTACCTATAATAATATATTACAATAATAATAGACTGTTGAATGAATTCCTACAAAATCAATTATAACGTTTATAGGTTTCTCGAAATTTGAACGACATTAAAATTTATCTTTTTGAAAAGAAAAAACAAATCTCAATAAACGTGTTTGCATCCGTCGAAATACGTATACATAGAATATTTATATATTTTAAAAATTTAACTATAATAATATTATGTCGTTCGTTTATGTAAATATAGGTAAAAATAATAATACGAGAAGTATATTATAATGTATATAGACTATAATATTATAATAAATTCCTATACACCGGCTGTGGCTGTCGAACCGTATATGATGACCATACGTCCTGTTTTATGCAGAATTGTTTTTTTTTTCAACTTTGTGTCCTGTTTTACCGACGATCTTTTTTCAGAACGCTTTTTGTCCTGTTTTTTTATGTCAATACCAATTATTCGGTATTTATGTTTATTTTATTTAATTAGGTATAAATATTTTACAGTTTTAACGTACAGATTAAAATTTTATTTTATTTTTGAATAAAATTAATTTGTTGACAAAAATATTCGTTACAGACTATAACAGTGATTGCGATTGTATTTATGAAAAATGATAACCACGAGAATCGATATCAGTGATAATACATCTAAGATATACGGGTATATTAAACAAATAGTTAATAATATAGGCGTAATTATGAAAAATTAACAAAAAAAAATAAAAACTATAATAATTAATAAATATTACTTTGAATGTATAACTGAAATAATTTTGTCCTGTTTTTCTATTTTTTTTTAAATATGGTCACCCTAGACTACGCGCAGCTGGCTTAGCTATATAGTTAGGCATTAATGTAAAGGGATGTAGTGGGAGCCTTGCATGAGCGTTCTCACACGCTCATATTTTGCCTTGTACATCTATTGCCGTTATATTGTATCATAGCATTAAAAAACGGCCGCAGTAGTGGATCACAGTGTTGACACAGTTTATTCACTGCTGACGGTGCATAAATAAAGAAATGCACAAAAAAATCATAACTATATCGCGCAATTTTATTAACATTTAACACTAATGAACGAACAATTAATGTCGATAATGTAAAACTTGATATTTGGCATTTTGTTCCTGTATGTGTCACGATCATCACCCCCCCCCCCCTCTCTCCACTCCTTGGACCTCGAATACGCTATTGACCTGATACGCAACTGAATAGTAAAATATTGTCGAAATCCAATAATAATGATACAATGTTTTAAATATTTTGAACAAAACCTGCGTAAAGTCGAAAATATATAAGCTTGTAATATTGTATTTTTTAAAAACGCATATTCGACGTTTCAATGACTTTTACCAAAATACAAAAGTGATTTTTGACAATAGTTTAATAAAAATGACGGTGTACTTACAACTGTAAATTAGGCTTTATTGTGAAACTTATCGCGATAGTATTGGAACTTTTAAACATAAGTTTGCGGAGTTTTATAAATTATTTTATTCGATTTCTAATTCGTGCTAAAATACACATTTGAAAAGAGTATCTTCTCAGATCAGTATAGGTTCCATATTTCAGTTTTGTTTCCGAATTTAAAATGTTTGGGTATGTGTGATAAATTATTATCATTATTGTATACGTTTTCTTCATTCCCTTGGCAATTATTCCACGCGAACCCTGCGTATTGACGAAGGGGAGAGGCCTCCGTGGGATGTGGACTCCTCCACCCCGTGACTCAGACAACTCCTCGTTTATAAAATTCGTATCCTAATACCATGCATAATTTCCACTTGCCATTTAACATATAGTAGTTATATCATTATCATTATCATCATAAATATTTTAGAGATGAAATAAAGACAAATTAATGTTATTCCAAATGACCAATACTATTATTTAACATATTAAATGTAAGTTTATTAGAAATTCTCCTATTCTCACCTTCCATATCTGCCGTTTGCCCATTGTCATTTCTTTATTTATATATGCCTAATTACTCTATACATGCCCTCATATTTAGTCTGACATTCTATATATCATTATTTGGCCAATCTCTTCCGTCTATATTACCCTTGACTCGTGTATTTTCTTGCAGACTATCTTATCGTTTCTCGCTCTCTCTACAACACGCTTCTCGTCTCAATCGCTGTTCCCTCTCTGCATTTTTCCCGATATCACTATAAATTATATTATAAAGGTCTCTACCTCGTATTATGTAATCTCGTATTCATTCCGGCTAATCCTATAAAATAATAAAATGTTTTTTAGACATAAATAATCGTATTATGTATGCGTATACCAAGCTGTATAACACGCAGTCGTACGAATTCCCATTACCCGTAAACCCACAACGCACACGTCTAATAAAAATTGAATAGTACCTACCTATAGGACTACACGAACATCAAACGGAAAGGACGCGTGACATTAATACGGTTTAATAAATAATAACAATACAGACACCGCCGCCGTACCAAAACGATATTCCGACTTGCTGTAAAATATTAAACAAACATTGCAGTATTCGCAGGGCATCGTGTTATAAAGAATTAAAGAAAGCCTGGTTTAAAGTATAAACGAAGGTAAACCGGGATGCCACAAAATAGTTATAAATTAATGATTTAGGTTTCTGCGTCAGAGCATTTTTTTTTTTTCAGGAAGTTTTCCGTGTCTAAAAATTGAACCTTTCTACTCAATGACATTTTTATATTTTTGAAGAAGTGTAGTGTGGACATGCATTGTAATTCACTGAAAAATAGCTCGTTTTGCACTATGCCAATACTATAGTACAAAAGTAGTTATGACGTAGTTAAATAACTCGACCATTTCTTCTTCGGTTTTGTCAGTGGTGGATGCGGGGGGAGAGGGCGTTAGAGGTTATATTTTCGCTTCCATTCGATAAAAATACCACAGCTATAAGTATTTATTTAAACATTTTATCTTGAAATTGTATATGTATTTCAGCCAAGTTACAAGAAAACATTGATATATTCATTATTGAATAAAAATTGGCTTTTTTAAGTTTGGCTCATAAATTCTCCCTATCGAGCTAGGTCAGGGTCGCAATAACCAGATATGTTGTGTGTGTCAAACACACGGGCTCAGGGCCCCAGACTGCAATGGAGCCCAATGATAAAAATTGAAAAATACGAAGAAATAAAATAAAATAATTTTGTTATAATAATTATTAATGAAGATTAAACAAGTGATCGATTTTGTTTTGTACACATTATCGTACATCAACGTTTCTTTATAACCTTATAACCGAAATTAAAAATAGTTTGGTTGCAATTGATTAACGTCATCAAACGCAAACCCTTTCTAATTCGTGCTTCTTCTTCTTCCACCTATGCGTATCAGTACAGTTTGATTTTTAGATTCTGAGCTTAGCGATGGAGCTATTGGTTTTACTAAGATGTTTATTTATTTTTTTTTTCTAGTCTGTGGACCCATTTGTTCCTAGTAAAATTGCTCAGATTTTTACATGTAGCAACTTGTCTGAAAGCTCAAATTATCTAGATGGTACTTTAGATGGTAATTTTTTGACGTCATTTTTTAAATAATAGCATATAAGTTGGAAAAAACGTAAAAAAAAACGTACAATTTCACTATTTTATAAAAACACGGACGACGCTTTCTACCAGTAAAAATGATTTAATCGAAAAATCACAAGACACATTTTTTGTTACCTTTTTAATTTACTTTTATCGACATTTACGTATCATCGCCAAAACTTTTGAGCTTTTAAGAAATTTTAACTTTTGGGAGTTTTTTGGTGTAATTTGGTTATAAATACACGTAAAGACTTGAAACTTGGGGACATTTAAACCTTTTACCATTTGGTCTAATAATATTTTCTTGAAATGCTTTTTTTCAATGTTTTTTTAACGTTTTTATGTATTCTTTTGTGAATTTTAAATGCTCTAATTCATGAACCCTGCTTATAGGATATCGAATAATTTACTTTAATGTGCATTAAGAAGGCCTTGACCAAGTCATAAAAGGCAAAATATGTGTCTTTATTCCTTTTAATTTGATTTTCTTTTAGTATCCTTAGAGTTATTATTGCCTCTATAGTACCTATATTTTTCCTGAACCCAAATTGCAAGTCTCTACCCAGGTTTTCATCGTTTTATCTATCCTATTACTTGATGTTTTTTGAGGTATGTGAGGTGAAGTTTAATGTTCTGTATTCTTCACATGCTTGTGGTCCTTTCTTTTTTGGAATTAGTCAAACAATACCCTTCCGAAAATTATTAATAGTTTCTGCCTTTAGATAATATGTTACATTACATAATTTGTATAGTTTGTTTTCTATATCTACGTCTATGTATTTAAGCAATTAAGCTAGAATCGTATCTACTCTACAGACTTTATTATTAATTAGGTATTTATTTTCGTTTATTATTTGATGATTAAATTAAATTAATTGATATTTAAAACTAATAAAAAAGGCTATAAATTATTACATTTATTTATTTGTAAATACATACATATGTATGTGTTTTAATTAAGTTAACCTTATTTTGTGTCAGTAAAAATTTTAAATTCTAAATTATTTTTTAAAACTTAGACAAATTAATTTTAAAACTAGTTTATTTTTAGTATTTTTGAACATTTTTAGTTATAATTCATTAAATATTAATAATTTAGTGATAACATTTGTTACAACAATATTACAGTTTTTCTATTTTCAAGGGCATTCATTTTATATACACACGGGCCCAAATCAGCGTAGTTGCGGCACTGAGCTAGGTAACACATACGAAGATTTACAATGTATTCATAAATCATAATTATCATTTACTACATCCTCTACCATAAAAAAGGTCTGGACACAGCCACTGATTGTTGTCTACACGGTGTTGTTTTTGTATACGAACAGATTAGCACTTAGCAGGGAAGGTATATGCTCACTTTCTAAATAATATATATATATATTTTTTTTTTTTGACTTAAATTGCCCTAACGTATTCGCGCCAAAGGTATACTGTAGGTTAGTAACTATATAATAGTAGCCGTATATACATCGACATAGTACCTATTCTTTATTGGCTTACGAAAATAAAATAATATATACGAGTATATTATACCTATCTAAGGGTTCCTCGCGTTCGGTAATCTTTTATAAAAGATACCGAATCACGCTATAAAGCAAATAATATATATTGTATAGGGTGTGTTACCAATCACGAAATGGCTTCTAATCTAATGCGAGTAAATATATGCAAAAACCAATATGTGCGTTACTCACGAATATTAAAATATACGTATTATGTTAAATGAATATTATCTAAGAGTTGTATATATATATATATATATATAAATATAGTTAAATGTTTTCTGGGTCATAGAGTACGATCGAATATTTGGAAAAACCTAAAAGAGCATATTTGCAAATTAGGTAAAACATTATTAAATGAAGTTCCGATTATGAACATATTTCGATAAACTTAAATTGAATATTGTATTAATTTGTAACGACAAAATAAATTACAATTCCCATGTTTTTCCATCTTAAGTTTTTGAAAATGTTTATAGAACCGAAAAATGTATCCACCTAACCGAAATATCGTAATTTATACAATTTTCATCAAAATTTGAATTTAAAACGCCTAGGTCACTAAAAAAATTCTAGATTATGCTCAACTTTTCTTTTATTTAAGTGTATTTTATAAGAACCTTGTATTGAACTTTCAATACATTCATTTTTACTGGGTCAAAACAATTTTTTTTTTCACTTAAAACCAAAATAATTTCAAATGGTTATACTTAAAAATCTAAAAAAAAATTACACCACATCTATATAGCAAGGTCTAATAAGAGTATTCGCTGAATATGTCAGGTGTCTGCGATTATTTCAACAAAAAAAAAAAATTGGAAATAACATTAACCTGTGTTATTGCGTACATTTCGCATTATTTTGAAGTTTTTTCCAATGATTAAGAAAACTACATATCCTCCTCAATGCACCAACTAGATAAAATATCATATCAGAAATCACCCCTTGAAGTTGATACAAAAAAAAACACACATGGAAAAATCAATACATTCTTCGTTTCGCTCATAATCAAAAAATAATTAAATACAATATATGTTCATTTGTTTTGGAACAATATAAAGGTAGCAATCCCAATCACTGTAAATAATACGTTATTATTGATTTAACCAACCTGTGTAGCGTAGATAATCGTGATGTATACCCAATACCTATTTACTGCGAAGTATTGATTCAATTTTATCTACATTGTAATTGTACAGACATAAAACAAATTTTTTTTTTCAAACTCGTTGCGCAAATAAAATAAAATATTTATCCTTTTGCATATTTTTTTTTTCTTTGGAATTTATTCCGGTTATCTATTTAGCAATGTTGGTAATGATGTTGCCTACCGCGGTATCAAGTAGATATATATAAGAGGTACTTATATAATTAGAACAATGAATTGATAATAATTTACAGTTGTATCGAATGTTGTGAATTAACAGTATACTTGTGTATACAATATGATAATAATATAATATTATTACCTACATATCCTATAAGATAATAATAGTTGAGTATGACACGAAGGTGCGCGCTTGTTCCGGGTTCCGGCCTTCGTCGTTGCCTCTAGTTTGAACTTTAACGGTGGGTCACACGTGTAACCGCCGTTAACTCGAACAACAGTATATAGGCAGGTAATAGGTACCTACCTATCCTATTTATACAAGGCCCGTATAAAACAATAAAATTTTATATCAGACGTCTGACCAAAGTTCCACCGTTAAAAATAATTTATGTTATGTATCGTGGACTGTCCTGGTCCCGCACGATATCTATAAGCATTGACTTACTAAACACACTATACATTTCCGTATCGTCGTTCCTATATACATAATTACCTAAGCCTTAATGGTGATGAGGTCGAAATATCAATAAAAACATGATGATCAAAACCGAACCAAATACTTATTCGATACATTATAGGTACGAGAAAGATTTCTGGGATTGATCTAAATTACTAAACCATACAATTGTATACAATTATTACAGTTACCTATACTGATATCATTAATAACAAGTATTATTACTTTTAAAACGTTGGGATTTTTAAAATATTTTTGATATTTCTATTTCAACTAATCTGTGGCCAGTGACAGATTGTGCCACTGGGCCGCTCCTCGATTATTTAGGTTTTGAAGCTGGTATAAGTTATAGCATATAATTGCATATATATTGCCTCCCATACATTTTTTTTTTAAAGGTTACTCGAATCGCCTCCCATTTCAAAAATATCATTCACTCGAATTGTCTCCTATTTTAGATAGGGACCTTCTAGTGTCGGAATCGATTTCTATTTCGATTTTTTTAAAACTAAAAACAATTATTTTAGCTAGGTATTAGGTACACGACATTAGTACACACATTAGTAGACATTAGTATATGGTAATAGGTAATAAGTCAATGTCAAAAAAGCAAATAGGTATATGTATTATATCAAAATTTCACGTTTTAAAAATCAATAAAATAAATTATTTAGATAAAATAGCTTTATGTTTTCCAGTACCAATACAGCAGTAATTTATAATAATACAAAATAGTAAACAGTCAATAAATAAATATCATTATGTTTTATAATCAAAAATTTAAATTTAAATTAGTTATGTTATATGTTGCCGAGGTTTAAATTTATTTGCTAATACTTTTAAGAATTGCAATTATGAAATTGCATTTCTGTTTAATTTATCAATTAAATTTTAGTTTTGAACATTACGGAAATCAATATAATAATCAATAGTACACGTCAACTATCGATATATTAATTAATAATCTAGGTATGCTATGGGAGTCAATTCAAGTAAACGGTTTGAGTATACTCGAAGTGCCTTCGAAAATACCCAGAGGCAATTTTAGCGAAAAAAGGTCACCTACCTAAATTTGGGAAGCAATTCGAGAGTACCCAAATTATTTCTATTATCTAATAATACATTTTAAAAAATATATATATTATTGAATTATGTAATATAACATAAAAATGTTCTCATAGTTCATAGTCGTATACAGAGAAAGATAGATAGAATTAATTTAGATTTGGCTAGCAAATGCCTCAAAACGCATTCAAATTGATTTTAAACCTGATAAACGTCAATTTAAAAATATTACAACCTGAACTTTTAAGTTTTCAAGAAACTTTTCCGGTATTATTAGTATAGTTTTATTAAAACACATAAAATTTAATTAAAATCACTAAATTGTATGGCATTAATACTAATACAAATTAAGAAGAAAATAAATCAAATGATTGTATAAGGACTAGTAAAAAACTAGGGTAGGTAACTATAATAATTATGTATTTATATCATTGTATACGGGAATGTTCGTTCAAAATAGTTATTTTAAAGGTCAGCGATAAAATAATTGAGTTACAGTGTGATTTATGAACGAATCATTGTGAGCATAGCAAGTGCGATATTTTTTAAACATTTTTGGGCTGCCAAATAAATCTGTCCACTAGGCCACTTTTACTATACATTCATAAAAGTATTTTGTACTCTGATATTTAGGCTTTATGATCTTGCTATACAACGACTTATGTGGCCAAGTTATAAGGAAAAAACTTGATTTATATAATACAAATTGGCTTTTTTGAGTCAAACTTTAAATTCTCACTGTCGGGCTAGGTAAAACGGAAAAAGATTCTATGAGCTGTTCCCATGAATCACGATTATTATTTTCTACATCCCCTTCCAATGAAAATTCGTGGGCACACTACTGAATATAATCGCAAATTGTGCAAAACATGTGTGTGCTGTAGTACTTATTAATTATAGCTGTATGACAAAATGTTCGTAATAACATATTTTTTCCATCGCAAAAGCATATAGGATAGCATATAAGGATATTGCGTAGGAGTGAAAAAAACAAATCATTCGGTTCGCGTAAACACGACAAAAAAAAAAAATCCCGTAAAAGATATCATGGTTTTTCTTTTCCATAGGGGGAAAAAACCCTTACAAATAATGTAAGCCAAGGATCACTTCGCGTGCGTCCGGAACGTATTAAAAAGATAAGTACTCGAGGCTTTTGATAACACAGCGATGACGACGACGACGACGAAAACGTCCCGTGCCGTATCTTCATCAGGTAAACTTTTTTTTTTTTTCGAAACATCTCTCCGCGTTCATCGGTAGGTATTATATCTATACATCTTTATATAGATAATACATATATATGTATACACACGAGTCTTGCGAGTGGCAGCTTTCTGCAGAAATAATAATAATAAAAAAAAGTCATCATACATATCATATAAAAGAGGTAGGGATGGAATTTTGTGTACCTACACCTGCATACATGTATAATATGTATATGTGTATGTGTGTGTAAGTGTATACGCGGAGAAGTGCTTGAGAACTCATAAAGAAAATATTCCCAGTGTGTTTGGCGAACTGAGACGGTGAATGTGGCAGTAGGAGCAACAGCAGCGATGCTATGTAGGTAGGTACAAACACGATTGCACACGACGGGAAACGTTTTAATAACGGTCGACCAATGTTTTGAGACCGTGTAATTACCGTAAAAACAAAGAGTGTTTCCGACTCACTGCTGCGGAATTTCACTTTTATTACAATGAAAAATTAGCGGCGACGCTTATACCCATGTATACATATTATTTTGAATATTGTGAGGTACGGCCCCGGCGATGCAGTCCACGGAGTATTAGGTATTATTGGATCGCGATGCGCTCGTGCATCACGAATTTTCTATATTATTATTTTGATGTGTTGTTTACGACATTATAATATATCCTACTATATGCATGATCTCAATAAAAATATTTAGTCCAATTTACAATAATCACATAAGAGTATACGAAAAAGACGTAATTTTTGCAGGGTTAGACTACCTTTTCAAAATAGCTCGGAAAATATTTATTTACAGCCCCCAAAAATTACACAGTAGCCCCATTTCAGCTTATTACTTTCTATCGACAATACTTTCTCTAGAAAATGTCCTCACTGACGACGCATTACGGTCAATCGATAGTCTACGTCCTAATACTGTAGCCTTTGACATCGTGTTACAAGCTCCTAAAATAATTTATTACATTTCCTGATGACTTATTAAATACCACTTAATAGCGTATAATAGCCAAAGCAGCTTATTTTCCGCCCTTCGAGTACTATTTCACATGTTAACAGAACAATTAACAACAATATCTTGTGTTTTATTAAATTGGTTATTTTATTTATTCCGGTTATTCACTTATCCTATCTGATCTTATACCAGATTTGTCTTACTCGTTTTTATAGTAGCTTACTGGGAGTTTCTTGGTATCTTGGTGGGCTAGTCTAACCCTGAATGTGAAGAGTTGTGTTGCTTATAATATTAAAAACTCAGTATCCTCACTTATATGCTAAAGGTAAACGATTAGAATGGATGGGATATGAAGTTCGGATGGGGATGTTTTAAAGGACCAAATAAACATAAATCATTCACTTGGTAGGCCAAATGGTATGACGCTGTTTAAAAAAACATGAAACTGGAACCTGGGAGAGAATGTAAAAATAGATTGGGCGTTAGGCAGAGAAATATGAAGAAGATAAAAAAATATATTTTTTTTACAAGTAAAAAAGCTAAGATTTATGCAATAGATACATTAGAAACGTTTATTTTTCAACCTGGTAATACTTTGTTTGTAAACTATATTCTATAGATTTCCAACAGCTTTTTTAAAATATTAAAATAACAAATAACTATAATTAAATCGATATTTTAGTTTAGTTTCCAGAGTACCTTGGCTAATACCAATTTACAAAGCTCCGCTCAGAATCGCTTTTTAATTGCAATGATTTATCATTATTTTTGTAGAACGCAAACTAAAAAACTCTACATACTATATACGGGTATTCCAAACAGCTCATCTACAACAGATAAAGTTATTTTAAATGATTGTACTCATTTATTCATTGAAAGCCGCCTAATATTGTAGTGAAACGCCGTGTTTCTGCTATTTAATTGTGTTAATATTTTATTTTGTTCTATTTATTTTAATTTTTTTATTAATATTATAACCATAATTTAATTATATAGCATTCAATAAAGGTCATACGAAAATAAAATAAATAATAATCTATAACTGTGGGCTATCCGCGGTGGGAAATACATCGGGATTTTTCGTGTTTTATCTTTTAATAAACCTGTATTAAAAAAAGTCAACACACGTGCATATGAATTATGAATTTACCTAGGTCGTATAGTTAGATTAGGTTAGCTTCGCATTGATTGCAGTATTATATTTCGTCTATTATTATTCTTTTTTTGATTTCGTTATTGTGAAATAGTAATAATTTATTTTACTATTCCCGTTTAGGAAGTGCAGGAGACCCCCTCGGATAATGTGACATATTTTATCTGCTTCTGTTGAAAGTCGATTTCTAAACTGTACGAGAATTAAAATAAAATTAGTGTCCATTATCTGCAATTGTTATACGTATTCCCTGATCCGAGCATTGCGGGTTCAAATACGGCGCCACGCGTCGAGAAAACCATACAATTTCTTAAATCCTATATTATTTGTCTGATTATATTTTGTCTGAGAACAACAACACGAATATCGTAAAAGCACGTAGACGTACTTAACTGTAATTATATTTTATACCTACGCGGGAATCTCTGAACACGCTTTATCAGCATCCGTCGACCGCCCGGCAAATATATTTCCGACTGAGTCTCCATGCCAGTGGTTATAGGAAAACTAAACTATTATATTTTTTATAACGTATGGTGTATTTATTCTCAAACGGCGTGTAACTCAGATACCAAAAGGCCAGTTAAATACCTACAATACTAACGTAATGTAAACTGTAACGATTAGCTAAAAAAATACACAAATCGCGTGAAATAAGGTTCCACCAGCAAAAAAAAAACTTGTGAAAATTGAATATAATATTATAGGTACCTACTGTAAAAAAATTAAAAAACATTCGATAAATAAGTATTGGTATTCGCTTTATTCATACGAAACAAATCGTACCGGAATAATATATATATATATATAGGTAATAATTAATCGAATACTATATACGGTGAGTTTTAGTAAGTTAAAAATATATACATATATGTTTTTATTTCACAATAAAAAGCCTTGTATAGACCTATATATTGTATAAAAAGAACAAACGAGGCAATTGAGATATTTATAATTTCTTAATTGAAAAATAATATACACAGTGGATTTTTATATTAGTAGAATATTGTCTGCAATAATACGATAGTAAAACCATATAATATAGTATCATTACTTACTTGCCGCAGTGTTTTACGATTGAATCACAAGGTTATAATTATTATTATTTTTAATAATTTTTATAGGTATGTTTTGTTATTCTGTAAACAAAATAAATTAATCACTGACGGAATGTTGGGTATTATTATGTGTCGTATTAACTGTCAGGGTTGGGTTGTATTATTTTATATACAATAAAATAAATATTGTTTTCTCGTAATAATTTAAACGAGTTATCTCAAGTTTAATCTGAAAGTCATTATTCCGTAAAACATAAACGATCTTTGGTCAGGTTGTAGATATGCACTATACCCAGCTACCTATACTTTCACACAGGATTGACAAAAAAACAAAAACTAATCACGATTTACCTTGACCTAACCCAAACCTAACCTAACCTAACCCTTGGTAATATGTGCTAACTGCACGTATACCTACTAGGAGTTCGTACGACATTTTAAGATAAGTACTTATATGCACTTTAGTAATATACCGTTATAGGTAAGTATAATACTTACTAATATATTTAAAAAAAAAAAAACCTCATTAGATTTGTACTCCGCCGTCATTGATATTTTTCGATTTTATTTCATACAAATATGTCTGACGATGTACGAATTATAATCATAATCTTCCAAGTCGTGTCAAAGTGTTCGTGAGGAATTAAAACATATTCTTTAGCCTTCCGGCCGGCCGGAGGTTTTTCCGAAAGTTAATTCGAAATGATGATTAAAATCTGAAACGTTGGCTCTATAATCGAATCCGTTCTGAAAATCGATTTGGAATTCAATTTAATGTTCAATAAGGGGAATACATAATATTATTATCCTGTTTCGCACACTTCAACTATTAACACCTAAGGTACCTGCATTGATTTGAATGCAATATAAATTGCCGTGGTCGTATAATCAATTTATTATTTTTTGGAATCAAAATACGTATTAAAATGAATTTTGATTTAGTTTTTTTCTTTTTTTCGCAAAAAATTGTCTCGGATTTTCAGTAGAAAATTTGTTTAATTCAAATTTGACAGAAATATATTTACTTAATTAGACATAAACTCATAATAAAATTAATATCTATTAGCTATAAAAAGGATATAATTATGTCATCCTTTAAATTTGAATACCTATACTTATATTATAGTACCTAGTAATGAATATCTTAAACAAATTATGTACCTATCTACAATAATTAATTTAAAGTCCGTTTCGAAAATGAATATGTTGAATCGGTTAGATAAATGTCAAGGTTTAATGTTAATTACTGACAACGTTCCATACATATATTATTATATTCAAAAAAAATTTTAAACAAATATTTATCTCACATAGGTAATAATAACAATAATACAAAAAACAAAATGAAACAGCATAATTTTTTTTAAATGAATCCGTTAAAAGATTTCAATCAGAAATTTTAACCTTTATCCGTTCTAATCGAGCATTTGTCTAATTTTTTGTTTTAATTTTAAATTTGTATTGTAATTTAAAAAGCTAAATTGTTGATAATATAATATATTCGTGGTACCTATGAAAATGTTCCCAACATGAAAACAAAAACAATCTATACTTTTGAATTTGAGTTTTATTATCAAATTTTCAAATTATATAAATAATGCATTCATTAAATATTTACTACTAAAATATCAAAATCCAAAAAAAAAAAATATTTATAGAAATTGTGTATGAAATAACTGTAAGTATAGTATCATACCAATTAACCCATGTTTTAATGATATGATTATAGTAAATAAAACAACAGATATTATAATTATTTGTATACAATCGAATACTTATAGAAATATATAGAAACTTTGATGTTTTTTTAATTATAGGGAAGAAGAAGAAACAAATATTTTTTGTTAAAAAAATAATATAATCACTCCGCATCTACTTTTTTTTAAATTAAAATTACATAACTTGACAATGTCCCACACAAATATTTTTTTTTTTTAGAATTACGTACAACGATACTCACCTAAACAACATTTATAGTTATTGCAACTGTAAATACGTGTACTGCAATACTTTATTTGTGTATGTGAATTTTCCCACACTTTTTTAGATTTAATATAATATTATTGTGCGTATAATTTGTTTTTTTCCATATTATTTTAATTTAGACAATTTCCAGTTATTCAACATTGTATACTACTGACGAGTCTCGTATGTTTTCAGATTTTCCTGTGAATTATATAAATGGATAATAAAACAACATTATAGCAGCAATGATAAACTATCAGAAATATGACCAGTGATCCTCACTTTTTAAAGGCCCTCAAGAGACATCCAGACAGAAGAACATTACAAGTATTTATCATATTATAATTTTCATACCATAAACAGTAATAATAATTGTGTTAGTCATATTATGTCATGTAATATTTACAGTTATTCTCGAGAATAATATTTTTTTAGAAGTTTGTAAGTAATTTATACTTGTGTATATTTTAAAATTAATGTATTCTACGTATTAACGTTATATAGATAACTGTAAATATTTCCCAGTGTTTTTACACAATTTAATCGACATAAAAATTATTATAGCTGAAATTATTATTACCGTTAACTAATTTATTACGTCACATATTAATAAAATAAAGTTGTTTGATTTAAATAAGTACTGAATTTTTAGGGATTGATATCCAACATGTCAGACCTTACTAATGACTTATTCATTCTTTTGAAGTATTGATCTATTTCACAAAATATTAAATTATAGTTGAAATATTTTATATTAACAAATAAGTACTGTGACACAATTATAAAGTTAAAAATCAACCAGTTTTCAATTGTATAATGATCTGTTTGAATATACTATTTAAACATTTATTACATAGAAAATTATGAATTTTTAAATAAATTAAGAATAAAACGTTAATTAATTTTAAGTTTTTGCCCATATTGATTTCTGGATTTAGATAATGAAAAACAATTAATGCAAACTGCTGATTTTAAGTTATGAATATAATTACCTGTATAATTTATACTATTTAATTATACACCAAACACCGTATATTAGAGCCCTGCGTGAGCCTAAATTTTTAAGCCTATATCTGTTCAAAAATACATTTTGAAAATTAGGCCCTACATACCCGGCCCAGTTGAGTGAAACATTTAGCCGGGCTCAAGATAGTCTATGTATTATATTTATATAAAATATACTATGTAATCTCCTCTCCTATTGTACGAAGTATGTCGGTCTTTTTATTATATTATATTTACTAGGAATCGAACTAGAACATGTCAAAAGATATAAATATTAATTTTTAACACCATACAATTTTCATTTATCCTTTTGACTAGTATGTTAAGAACAATAATATCTACTGATAAAAATACAAATTTTTATTTAAGATTCTAAGTGGAGCGAAGAAGCTTATGGTTTCACAAAGATTTTTATTTTTTTTTCTGTTGACCACTTTTCAACTTTTCTACCAGAGGACTTGCTCCGATTTTCACATGCCGCACCTTTTCTGAAAGGAAATTGGTGTGGAGATGTATCTTAAAGAAAACCGGGAACAACATTAAACTAATATTATTAAAGAAAATATAAAAAGCCCAATTAATTATTTTACTATAATATAGCATATATATTGTTGGCAAAGCATTACTATCAACTAAACTCTGTTCAGAATCGTTTTTTCATAAGAAATAGGTTATTGTTGCTTACAAGTATACATTAAATTGCCTATAACAGTGGCTGCTCCCATCCCCATTATCCTAAGACGATATCTTTTTCATCTTGAAGATTGATTAAATTAATTAATATCCAATGAATAAATTGGATATAACAAAGTACATTTTTGGTCTCATTGATTAGCAAATGGAAACGGTTTGTCCTCGTTTTAATTTTACCAAGTTCTTTGTGAGAGGACACATGTACAAAAACCTATCTTCATATCTAAATACCATCATAATATAGACACATTAGGGACTGACTGATTACTCGTGCAGTAAGTTCTTATTTGAATCTACTATAGGTTTATTTTTACATAATATTAGGCATTACATTTCCAATACCTTTTCAATAGTTCCAGTGGTGTTCAAAAGAAGTCCATCAAAACTTGTACAAAGCCAAGGTTTAGTTATTATTATACCAAATTTTAGTACATCTTTTCTGTATAAGTCCTTAAATGTTTCTAAAGCTGTTGGTTAAGTTTGTTGACTATGGATTATATTTAATGTACCTTTTTTTTCCAAATTATTAATCCCTCATTAATGTGTTACATAGAAGTGTTAATCCTTTCATTGTTCTGTTTGTGCAAGTCTTAATTTTATGTGCTTTAAAACTCAATGATAAACATAAATTTCTCTCTTTATACCATAATTTATAATTTGATTGACCAATTATATTATTAAAAACTTCAACCATTTTATTTTCTTCCATATTGATAAAAACTATGAATTTTTAAATCGAGATAATTTAATTATTGAAATTGTGATTTTATCCTATCCTACTATTCATTATATAGATCTCATCTCCCGTAAATAGTTCATGCATTATTCACCAGAACGCCCTGTATTTCATTTCAAGACCAGACACTTTGGTAACACAATTTTGATAACTTTGAACTACAGTTATAGATATATCCATGAAAACTAGAATAGAGATACCAAATCCCGTGTCTTATAACATCTCAAATTAAGTCACACAGTTAAACAGCCACAAGCTGCGCTGCGTATGCTAGGATTGCACTACTTTAACTAGGGCACTATAGAACATAATACATAGTTCCTAGTTTATAATGCTCTACATTAGCCAGTGTATTATAGCGATTATTCCTGTTTTAGAAAATATGTTTTTGCTTTCTACAATAATCTAGTCTTAATAACTAACTCAAAATATTATTTAATTTAGCATCTATTATAATATATGTATGTATAATATATTATGTATTAAGTATTAATCTTACAATGCAAGATTTTTTTTTAGTCTATAGTAATTAGTAGATACTATTAATTATTATTACTAGTAATATTGTTAAGGTGGAGTCACTGAATTAGGTATGTCGGAATAGAATATACACGATTACGCGTAATTGCATGTAACGCTAAATGCATACTGTTATAACTTTGTAACTTTATTGAGCACAATGAACACACATAGCATATACTTAATAATTGTCTATGCGTAATACATCATATCCTATAGAAATCAGATGTATGTAAGGTATAACTGCATATAGTACAAATTATAATTTTTGCCATAAATATAGATAAAGTTGGGTGTTTAAACACCAAAACATCTCCCCTCGCTAAACCACTGTGATCGACAACTGTATTTTATTGTTTTACAAATAAAATAATTGAATTATCTCTTTGCTATCTTAAACACAATCTTTGTACACAATAGACTTAAATTTATATTCATAAATCGTAGAGGAATTCACATGACCATGTCAAATGTCTACACACTAAGCCATTGATAAATTATTTAATAATTTAAATTATATGCTGAAACCTACTGGTTTAAATAAAAACCATATAATATATTATCATATTTATATATGATTACAGTTGATAATACTATTTCACGTAGATAGGTAATTTATTATAATAATTTTTATCAGTTGTTACTATAAAGAAACAACATGCATTGTAAAGTATGTCCATGAAATATACACATATTCATACGTATTATGAATATGTAATTTTGCGAGCTATAAAATTTATAATTGGTCATGACTTTAAATAATATGCATAAGTTTTCCAAAAAATGTGAATAATCCTTATACTACGCGAGCTAAAGTAGCAACCCTAATGTACGCAGTACAGCCTGTAGCCGTTTAATTGTGCAACTCATTTCTTGATGTTTTTTTATACAGGTGACCGTACGCGCTTGATTTCCTTATTCTAGTTATCCTTCATTCCGGTCTCCATAGGTCTATGATTAAAACTAGTACCTATACAGTATATTTGTATAATATACAATGTATATCAACAGAAATCACAAGGTAACAATTTCAGCGTAGATGTCAAAACCCAAAGCGTGAACAAATCTAACATCAAAAAAACAAACAACATTTGTAATTACATAATCATAAGAAAATAAAATAAAAACTGTTTTTATTTTTGTTATTACCTACAAATTATTCACATTGAATTCAGTTGTATGTAGGTATATTATAAATAATAGAAATATGCAGAAATTTTAATAATATAATAGGTCTTAGGTTTATAATACATCTCTAATAAGTTGGCCCGTTCAGCATCTTCCATCTAAGCTGCACCGAAAAGCTAAAAATTAAACTACTCAATTCGCTCAACATCATTAATTTTATAAATAATATTAGACATTGTAAAATACAAGTGTGTAACATGGAATTTGGAGCATAGTATAATTGAATAAATCAATATTTTTATTAGAAGTATTTTATTGACTTAGTGGGCATTTCTATGTATATGTTATAAGTGCAATTATACATATTATTTTTATTATTATATAAAAAACATATCAATTTATTATTATTCATATAAAACAAATAAAATTATTTTAATTATTATAAGACAGTACTAATATTTTTAGTTGTGAAGTGTAGTTTACATATTTAGTGTTTAACGCTGTGTTCAATAACAAATATTGATCCACTAAATTTGTATACAATTAAACTATTTAATTGTATACATAAATAATATTATTAAAAAATGCTTAGTTGCAATCCAAAACTAAATTATTTTTAAATTTAAACAAACAAACCTATAAATCAATAATAATTTTATTTTAATGTACAGGTAGAATTCATAATTTTTGTATATTTTATATATGCAATAAATTTTCACTAAAATTCAATTTACATATTTTTTTTTTTAGGATCTTCAAATAATTTACTATGGACTCCAAAGTTTGGAAGCATTATATACCTATAGAGATTCCGCTCTACGTACCCTATGTAAAACTGTCAGATATGAACATCATGAAGCCAACGATGTTTTATACTTGTAAGTATTGAAATTTATAATAATTATATAATTTATAATTTATAATAATCTAAAATTACTATTAATTATAATTATAGGTTAGTACCTTTTATAAAAACAGTCACATATTAAGATTAATCGAATTAGCCTATTAAATAAGTCTACACATATCATATATAACTATATATTTTATATTAAAATATATCTTTATTTTTAGATACTAAGCTAATTGAAGAATGTATTGGTTTACTTATTTACTACAATGTCAGATGTATACTCATTATTTTTATTTATTTTTTTGTGTCTGTTAAAAACTTTTCTACTTGAAATCTTACTCCAATCAAAAAAATATAAGAGACCCATTATGTTACATTTGGATTTTGTTAGTGCATTAGGGGGTCATTTATTGTTTTTCCTGACAATTTTTATAATAATTGCAAAAAATGGACAAATAAAAATAACAATAATAAAAACCTGGTATTATCTATTGTTAAACAAAGCCTTTTTTTTTATATATATATAACTTAAAGTTTTGAAAATGAACGTTTTATTTTACACTTCCAACAAGTAACGTATTTTGCATGTTTAAAATTGTATATAAGGTTGGAAACAATCATTTTAAAGATCCACTGTTTCCAAATAACCTAAAACGAAATAATTTGTTTTTATTTAATAGTTACAATTTGGAAATATAGTTTTTTATTATTATGATAGGTGCATTATATAAATGATAAGAACATTCTTAAACTTAGTAATTAATTTGGAATGATTTTTTTATTGCATTGTCATGCTGGCTGCAAATTATTCCATGTATACCAGATTCTTCAATGCCCTTTTGAGATGTGTCACATTGTTCAAAACTTGAACCTTTTTATTCAAACTTGATTTTTTGTAAATTTTGTTCGTCAATGTTTTATATTTTTCTAATACTTCAAAGTACTTAAAAAATTCTAAATATACTTTTCTAGCTGTTTCAAACACAACAAACTATTTGAACTAATTAAAATTAAGTCTAGGCAGTATGCATGATTAATTGTAGGAGATAACAAAACTATTTTCTGTTTTTGACACTTACCATCAAGTAAAATTAACTAATATCACTCTGAATATAATTTCTTCCATTTTTATCTATTGGAAATTTTCTGCTTATTAATTCATCAGCATTAGGTTGAAATGGGCCTATTTGAAGAATATTAGATATAAATTCATATTTGGATTTTTCAGTGAACATCTCTTTGATGGATATTTTAACAAATTTTCTTAACCATAGTACTTTTAGACATTCATACATTAAAAGTAGTACTCATTTATTGTTTGATTAAAGATTAATAAAAGTGTATTAAGCTAAATAATTATGTTTTATGTATGATATACCTAATATATAAAATTTTCCAATATAAAAGTAAATTTATCTAAGAAAAACTAAATTTACAAATTTAGGATTCTAATAAGTAGGCAAATCACAAATTAATTAAATATTATCTAATTATTGTAAGTTTGTAACAATCTAATAACATAAGAGTAAGAGTACACAATCAATATTAATATTTTAGGTAGTAGTTGCAGTTACCTACTGTAGTATTTGAGAACTTATTAGTTATTTATTTAACATAAACGTAAATTAAATTTAAAAAGTAAGTTTAATAGAACTAACTTTATTTAAACGTTTTTTGGTATTTAAATAATAATTAATAAACTGTACATTTTATGTCCGTAAAAATAAGTAATTTTCAATTTTTTGAGACAAATGAGAAATAAGTCCAGGACATACACTTATTTTAGTGAGCTCCGTGATACATTATTATATAGGTATACAATCATTAGTTATAATAAAATATTGGCCAGGGTACTACAAAATCTAGCAGTGGTCACATTAATTCTGACAATTGCTTCAGGCACAATACTGAAGATTCATCTACAATAAATTGTATTTTATTTTGAAGCAAAATGTCATAATATCAACTTACTTAAAATAAGGTTTTTAAACAAATCAAAAAAATATTTAAGAATTAATTATAGGATATAATATACCAAAGTTCATTAGATTTGTCATTTATACTGATAATTTTATCATTTAATGTAGATTAAAGAGCCATAAAATAGGGCTTCATCTTAAACTATAAAGTCAATGAGTATTGAATTAATTTCAATTTTTTTAAAAATTCAAATCATAATTTTCTCAGAAAATATAAATATTGAATTACATACCTTCAAGGTAGTGTACTTCTTTTTTAACTAAAACTAAAGTCTTATGTTCACCTATCAGTACTATATTGATACTACAAATGATTTCATACCCCCAAATTTGTTTTAATTTAATTTATTAATTTTACACAAATTTAAATGCTTTATCCAATTTTTTAAATTTATGGTATCTTTTTTATTGCCTCAAACACATTTAGTCATTCCATTCCAACACTTAACTACTTAAACAATGTTGAGTTTTAAGATTTTTTATGAATAAAAAGTAAAATAATTTAACTTAAATTAAAAACCTTAACTAAAATATAAATAAAAACTGCATTAGTAAAAAACAAAGCATTGATTAAAATTAGCTGTTATCAGCAGGCATTTAAATAGTTTAATAATAATACAGTAATTTATATTTTTTTTACATCATTAATGGGATTTTTTTATTTTTCAGAATTGATAATTATGAATTTGAAAATCTTATCACTCCGGGAGAAACTAGGATATGACAAGGTGACTAAAGGCCCGTATTATAATTCTCGGTCTAACTCGAGTTATCTGAACTTTGATTTTCAAATTGAACTTCAGGTTAACTTATTGCCGGTATTACATGCACAGATTTACCTCCGTTTAGGTAAACTGTGGTTTAACCGTTGTTTTTTGATAGATATGTGGTATCACTATGAAAAAACTATTTATTAATTAAAAAGTTACATGATAGTGGTGTTCTGTGGTGATAGTGAATCAGTCGGACTATTATTGTCACTGAGATAGATTATAATATACCGGAATCTTAGAAGAACAGGTCCGACAACTTGTCCTTATCAGGTGTCCACTTATTGAGGCAATTTTAGTTCAGATTTTACTCACAAGCCCTGCCGGTTATGAAATTTATAAACTCAATATTTTATTGAGGTTATAAATTTAATACTATTAATTACATAAGCCGCTAGAATTCCGCGAAATTTTAATAATTGTTGGTGTATATTTTGGTATATACATAATATTGTTATTCACTATTGTTGTATGCATGATAGTACTACATCTTGCTGATTATTATTTTATCTTTAATTATATTTTAGGTACTTATAATTTTCTTTAAAAATATGCCCAACAATATAATATGTTTATTTGGATGCAATAAAAATAAAAAAACTCAATTTTTTCTTTTTTTTAATAATCTAATTTGCAAAAAGCATTTTCGTGTTGATGACGAGACCACATTGAGTTATTGATAAGTAAGTGATTACTCAATACGAAGCCGTGTATATTACTGGATATAATACTAGATATTAAATATAATATGGATAAGACATAATTGATACTATTAACTGCTCTCACTCTCTCTCTCTCTCTCTCTCTCTCTCTCTCTCGCACGAATTTTACTACTCTCCTTGTCACACCAAAACATCCGTGATAGTGAGAACCATCGTTTCCCTCTCCGTTATAGTGGCTTATGCATGCATACAGATCGAGTTTAAGAATGCCTTATCCTTATGTTTAATATCTATGGATATAATATATATTGATATCATTACATAATTACGTAACTTTAAAAGTATGACCGGCAGCGCTCGTGAGCAAATTGTGAACTAAATCTGACTCAGTAAATGGCCGTGGTCTATAGGCAGAAGGGTTATAGTCGTTGGACCTTTTCGTCTAAGACCGTGCAATATACATTGTTATCTATCAGTGGTTGTTGTTCATTATTTTTATAATTCTCAATTTTAAAATCGATTATAATAATAATTATTGATAACCATAATACCATATGTTCGTTATCAACATTAATGAACAATTAATCAAACTGCAATTCATCTCTGAACCAAGCTTGACTCACCGAAACTTAACTCACCGAAATCGGTAGTTTAACAATCAGTGAGTTAACTTTGGTTTAAACCACGTATAGCCGATTGTAATACGGGCCCTAATCTACATTATACTCCCTGCTATTTGCGCTGATGTGGTACGGTAAATTGTATAGAAAAACATAGTTTTGAAAGCACTATAAGGTTATCTCATTTTTAAATACTGGTAACACTGCGACTTTCGGTCATCGATTCAACATGATTTTAGTTTTATGTCGTCATGAATGTTAGTATGTGCATGTAATTCGTGTATTCACAATTCGGTGTTTTTTTTTTTGTTTTCTCTTAAAGTTGTTATATCATTTTTACTGCGGTGAACGTGTCAATTACATAGAAATTAGAAATATAATTTCGATAATCGTTTATCAATAACAATGGCGATAGTGGTGGTCAGTGAGAGCATCTCTATGGAAAATGGAGCAAAATGGCCGCGGCGTTTACGTTATAGGTCTTAATTAATTTGACCTATATATTATTATATAATTTGCCTGTTACCACGACAAGTATATTTTATTATTATCTTTTATTTTATATAAGCTTTTTTGATAAATTATCAAATACTATAGATAAAACGTAATTATTGCCTATAGTTGCCATATTATATATGACTCATCCTTTTGAATAATTTTAATTTCTACGGAATTCAATCTGGAATTTACAAATCTTGACACCGACTTATTATTTAGTGCGGGGAATAGAATACAGAAATTAAATAAAACTAGATAAATAATATCACATTCAGTTTGTTATCCTTAATAGTTCAGAAAAGCACCGCTAAAATAATTGCGGTTCTTGTATTCTCCCCACTTAGGTATTCTCCGACTCAAAACTTACTGCACCGTTACCAAACGCCTGCCTTGTCGTTCCTAGTATATATTTTCTTAGTTCATAATTTTAATCCGATATTATTAGGTATTATTTTAGCTTTTTTATTAAATGAACGTTAAATTAATGAAAAAAAAGTCGTTCACGTTCGTGTTCAAACATCCTTCAGTTGAACGCGTCTTTTCCAAAAACTGATATTATAGATAGCCTACTTGCAATAGAAAATTTACTGTACTATACTAATTGGATGTCGCTATACTACACTGTTGTCGTTTAGATTAGTATGATTGAATAATGTTATATAAGTATGTCGGTAAATTTCAACGTACCTTGTTGGTCGCTGTGATTGCGCGACGACACCCGAATGTCCAATACGACATCGATGTCGTCTAATTCGGATTCGTCTTATCTCAATCTGATACTGATCTATGATAATGTGATTTTAATTTACTCCATAGAGTTATGATAATGTGATAATGGATTATTTATAGTTACCAACATAATGGAATAAACCTTGGATGTTCTTTCAAACTTTTGTTTAAGATATCGAAGTTCAAAATTTTCGTATTAAGAGGACGCCACACTGACATCTACTGTCTCCTTACAAACGCGAGACATAGCAAATTTGCGTTCGTTAGGGCATATTTTGTGCCGTTACTTTTAATATTAAAGCAAATCAAAACTTATCACCAAATTTTTCAAGCAAGATATAATCAAATTTAAATTGTGATATTACCACGTATTCATATCTCATTTAAAAAAAAAAATACCGAAAAATCATCAACGCTAGAGCACATATGTTCTTACCTTTAATTTTGAGAATTAGTCAATTTGCTTTAATATTAAAACTAACGGCACAAAATATGTCCTACAGAACACAAATTTACTATGTCTTGCGTTTCATAGACAGAGATAATAGATGTCGATGTGGTGTCCTCAACAGTGACATAAATAGGGATATGCAGGGAATGCGACTACATCAGGGTCTTTTGCCAAAAATATTTATTTGTTTAAAATTTAAAAAATAATATCAACTTTTATTATTATATGAGTACCATTTGAATCAGCGTTTACATTTAATGTAATTATAAATAAGAAAAAAATGAATCTCTTTCTTTTTAGAAATAAATAACTAGTCTCGCGATCGACTCGTATATAATTTATCTTATCTGTAAATATCAGTATACGATAGTGTCGTTTAAATTACTTGTTTAGCCGTCGATTTGTAATTCCATATCATTATTTTATACTTTAATATTATGACGACACTTGTTGCTATTTTATTTCCTACTTTGTATGTAATTTTGTTACCAGTGAACGGTTTACTACTTACAAGTAATTCATCAAAATTTCCCTGTTACTTTATCAAATCTATTTATCTAACATTTTATGTTAATATACACTGAACAATAATTACCTCTAGTTTCAGAAATAGTAAGAATAGGTTAAATCAACAAAATATCTACCAATATTATAAACAAATATTAATGTGATTTTGATGAATTTAACATAAGTTTTTTCTTTCAGTGTATAGAATGGAAATAATAATTAAGTGGTTATCCAAGAGAAATTTAAAATGAATATATAATAATGCACTTGCAGCATATTAAATAAAAACTCCAAAATTGACTATATTCTGTTTCTCGAGAAAACGGGCCGCTTGAGCGCATGTTTACCCCTCCACATAACTTGATTTCAGCGAAGGCAGTCGATTGTCATTTCTTCCGTCGTCGGTTTTTGACTATACACCGCTAGGATATTTTGTAGAAATTCAATTGTTATTATTATCAGACATCGCGCATCGCACGTTTTTTTACCTTTGCTGTTTTATAACCTGTTGATGATTTTTCAAATCGTAAACTATCGTATATACAATTACTTTCTATAATAATCCAGACTTTACCTACTTTTTTTACAACATCTAATAATATTTCTAAAACATCAAGTTTATCAACAACTTTGACACTACCCGATATTATAAAATAAAATGCATTTAGCACAGCAAAATGCCTACTACTTCTACGATTCCAGACTATCTTGGTAAAACAAAATTAACTAAGTCCACTAGTTTTGTAAGTACTGCAGGTACTGCATTTTTTTTTTTAAACCAAATAATGAAAGAACGCTTTAAGTTTTTTGCATTAGGGATGAATTCTTATACTAACATCAATGCTATTATGATATAAACAAATTGTCAACCAGAATAGTTTTGGCGGAAATATTTTCTGCTCTGATGATCCATTCGATTAGTTCATAATCAGTGTATTGAGTGCTACCACACGTTGTTTACGTTCAAAACTGGTTTTTCATATAGTTTAAGGCGTGATTTACGATTACGTCGATAACGTATTAATGGAATCGACCCCAAATATTTTAGGCTTAAAATATGGTCGAGTAAAATACTTTCAGTTTTTATTTTTATATCTCTTCATCTTGCTAAATATGAATTATTTATTGCTATTATTTAATATTTGCTGTTTCATCTATAACGATACCTACTACTTTTCTTTGAATATAAACGAGCAAGCACAATGCTTTTCTGTGACTATTTGCTACATTGGTGACCTTTGACCTCGACCATAAGATATTACCTCGAAATAGTTATATCAACTCAGTGAACTAACTTGTCTCAGCGATTCACCGTCCACTGGAAACAAATTTTTTTTTCATAAAGATATATATTTTCCTTATATCACTACAAATTCAGAGGTAAAACCTCGTCCACATAAAATAAACGTAATACTAAAAAAAGGGGTTTAAGGGTTAAACAACTGTTGTACGATTTAAAAAAAAAAAAAAACAATTTTTCACCATATGGAGATTTTGTAATATTATAAATATACAGCTCAATACAAAAGGTAAAAAATATATATTTTTTTTACATTTTTTAAATAATTAACTTTTTTAATATTTCAAAAAACACCTATGAGGTTCCCTACAAAATATTGTTTTCTATACATTTCATAATATGTATTTTAACTCTAAAACCACTTTTTAATGCCGTTTCATTTGTTTCGCGTGTTTTTATCGCTGAAAATGATCAGTGGTTTCCATCACAATATGATGTCCGTTTTTGATTCAAAAAGATATCTTTAGGGGAAAACGGAGGAAAAAACTATAATGTCTCGTAGAGTGATTTGATTTCGATAATTATTTTTTTCGCAAAAAAGAAAATTTCTAACAGATCGCATTGAGTTTCGTTTTTTAATCATTTTACCTCAAACATTATTATACTTATTTAAAAAAAGTTAAATTTTTTTCACCATTATTTGAAATAAGAATACAATGCTGTCTATAAAGTATAGACCTCTTAAATATATAGTTCCTTTTAAATGGGTATCGGGCAGTAGATAAGACGTTTTATGGCGTTTTGTCGGTAGGGTAGCAATTTATTATCGTTGTGTATTGTTATATGTAATACTTAATATTATTTAATACTTTCACACAAACGCAGGTTTTAGGTCTCTTTGACCCGTTAAATATTATTTAAAGACCTTTATTGTAAAATCAGTCCAAAAACCCGGGCCCGACGGCCGGTTAATGTAGTAGAAATAGCCAACCGTTCCGATATAGTGGATAGGTTTCAGTGTTCGGAATTATCTAAATAATTATTTGTTCATCTTTTTTATCTTATCTTGATAAATATTTTTCTAATCTAAATAAATTTATCTAGATATTATCAATACATTTTAAATTCGGAGCGTAGCGAGGGATCTTTTTGGTTTTACTATGATGTATGTGTTTCTTTTTCTTTGTATTTTTTGTGTCTATAAACAACATTTCTAATGGAAAACTTTCTCCTGGGTATAAACCAGGGATGGCAATTCCATGGAACGCGAAAAATTAAAATATTTTTACTATAATATTGTAATAGGTAAAAATATTTTGAGCATACGGCTTTTATCGGTCAATAACGATTATTCAATTTTATCTGTAGATAAAATAATAATATATAATGTATAATATTGCGTTTAGTATGTTATCTACGTTTATTGAGAGTAATAAACCTACCTCAGTAATCAGTACAAATACGTCTGTCAATTTGTAAGTGCGTCGTGAGTGTTTCGTGTTTCGTGTGCGATTATTATATTTTATTTAACATTATTTAATATGCCTGTACCAAAAGAAAGAAAAATTATTGAATTAAATGTGAGTAGTTGTAGTAGCAGAGAATTTCAAAATTCATGGACTGAAGATTATGGTATGGTTAAAAAAGGCAATAAAGCAGTATGTCTTTTATGTTCAACCACAATAGTATGTAGAAAATCATCTGTTAAACGACATTATGAAACTAACCATAATTTTCTTTTGAAAAAAAAAAATGAAGAAGAAAAAAAGTATATTCTACAAACAATTAAGAACAACAATTTGCAGACAAATACTTTACTGAAGTTTGTGGGTAGTAATTCAAATATTGTTTTCGCAAGTTTTGCTGTATCAAATGTTATTGCAAAGCGCAGAAAGCCCTTTTGCGATGGAGAATATATTAAAGATTTGAGGCTGGAAAATGCACCGTTTCTATTTGACGATTTTTCTAATAAAGACAAAATTATGCAACGCTTAAAATATTTACCCATAACCATAAATACTGTAAAAGATCGGGCTTTAAAAATTGCAGAAAATATCACAAATCAACAAATAGCAGATTTTAAGTTGTGTAATGTATTTTCAATTTGTCTTGACAAGAGCACTGATATTACTGGTTCAGCTCGATTATCTATTAGATATTTTTTTGGTAATGAAATTAAAGAAGAGTTGGTACAATTAATATTATTATAATTGTATGTACCTAAACTAACCTTTTTTATACTAATACATTAATTATACAATTGAATTACAATAATTTTTTTTACAATATTGAATATAACAAAATATTTTTCATGGCACACTAGAAAAAAATAAGTTATTTTCGACACGTAGTGTTCAAAAGTTTTGCCACCCATGGTATAAACTATAACACTTTTTCTGAAAGGTAATTTTCTCTCGTTGATGCATTAGGGAGGTTATTTTTTGATTTTTCGGGGCGTTTCGAAATAATTGGGAAAAACCGAAAGAAAGTTACAGGTAAAACGGCAAATATTTATGGTGCACCGCGGCGTTACCGTTTTCATTATTTTTATTATGTTTGCACAGCGTTTTCTGTCAGAGATATTGCTTGGAATTTAAATTTATAAATATGAAATTAATAACATATGCCTAATGAGTTATGAATATATTGTTAGATCAAATTATTGTACACCCATTTAAAAGAAAAAAATCATCTCTTTGAGTTACATTTAAGTTGCATTATCTTTATCTTTACCTAGATAAAAAAAATTCCTAAATCTAATCTGAACACTGATAGGATTAGGTATGCATCGTCATATCGATATACAATATACCTAGGTGTATATATTATATATATTGTATAGATAATCTCTAATATTCCAATCGGTTAGGTAGTACGTTGCAATGCCTATATATAACATATATAACATACCTATAGGTAATAGGTCTTAGTTCCGTCCTAAATATTAAAATTGAATTTAAATATATACTGGTTCCGTATTTTTTACCATATACCGGCATACCTTTTCGCACCGGGACAGTACACCCCTGAATTCATGTTTATGCGTATTAATATTTTCATAGTTAGTAAGGTGAAATTAATTCAATTTTGAAAATATTAAGAGTTTAATAGTAAGTAAATCGTTTGACTAATTGATAGCACAATGTATATTTCGATTGAAACCCACTACTTACGCAAATAAACCCTCTTAAGATTTACCTAGATAAACCTATTTCAAAACTTTTGTACGGGATAAAACATTTAATTATTAATATTTTAATGTCGGATTCCTATACCTATTCCCTGTAGACGAAAACGTTGTAATATTTTCCTTTCAAGTATTAATTTGTTCAACATAACGCCCACGCGTAATACTCTCTTACAATGTTGATGTCGTGTGCACGACGATGACTCACATAATCTCTAATACCTAAGTTGGTAGTCGCTATTTACGAAAATATTTTTATAATACTAATTACGAATTACCAAACACGATTATACAGAAGCATAGTATAACGTTCAATTTTTTTATACATTATTTTAATATTAAATAATCAGAACTAGATTTTGTCTGTTCGTTTTGGTTAAAGTGAATTTAATATACCGAACATAATACTTATTGCTATTTCTCTAATCAGTATAATTTAATATATTATATAGATTCGAGTGACGAGTTCATAAAAACATAATTTTGATAGTTGCAATAGAAAACGATATTTTTTGTTTTTCCAGTTTTTCTAATGTTTTGTAAAATGTCAATAATATTATCGATTTTGGTTTAAATGCATGATGCATTTGATTGAATCATTGTGTTCGAAAACATAACAATATTGATAGTATGTAATATTCTAATTTGTATTAATTGTTTATCATTTGTACACAAATTTCAACAATTCACCCATTTATTCTTAAATAAGACGTATAGTTTTTGTTTTCTTTGTGATATTATCAGTTTCATCGCTTTGCGTCGTTCCGACATATTTAAATTCGATATTCTATCTACTATTTAAATAAATTTAGTAAAATTAACTAGGTATGGTAAACTCTTTCAAATCTACGTATATTCTTCGGTACCAGTTCTCCGGGATAAAGTTAATTGAATGTACGGCCAGCTTGTTATAATGTCTACCTATGTTCAGTTTCACCGTTTTAATAAGCAATATTATATTTTTACCATTTCAACTTAATGTTCAGTTGTACGGCTAATTATAGAATAGCCAAGAAGACAATTAAGGGCGTATACTAAACTCATTACGGTATATGTAGGTATAAAAATAATGGGAATGGGTAGTGTGATTATTTTTAGTTTGTTCTTAATTATTGGTGGTAATATTTATAAAATTAATAATAAACATAATTTTTGCGGGTGCCTATTTAACATTTCAGTGTAAAAACATGTGATAAAATTAATAAAACAAAAGACCTTAGTAGTAGACTAATATTAAACAATAATCTTTGTCTAAAAATATCCGAGGTTTTATTTGAGAAATTCGCTTCTGATACTACTTATGGGTGTGCCACAATTTTAGGTGAGAAGTTGGGATTACGTGTTTATGTAATTTATATCTATACGAAATGGTAAATTATTTTCAACGAAATGCAATTCTGTGCGAAATTTGATTAAACGTAATATATTGAAAAATCATGATTTTTACGATTTTCATCAAAATTTGAGCTTTACATTCAATTTCTTTTTTCAAAAACAACATATGATGATGAATCTTGTCTTAAATTTTTGAACATTTTTACTAGGCCACAAAATGGCCACAAAATCACGTACATCGAAAAATAGCCCTCGAAATGTCGCCGTTCTTAGGATTTTCTTTAAATTAGAACTTCAAACGCTTATATAAAATACTACTACATTACACTAAACCTTTTTAATCACTTGTACAACTTAATGATGAACCTTGAATACAATTTTCAAGTATTTCTAATTAATCAAAACACTTTTATTTACACAAAATCAGAAACAAAAAACATCAAACATTTTTAAATATCTTAAAAATTGTCTATGTTTTGGAAATTTGACCATGTCTAAAAAATATCGACTTCAAAAATAATTAAACTGTTATTTCTCTAGTTACTTTACTTCAGTAAACATGCCTGGTTTTTCTACGTTTATCTCAATTAGCAAGAAAACTAATAGAAAAATCAAAAAACGACCTCCCCAACGCACCACCTAGATTTAAAAACCGAAAAATGCTTTGATTGAGGTATGACTTCTGATAGAAAAGTTTTTAACAGATAGAAAATATTAGCACACATTATTGTAAAATAAATAAAACTCATTCCAAAATTATAAGTCTATCCTAAATCTTAAACCGTGCTAACTGAAAAGTTAGAAGTTATTAAATGTTTTATTGCTAGGTTAGTAAAGATACCTAGGTATTAAATAATATTATTTTTTAAACTAAATTTATTTGTATATAATAGAAATGGTAAAAAAATGATTTGTATTTTATGAATCGCATGGTTATGTGCTGCTATCTATGCGTTGAAGCAAACATTACTTTCAAAATCATTATAACATACATAGATGGCGCTTCAGTCTCTATTAACATTTAATAATATATTATTACACGATATTGATACAAAATATTCCAAATACATTAGTTATTTTACGAAAAGCCGGACGTACTTTCCAAAATTTTTAGGTCACTATGTTTAATTGAAAGTTCGAAAAGTATAAGATATTGGATTATTCAGTTTGTATACTTCAAGGCTTAAGTAACAATAAATCATTGTAATCAAAAATAATTCTGAGCGGTGTAGTATTTAGTAGTCGTGTTTTTTTCCCTTATAGTCATTGGTAATCCAAAAAAATAAAATCGATATATCAACATTTGTTGTCATTTTTTTAAATATCATAGAAAAACTGTTGAGAATCAAGATATTTTTTATAATTCAATTTGGAACATTTTTACTAACCGAAAAATTATTTTCCTAGAAAACAAAAAAAAACATTTTAGTAAAACTAATAGCTTCTTCTCGAGAAAAAAATAATACTTCATTGGTTTTAAAATATTATGTTTCTTAAAATGTATTTATTTTTTTTTTTCTAGTTCCGGTGAATTGGCGATGTCCTGGTACATTTTGCTTTCGGGTTCTGTATTCATCGACGACAAACTGTTTCTGCCCACATCCAGGTATGATAATATTTGTATGCGTCTCGTTTTAGTCAAAATAAGATTTAATCTCAGTAAAAAGGATGTACGGGGAAAAGAACGTCGTCAGTTCGGTCACAAATGAACAACGTTCAGATGTAGGCATGTCGTATAGTTTTTTTGAACCCGCGGCAAACATTGCATTTAATATAAATGATTGGGATACCATTCGCGACATTTATTAAACGCGGTACTAAAAGGCTATACCAACCGCATTTTTGCGATCAAATATGTATTTGCTTCGATCGGTTCTGTAAATCCGAACGCTACATCCAGAATTGAAAACAATATTCATTCGGAGGGGAAGTCGTCTGAATGTTTTCGGCCAACTAAAGCGTCCCGGCCAAGTTGGTTGAGAACAGACGTGTGGGTAGGAAAATTAATATTTTGAGTCCTACTAGCAAAGTAAAAAATTAAAGTAAAATTGCACCGAGTTAATTAGAGTAATATTGTTTTCATCGTAAGAATAAATCTAAACAAGACGAGAGGAAAAGAAAGGTTTAAAATCGGAAATGTTGACTGCACTTAAAACAGTTTTTTCGTAGAAAAATACGGACGACTATACTATTGTAACGTCTTTAAAAGTAGTAAAGTGTATGGAAGTGTAGTAAATATAGTGGAACAGCGAATGAAAATTACATACTCTTGGGGAAAAATAATACACACACTTGTGTTATGTGTGGGATGTGTGCGTGAGCAATGGGAGTTAGGGGTGATCGCGATTACTAATGTTCGAGTTTTTTTTTTTTTTTTTTTTTTAATACGCCCACATAGCAATATTGCCGAACTCTTGAGATATTGCCTATGCCCAACTCCTTAAAAGCGGTCGGGTTTGAATCCCCTTAACGAGTTCGATCGTGAACGTAACGTCCCATTATTATATTATATTGTATTCAGAAATGAAGAATATCGATTTTTTTTTTATCATTACTCAGACGTTCGGAACTCGAATATAAAAAATACCCAGTTATACTGCGGGGCGTTACAAATGCGCTTCTAAATATAACAAATTGTACGATGTGTTGCATTGCATGCTTATTTACCGGCTATAATTTAACATTCGCTTCCCGTCTTATTTCCAACGTTATCTATCGATCGATTTTATTACGCAATATTATACAAACTTAAAATTAGTACATTTTTTTTTCCAAACGTCACTGCACCGTATTCGAATATTGCATTGAGTTGTCAAAAAACTTAATGTGTATTCCGTTCAAACAATTGGTTGTATATTCTAATATTGAAATATGTAAATTCCTATTCGTCGTTTTCCCTTTGTGAAATCGATAAATATTATTATTACTCAGACCGGATTAAAGAGGGTTGGGGAAATTCTGTCTCCTGGGCTTACAGACATACAGAACCCATTGTGTCAGTTTTTTTTTTTTTTTTTATTTGTTTTACGCATATAAAATGTTCGTTAAACAATGTCGGTAGTGTACAAATGTAAGTAAAGAGAAATCCTATTTTCCAATTCGGAACCGACTGCAGGACCCCTAATCCGGCCTTGATTATCGCCTATTGCCGTACAAATTACCGTTATAATATAATTTATTTTTGAAACTTTTCAAATTATTGTAATTTATTGGCTAATGTTGCAAAAAAAAAAAAAAGGTTTAAAAAGAACAAACAGTTATAATTTTTAAATTCTTAATAGAGTTTTTAAGAATTTCAATTTTTAAAAATCTGATTTCAATATGGCCTATAAAAAGTTTTCCCGTTTCAAATAATTTAAAAAAACAAAATCAACGCAACACAAACATTCTACTAGGCGTGAGAGTTTTACCCGCCGCACGCGTTTCATTATAGATGTATACAACGGGTTTTATAATGTTGAAAATCGTTGAATTCGCATATTGTAGTAACGGTGCTCAGAGGAATCTGCCATCGCTAACAACCTATAAACACGCTAAATCATACACTTGACACGACGTCATAGCGTACTCGTACAATAGGGACTCAAATCGAACTGATAATGCTCGCCCACTTTTGTACAGGGATTAACGCCCGGATTCGGATTATATGGGCGATTTTATAAGAGTGCATCGAAAAAGGAGAAAAAGGAGAGTACCTGTGCAGTGTGTGTGTCATTCGGGCAAAAAAAAAAAACAAAACCGTATCGGTTTGTCAGAGGCGTTACACTTTTTTTTTTATCTTCGTCCTACGTCGTCGCACTGCGATATGACAAACAACGTTTTTTTTTTTTTTTTTCTAATTTTATCGTAACAACATGTGGGAAGTAATATTATGTAAAACTTACACGTGTTGTTCTAAACTCTAAAGGGAGTATTGTAAAAAAAAAAAAAAAAAAAAAAAAACGTTCATGGACACGCGGAAATATTTTTGTTAACCGGCGAATATAAACGCGCAAATACGACGTCGTTATAAATAATAATAATAATAATATCGTATACCGTGTAAAACATCGCTAATAATATGGCACGTCCGTACATCAAAAATAACATATTTATAGTGTACTTACTTAAAATACATTTTAGATTTATAACTTTTCGACGGTATACAACACAATATATTATAGCTGTGTAGAGCGTGGGTATTATACTTTATTGAATAAAAAAAAAAAAAAAAAAAAAAAATAAAAAAAAAATACGGCACTTTGCGCGTTTATTTTAATCTAAATCCGCCAACTTCCCGCCTAATCCCCCGCAGGTGTACGTAGAGCGTGGAGAACGGTTATTTAATAATTGCTTCTGAGATTTTCGGAAGGTTAGGGGGTTTATTTATCGTTGAGTATCTTATTTAAATGCTATTAACTATACTTTAGTACTTATTGGGCTTAAATTTTTTTTTTAACATTATCTAAAGATTAAATTGTGTTATAAAAAGCCCATGTTCTACTGCGGTGTGCCGCTGCAAATTATTTGCAACGGAAACACCGAAAATTGTATAGATCGTTTACGTAGGCCTAAATAGAGCCAAAAGTTTGAAGGGGAGTCAAAACAAAAACAATTTGTGATAGACAATTTTTGGCCGAGAGTGTGGGACGTGAATATTTTACAAATTGTTTTTTTTTAGGGGGGGGGGGTTATTCGTGGATGAACTCGAAAAAGACATAAGTCTCAATCTCCACCTTATTTGCGTCTATGGTATTTAAAAAAAAATTCGAGAATGATGGGATTTTTTTTTTAACTGTCGTGTAAGATGGAGTGGTTGGTCGACCAGAATATTCGGAAATTTTGATTTGGCCACGCCTCTGCCTCTATAACGGGTATAATGGGAAATTAAAATACGTGTTTTTTTTATCGTAATTTTCGCTTTATTAACAACGTTTACAGAGTTCAAATACAATTCGGGTATGTCTAATACGCGTATTACCATATATCGGTATATTAAATTATTATTATAGGATAGCTGCACCTGCTGGTAGTAATCCAATTCCATAAAATAACGTATATTAATACCTACATATAAACGGATTTGTGAGTTACGCGTTTGTCCGATCTATTATAATTTAAAGTTTTAACGGTAATGTTTAATTTTATGAAGTTTAAAAAAAAAACGTATCCGTTTGAACGGATTTAAAAAAATATATACAATAGGTAATAACGTAATAACAATACTCGGATTTTGTCGAATTTAAATTTTACCGGAGGTGTAACTGCGTATACATATAAAAAAAAAAAAGAAAGATATATATATATTATGATAATTTTATGTGTATACTGTATACAACGATAAAGAGTGAATGCGAGTGAAAACGATTCTGAGCGGAGTTCGGTTAAAATTTTTTTTTTTTTTTGATAATTTATAAATTATAACAATTCTATCCACGCAAATCTTAAAAAGTTGAAAAACAGTTGTGTAAGATACTTCGAAAAACGTCGGAATGTTTTTAAAAATTATATCGCGTTTAGAAAGTGCTAATTTATTTAATTCGGTGAAAATTGCATGTCTCTACGGCTGTTATTTCTAACCGAATCACAACAACGAAACCAAATCCTGGTAACCGACAGAAGCGGTTATTGATTAAATTTTCTCCAGTTTTTCCGACGTTTTCGCAATTATTACACTAAGCAAACCGCGTGGAAAATCGAAAGAAAAAAAAAAAAAATCAAAAATTACCGGCGCGACGCTCACCGTCCAGACAAAATCTACTATAACCGAAACCGCTATACCGAAGTCGACGATCGGAGCAAGATGTCTGAAAGCGTGTAGAAAAGTTGTTTACGGACAGGAACGAAACAAGCGCGCGTCGCATCGGTCGGAACGAACGTACGTTTCTATCGTTCAGCGTCTAAAATATACGTACCCAGGAATAATAATAATAATAACAATAATTATACGCTACGTGTCGTAATAATTTTGCATACAATCGCCGGCGCGCCGACCGTTAGTCAATTATAAATCGGACGGCCCGGCGTAAAACCAGAATGATTATCTCGGGGTGGTAAAGCGGCACAGCGCAAGTAGCGCGGAGTGTTCGGTTTTCTAAAATCGCGATTATATTGCGCCGCGTCTCCGGCGGGAAATGATTTTACTCCGGTGTGTGTGTGCGTGTGCGTGTGCGCGCGCGATTTGGACTTTTCTCACCGGTACGTACCCGTACAATATTATTGTGCACGACAATCGTTTCGAAGACTTCGCGGCCGTGTCGATAGATACGAGTATTCGATATCTCTGGGCATCAAATATCCCGTTCACTCTTCGGTTTCGCGCGCTTCCCGTACAGAATATAATAGAATATATAATATGTAGTCGGGAGAAAATTACATTATCGATTTCTGTGTTACGTCGGACGGCACAGTATTATCATGGAAATAATACGTTACACGATAAATAAAATACAACAATGTGCTTCCATTTTTACCCAAGTCGGTGACATTTACTCGAAACGTATACAATTATAACAGTTATTGGTACATGTCATTATGTATAGATTCGTGAGTCACCGTTACACATATGTAATGGTATAGTTACGGTAGAACATTATACAATAATCGTTATAACCTTATATGTAGTGTTGTTATATTACGATTAACTGACAAATCAGAATAATGTGTAATATATGTACGCCTCGGTAATAAGTTCATTGGGAAAAAAGAGTTAGCACGTCACAATCCAATTGTTTTACCAGTCAACCAACCCGAGTTCAAAATCAATTTGCACGTTTTTTATTGGCTTGAGTTTTTTGTAAACGTTTTATTTTCGTCGTGAAAATAACATTAAGCTTATTCGACGGTACCTATGTTTTTGAAAAATGGTATATTTATAGTGAATTTAATAAAGTGACAAAATCAAAAGTAGTAGGTAACCAAAATCAACGTGATATGATTGTTCATAATATTTAATAGTTTTTTAATAAATTAAATAATCATACAAATTAAATATTATAACTGAACTTTTTAACTGGTTATAATAATGTCACGTTTTCGTTAATATCGATTACACTATTTCAGTGGAATAATAATATGATAATATTATTATGCGCTTGTTATACAGTATCTCTGCGGTTTATTGTTAAAAAATATTTAATTTTTCGATTTTTCCGGTGAAATTCTACTATAATAATTAAATTTCTTGCGCAGAATCGAGAACACGGCGCACACTCATCGCGCGTCATATTTTTCAACTCTGTTGAAATATTATACTTAACTTTTGTAGGGAAAAATAAAATGAGTCACGCACCAATATGATATTACTAGGTATATAAAAATGCAGTAAAATTATATTTCGCTTGGAGACGAAACGCAAAAAAAAAATTAGTTACTTGTGGTTGTATTATATTAAACGCGCGCGCGTTTTAGCATCATCGTGTAGCCATGTATAGATTTGATGGGTGTCTGTATAATAAATCCGTCGACGTGCAACGCAATATAAGACAAAAAAATAATAATAATAAGTGAGTGGTAATGACAACAGTCAGACAAACGTATCAAAATGTGTTGTATAAAATAATTTCGACGTTATTGTAATGATATTACAGTCGTGTATACCTACTTACAGTATTCCCTCGGCAATCTACGTCAAGTTGATGATTCCAATGTGTATGTCGAACAACATCACGAATGCGTTATACTCAGTGGCGTACACTAAATAATCGTTTTGGGAGTTTAACCCCCCAATCTAATCATTGGTTTTTTTTTTTCAAGTTTTTTTTTTTTTTATTGATAATAGTCTATTGATTTTGTATTTTTTTCTATGGAAGAAAACGTATAGCAAAGTAGAACGATATTAGATATAACCAGGGTTGCGAAACGTTTTCATAAACTTTCATCAATTAAATTAAAACAAATAATGTGTTTTGAACCGTGTGTATAGGTAAAGTAAACTCGCGTTTATAATATGAAATGTGTCCGTTAAATCCCGTGAAATCTGGTGTAATTTACGACATCCGGGAGAATATCGTTGCACTACCGGTGCATGAATATACAGCGGCGTATTTACTGGGGAGAACAATGTTTGTTTCAGAGGGACGACGGGAGGTATTACCCTTCTGGGGGGTAAAAAATGTACACCATCTCCTGGAAATGTATATGCCATTGCTACGTAAGCTACAATATGTGATGTGATATGCGAAATGAGTGATTTCGTTGACAATAAAATAAAAACATCGTTTCATATAAATAACCGTATTTAAATAGGCTACAAGTCATTATCGAGAGTATTTTCGTAATTTTTTCCCCGGGTCTAATAATTCCTTGGTCCGGCTCTGCCTTCAGCATACCCCCTTGGAAATTTACGATAATCCTCCCTTCCCCTCCCCCCCCCGGTGATAGAAGGTCTGAAATAAACACCTTTGGGGATAGGGGGAAATAGGGGACTCGCGCGCCGACAGAAGCACGCGACAACTGCCATATCTGCAATAAGGGCTGGGCGTACGATTCAGATGCACTTGGCCGTCTAAATTGTTTTAACGCAGTTCTCCTCTCCCGTCGTAAAAAAAAAAAAAACCCAAGTCGTAAATACGCCGCCGCGATTGCCTGTACGTACGGCAATGTTGTAATATCGGATATTTCAAATCGGACGCGACGGCGGCGTATAAAACACAATGTTGTTAGGTGCGCCTACGCACGTGCGCTACACACTCCATTCATATAATACACTCGCTCGAACCTAAACACGAACACGTAGTAGTATTGTTATTAACTCGGCCGCGTGCATGTACGTACGGTACGCTGTACGTTATACTGCATTACATTCTACGCGTACCTTTCCGCCGTATCGGATGCCGAAAGTTTCGGGAACCGTGCGTAAAGTCATTTTTGCAAGGGTCTCGTAATTATATTACGTTCCGTTGTGGAAACAATGCGTCCGCCGAGTGCGCTCTCGTGTTCGCCGTTCGGAAACGCGCGCACGGGTGTTGCATCTCCTCTGCCGCTATTCGTGGCCGGCATACCTACCCGGCATACAGAGCGGTCGAATAACGTCGAATGCGGCGGACGCGTCCGGGAACAGGCCCGCCGAGTGTTGGCCGTTGGAATATTGGAGTCGTTCACAGGCCCGTAACAAAAGCACCCAATAAAACGGTACGGATATCGCCGTCCGCGACTCGCGCACCGCGAGTTGTTATTTTTACGGTTTACGTCATTTTTAAATCGCCGTTTTATCGGACGGAATGTGTCCACCGCTGTCCATTATCCTTTTATACATACAGACGCGGCGCGCTTGAACGGCGTTCCTATAGTTTCGATCGAGATCGACAGTTTTGTTACGGGCGGTTTAAAACGACATTCTACGTGTTGTTTTAGCTCGTTGTAGTCTCGCGTCGCTTCCGTATTCCGTGCACACGATAATGTCGAAACAGGTTAGGTCGCTTCAGATATGTTCGGCCCGTCGAGTACAACTCTTCTTCGTTCGCTATCGCCTGGCGAACGCGGTTTTTCCCAGTCTTTTTTTTTTTTGGACGTATTTTGTTTAAGGTTCGCCTTCACAATGAAACCGACGCTTTGGTCTGTCGCACATGTGACTTTACTATTACGTTACCCACTATCCAATGGTGGCGCCCAAAACGATATTTTTCTAGTACGGCGCGCCAACTTTACAGACACCGCCCGTCCACCTCGTTATCGGACAGTTGACATTCCGCGCATAGATTTTTCGCGAGTAAACCGTCGGCCTAATTAAGACATCGTCTCATAAAAGATCAAACTCGCAATATTGCGGTACATTAACATTCGCCGGACAACTGAATGTTTACAATACAGCCCTATAGTCCTCTCGTACCACCGAATCTACAGTCTCTCCCCCTCCCCCGCTCTGTGACACGTATAACAATCTTCTACGCTTCATCCGTAGTTTGGGCGCCACTGCGATATTGTGCGCGTAATGACCGCTTGGCCCTCGAACGCGCGCGTTCCGTATTCTCAAGGTTTTTAATTATTTTACGACGAGTACGTACCTACACGGGTTACGCGTGTGTGCGCTGCAGATATCGCGAGGTTTGGATATTTTGGTATCGCCGTCGTTACGAGTGTATGGTTCTTGTCAACGAGGCGCGCGTGCATCACTCTGTCACGATAAACACCCGTAAAAGTTTTCAGAAGAATACACGGACAAAACAAAATAAAAAAATAAAGCAACACGACCTCGACCTTCGCTCGCGCGCCGTGTAAAAAAAAAAAAAATCAACAAAAACAAAATGAATAAATATTTGGTGTCGCGGCGATCGCGGTGTATAACCGCTCGGTCGCTGTAATATTGTATTCGTAGTAGTATACTATAGTATGGTATAGTAGTACGTAACGTAGTGGTGTCGTAGTATTAGTAGTAGTAGTAGGCGCGTCATCCCCGTCACGGTGTGTGCAACGATGCACGCACGCACGCACGCTCCTCACGGGAAGGGGCCCTTTGGCAATGAATGGGGCACGACGTCGGCCGACCGGTGTGCAGCGCCAGGTGGTGCGAGCGGAGAGGGGGGTGAGTCGTCGTCGTCGTCGTCGTCGTCAGTGGGGATGAAGCGGCGGCGGCGGCGGCGGCAATTGTACCGCATTTCACGGACCGCATCTCCCTCGACGTTACGCGACCCCCCCTCCGCACGGTCGCGCACAACGGTTCGTCGCGCCCAACACGCACGCACGCACGCACGCACGCAAAGCGTCACGCAACGCACGCACGCGAATCCGCGGTACGCTGGGCACGCCGCCGAGTCCGGCGGCGTGTTGTGTCACACACACAAACCCGTCGCGCCACAGAAACTACGACCGCCGTGCCGTAGACAGGTACTACACGAGTAGTGGTACGCCAGTGCGCCGCGCGTTCGACGATAATATTATTAATATCATCCGTGATAGTGTACGTGATAATTCGCGACCAGCGACAACAATAACAATATCGGTTAATAATATTAAATTATCGGGTAATATTATTACACCGCTATAATAATATTGTTATCATCATCGAATTCTCGGTTTTGATTTTATCGTTTTAGGGCTCGTCCGTCCGTCCGTCCGTCGGACGCGTGTGCGCGTGCGCGCTCGTGTTTAGTGTTATCAAGAAACAACGGAATTATCGTTATCGCGTTTATCGTTATCACCTTCGGGCGTCCGTCGCGTACGCACGCAGCGTAATAATAATAATATTAAAATTGTAGTGTACACTAAACGTTCGCTGGGAACGTTCGTACATTTAATGTAATTTTCGCCGTTCGTCCGCCGCCGCCGTTACTATTGTTCTTCGCGCGCCGCGGAACACAATAATTCGCGTTTTTTTTGTTCGTTTTCGGACGCCGCCGTTCACCGTACATTGGCTATTGAGTGACGATAAATAAATATCGGGGCCACCGCGGTTCTAAAATACCTAACCGAACTTTCCGCCGGCGGTGCCGCGCGCACACAACAATAATAATATCGTCGGGTACGAACAAAAAATTAAAATACTATGTGCGCCGCGCGTGGTGATTTAACAGGCGAAAAATATTATGTCTGCCTCGGCACGACGGCCGCGACGACGACGACGATAACGATTCCGCCGCGACGACGGTGAAAGGATTTCTCGCTCGCGCGTTTAATGATATCGAGTATTAATGCAGTGCGAGTTTGCGCGTGTGCCGATAGTAATATTTAATACCGTCGCGCAGTAGTTGTGTATTTTTCGTTTGTTTTTTTTTTTTTTTTTTTCTATAATTTTCCGTCCGTTTGTTTTCGCTCGCGGTCCGGAATTCTGGATAATCGCCGGTCGCCTTCGGAAAATGAAAGGTAGGTGTCTAAACCGAAATGCACAATAACAACCGTTGTCGCGGTAACGTATTACGCGCGCGTATTGTATTATAACCCGTTCCGGTGTGCCGCCGATTCTCGTTAAACTTGCATAACACCGTGTAGAAAGATAAACGAGGAACGTCGCGCGTTCGCCGTCTTCAGAAACAATATTATTATAATTACTGTGTTATTCCCGTTCCCGGGTGCTCCTTTTTAGCCGTATAACAATGTGCCCTCTCCTTCCCCTCCCCCCCTCCCGAGACGATTGTACTATGTCAAGTCGTACCGCGCAACAATATAATATTATCGTCTAATGTTGCTGATGTCGCTGCTGCTGAATTCCTCTGTACCAATACGACGGTCTCTCTCTCTCTCTCTCTATGTGTCCGTCACTCTCATTCGGCCGCACAATCCGTAAGTAGACTGGCGGTTCGTCAGTTTGAAAATAATACGGTGTCCGAAATATCCTTAAAGTCGGTTTGATTACGGACGGCGTTCCGCAACGGGTAATTCACTTGCTTATCGGGTAAAGTTGTAAAAAAAACAACATTGATTAGCGGTGTGATACCGTATTGTTATTTTTACGGTGTTATCAATGTCGAATCTGTTGTTGTTGCGAACGGCGTTGCGTCGTCGCCGTCGTCGTTGTTGTTGTTTTTGTTTTTCGCTCGAGTCTGTATTGCGTTAAATTTTCGTCGGAATTCAACGCGTCTGCGCCGAATTTTGTAATAATAATTGTTTACGCCGATACAGTAACAGAATTTCGATTTTTGCAACACACACTGGTTTTATCAGAGGTTTTATACCGATTAATATAGCATACAATGTTGTATACAATCTACATCATAATTATTATTAGTCGTCAATAACTAAAAGTCCTTAATCGCTATCATAGTCGTCTACAATCAAAGTCCGTGATATTAGCGTTCTAAATTTGTACATATTTGTGTAGTCACGAATTCCGAATTTCGTACACCACCCCGGGACCCGTTAAATTATCCGATTTGACATTTGAAACCGAAAAACCAAGAGTGAATATCGAAATACTAACCGATATGTGAAAAGATTTGGTTCATTATTTTTTCATAATTATTATGCGTGTATTCTACGTTTTTTTTATTTTTTTTTATTCTACGAAGAGATTATTAGCATTGGCTCCGATAACGAATTCGAGTCGGACGAAAATTCGGAAGTCCTAGTGGAGACAGTCCAAGAGCTAGATCAGTGTATCTCAACCTTTTTACTGTCGCGACCCCACAAATGAATATTTAATTTTTTAGATACCCAAAAATATACATATTTTATATTATACGTAGCGACCCAATGTTTTATATTTTCGGCGATCCTAAATAATTAGTTGGCGACCCCCAAGTTGAGGAACACTGAACTAGACGATCAGGATTTGGACATCAATTTCGAGGTGGCCCGCTAGATCCGGATGGCGGGATCAAAATTGTTGTAACTATGTGGCGAGTCGTTTGTTAAACCCTCCTCCATGTTTAGCAAACTTTCACGTGTATATTAATTAAACTACTTCTTTGTGTTAATTAGAAGTTCGGACGAGGCCTCGTCCGCACAATAATTTATTAAATTTATTATAACAACATTAGGTACCTGCGCTGACACGAGTAAACCCCGGAGTAAACTAAACGAATTATAGATATATATTTTTACCGCGAATGAATTCTGCATAAAAAAATATTATTGTTCGGTGTCCCGTAATTTAAAAAAGTTTAAGAAACACTGCTGTAGACAATATATTATAACATAACTAGCGAACTAATATTAAAATTATGATATTATATTATACATCATTGTGTATGATATTATTACAATACGAAAAAAATGATAATATTTCATTGCGGTATTGATATAGACCAGTGATGGGCAAAGTTTAACAACCGAGAAGCACGTTATCGGTATAGGCAGCTGTGCGGTTCTGTTATCAGCTCGCCCATTTTTTTTTTCTGTTTTCCTTCCGTATAACGCCGTTTCAATAGATCGTTCGATTTATTTACTTTTATAGTTAGTTATAACTAACTATATAACTATATAACTATTAATCCTTACACAAATTCAGCTATATTATCTATTGGAATTTGTTTAACTGTCGCGCTGGTGCATTGTTGCCTTCTGACTTCTAATCGCTTCGGCATATAGTATTACTTGTCCCGTGTTGTAACACAATTTTTAAACAAATCCAAAGTCCGAAACCCGCGAAAAAACGAGAAAATCGTTTTTATCGCAGAAACACAATTTATTAGGAGTACCCGAAGTAAAACCGCCGAAGCGTAACATCATAATAATATTACCATACTATGTGTTGTCCACAAACAATGTAAATGCAATTTATAATCGATTCGATAAAAAAAACAAAATGCATACATTATAAATAATAATGCGTGTCTACGAATCAATGAAATTCCTACGTCTAATAAGTGTTTGATTGTTAAATGAATATAATTTTAATTGCGGGTAAAAAACGTATAAAAAAAATTGATTTCTAATTGTATACCAATGTCTAACGATGTCAAACGATTTCTAAAAATAAAAAAAAAGTTACTCGGTAACGTGTTTCAAAATAAAAATCTCGTTATAGTAACTGACGTACACATTTGTACAATAATATTAGTGCCGAACGCGTTAGTCGAAGTTTAGTACCTATTATTTGTTGTAAGAGGATTTTTACGAGTCTAATCGGGTTTTTTTTTTTTTTTTACTGGAAAGGCTAATATTTACTTAAAAATATTATCGTACGAATTTTTTTTTTCGTTAAATATTTACGACCGCGATTCCAATGAATAAGTATGAGACTCGTTTCGTTTTTAGACGTGAACCGCGCGATCGGTCGTTAATAAATTGCTATATTGTTACGCCTATTATTGGTGTCGTCTCGTATATAGCTGTCGCGACAGTCGCGAAGTTCACCGCTGCCCATAGTGTATTTGTGTACGGTCGTCACGTGGACGCCGTCTCTCGCGAATAGTATTACTGTCGTCCCGCGGACCCGGCATTTAGGTATCTATACTCGCTTACCGGTTACCGGACCAGTTTGAGAACCAATCGGTCGGTATTCTTGGCATTATGTTAATTAACAGCGCGCGTGTGTTTTAAAAAAAAAAAATAATAATAATAATATTATTTTCGTACCCGGCTCGAGCCGCAGCAGGAGACTTATTTACCCGGCACGCTGCACATGCGGTCCGGGATATTATTGTACGCATATATAAGCATATTTACGGTTTTAATTACGAAATTCGAATTGGATCACACGGTTCTGTATTGCGACCTTTGTGTAAGCACCTCGATAAACCGAATTGATAATACCTACTTTCCAGTTGAAGACCGTAACATTCAAAAATGAGTTGACGACGCCGTTTTTTTTTCTCCTTTTCAAAACGATTTCAGTTCGAGAACGCAATAATAATCGGTTAAATTATCGAACACTAGAGAGCTCTTATTTCGTTTTAGAATAACATATCCAAATATAGATTTATTGCAGTTAATTCAAGTATTTGTATAATATTAGTAAGGCCAGGTTACACCGAGAATCGTATTCGTTTCCAATTTATTTCGCGTTATAAATCTCACTGAATATTTGTTAAATTTTTAAAATCATTCTCCTGAAAAAAAAAATCTTTTTTTGAATTGTTGCAGTCTTATTAAACCGAACAGTCGATATATTCTCGCGATACCGTGACAGTGTCGTAATATCGGAAATTGTATGTATTTCATGTGGTGACTATCCTGCCTATCGGCCGTATAAAGCGCATTGTCGAACTGTCGGACGAACCGTTGACAAATAAACGAACGATAATAATATGTGATGATTCTGATAATAACTACAGTAATTTTCGTTAACGAACCCGTTGTTGAAATACACTCGGATACGGAACATCGAGATTTTGTCGAGTAAATAATTAAAAAAAAAAAAAATGTGTATTGCGACACTCCTTCCTTCCGGACCACTGCCACCCATGGGAAATTATCGCCAAAAGCCTAAAACGGATGTCGATGTTATTGAATAACGTATAATGTAATATTATTGTGTCCTCGTCCGGTTGTTAAATTCCGATATATCTGTTTATTCCGGTGAGGATTTTTTGTTTCTCCCGGGAGTAGGAGTAGGAGTAGGCGGCGGCGGCCAGAGAATCGGTTTAATAAAACCAGTTCGCCTGCCACCGGTATACGGTGTGACGTCCATTCGTTTTGAAACATTCGTAGATTTAATTTCGTTTTAAAACATTCGCCTAATGGTATTCTATTACTATGGCTGGGATTTTGTAGTATAAAAATGTATACGCGTACAAACGATTTGAAAATGTGTTTGTTATTCAGTAAAAAAGTATTTAAAAAGTATGAACACTTTTTCGAACACAAGTTATGTAGACACTGGGCAGGATTGATGAGAAAACCGATATTTCGTTGATAGGCAGCGGAGATTCTAGTGTGAACGCAATATTTTCTTCGGATTTTCCGCGAAAATTAAAACTATTGTTTTTTCTCTCTAGAAGATGATTAAAATAATAATGAACTATTTACGGTCTAAAGCTGTCGGGAAAATTTTCGAAAAAGAAAATAAAAAAAATAAAAAACGAATTTGGAACACCATTATGTTATTAATTGTTTTACCATTTAAGTGCCGTTTTCACGCTATACAGTCGTTCGGATATAGGTGGTTTCGTTTTGGACAAGAAAACGTATACGTTCGAGTTTTTTCGATTTAATATTATTACGCGTTGAATATTGTTGTTGATATTTCCCATGCTGAAGAAACGTAAAGAAATTTGAATTTGAAAAACCGGTAAAAACAATATAGACGAAGCGATTGACGCGGAGGATATCGGTACGCACGTCCCTATAATCTTCACGCCGTGAACACGCCACCGCGTCCGAGCCGTGGGTTTTTTCCCGGGTTTTCGGGGGTGGCAGCGGAGGAGAGGTCATCGTAAATGGTCGAAACGCGTCCGGAACATATTGCCGACTGCGGCCCGGAAGAAAACGTCGTAAACCGTCCGGCGACGTCGTCGTCTTGTTTGTCGCGGGACGTGATGAATAATAATGCGTAACGGGGCGTTTGTCGCCGAACGGAGAAATCAATGTAAATAATGTTCGACAATAACTATCCGTTTTCGTGTAGTCTCCGTCGCGTTTTTAATGCCCTCGCTTTCTCCCGTGTTTCCCCTTCCCGACGGCCCGGACGAGACGTAATTAATATTTACACTCCGTAAATAATAATATCAACAATAATAATAATAATAATCGTCCACGCCGTTTTCGATATCGTTGCAGCGCCCATATAGTCTCTGTCGGCGCCGATTGGGATTTTTTTTTTTTTATTATTTTAATTTTTCCCCGCGGTTTCGAATGATGCGGAAGCGATCCGACGTAACGATATTATTATTGTTATTATTATTATTATTATTATTATTATTATTATTATTATTATTATTATTATTATTATTATAGGTACTCGGCGAAAAACACCGGCAACTCGTTTTGCGCGGATGCGTAGCGAATTCGAATTAAAAATGTACGGTTTCGGAACGGCCGGGGAAAGCGGCGGATTGTCGCCCCGAACAAAATCGCGCGCGATCGCTCGCCGCGCCGATATAACGTATAGGTATAAAATCCGTCGTCCATATACTTTCTAACGTTTTCTATAATACTCGATAATAATAATAAAAAAAATAATATTATTATTATCGTACAGAGAACGCCGCTCGCGCGAGTACCTATTTTCTATAAGCGAATTTGAAAACGGTTTAGCCGCCCGGCAATTTATTTGTCGTCGCCGCCGCCACTGCAGAATTTCTCGCACACGTATAACCTTTTGCGGTCGTCGTCGGTTTCTTCCGTAACGTGATTTATAACGAATAATTCTTCTGTATTATTACAGACGTAGCGTCGCAGTTTTTACTTTGGGAAATTTCGAATTTCCCTCACTTCGCGTATTATAACAGGTACAGGTATATTTACGTGGAAAAAAAAATAAATAGGATGCGACTGCAGCAACAGACAGACTGTCTGAAACTGACAGCAGTAGGGCAGGGTTGCGTGTTGCAATATTATTATGTTTAAAATCTGGTTTAAAACGAGTCCCTATGTGATTGAAACGTTTTTAAACGCAAAACAAATTAAATTCAAATATGTTCTGTAGTGTGAAGATGGTTTTATGTTAATTATTAAGGTACAATATTTATTACGATATTTAGTTCTTATTCGCTCTGAACATATATAAATGAAAATAAACAGTTCCTATTACTTTTAGAAAAATAATAATAACAAGTGTGTCAATTGTCGTGTTGTTCTTAATTGACTATGGTAAAATTCTATATGTTATATACAAAAATATGAAAAAAACGATGATTAAAACGAAATAGAAAACACGTTTAAAACATACACGTTCGTTTACAATTTGATACATGTTTTAAAAAAAAACTATCTCGTGTCTCCGTCTAACGGTCGCTGTAGGAAAATGATTATAGGATTAATGAAATTAACGAAAGAACTTTAATTCAAATCGGTTTTTGAGAAAAAAAAACCTAAAACAAAATGTGCAGGTGACAACGTTTTGAAGACAATACGTCAGCGCCGTGTTGTTTTACAATTTTTTAAATTTTGTTTTTTTTTTTTAACTAACTGTAACTTTTTGAAATAGATATAACCACTATAATTAATGTTCCAAAAAACTGCCTATAAAGTATCGTTTCCGAAATTTATCTACGCATATTATAACTGATTTTAAAGGTCTTTTTTATCATTTGTATACGGAAACGCTTTTTTTTTCTTTTTTTTTTTTTAATTAACAATAATAAAATTACCAAGCGTTGCAGTATTTTCGCGATTTCGATTACCTACTTAGGTATTACTTAGGTACTTATATTTATTGATTTACTTTTGGAGAAAAAAAAACATATTCAGTTACTTACAATTCGCGATGAAACGACGACGTCGTGGTATAAAACGGATAAGTAATTCAAATTATCATATTCGTCTCCGCCGTATTTTACACTTTGATGGTTATTGCGTAATTTTTTTTTTTTCAAATTCACGCACAGTTTCACATATATAGTCAGCAATAAATAATAATTTATAAGCGTTCTCCTTTAAAACGTTATCGATTATTCAAATCGAAATCGCTTAAGAAATTTTATTTTCTCCGTTATTTTTCACGTTATATTTTCGTCTGGTTTTTTTTATAAATTTTTTTTATCGATAATATTATTATTATTATTGTTTAACTAGGAAACGCCATTCGACTTCGAACTGTCGACGAGAACAAATATATTCGACCGTGATTTTATTATTATTTTTATTACTTTATATAAAATATTAAATTAAAAAAAAAAATAAAAAATAGTTAGTAATTTCTGATTTATCGTCGCAATATTCGCAATAAACGTTCGAACGCGATGAATTAATAAATATTATATATAAAAAGATAAAAACATAATAATATAACATTACGTATAACTCGATAAATAGTATACGATAATTTTCGATTTTGAATTATACCATTTATATTATACCATTATTATACAATATAATAAGTTTAGCGGCGATACGTTTATTGTCGGTTCTCGAAGTTGTTCGCCGGACAACTTTTTTTTTTTTTTTTTTTTTTTTTTTATAGACGAAACAATATATTATAACGGAACGTAGATTTATTACTGGGATCAGATTTGCGTTCGCGATAAAACTGCGAATGTTTTAATTCGTTTTTCAAATTTTCCTATATATTATTTATCGTCTCTTTGAAATTAAAAAAAAAAAACCCGAAATACAATCTCTTGTGGCCCATTCAAAACTGTGTATACCCTACTCAACGTACGTATAATCGAACGCTATTTTCTCTGTATATAAATCTCTCATATTATATATGAAATTTAATATCGAAATACCCGTCTCTATTTATTCTCAGTTCTCTTCCTGTTGAACAATCGCTCTTCACAATTTCTCGAATCACCTTCCGATACCTACGCGTTGATCAATCGTCTGTTTCTATCGAGACATATTTCCCCGTGGTTTTCATCATATACCTGTATAATATATTATATAGGTGGTTGTCCGGGTAGTTGTTTTGAACGATACTTATAACGAGAGTTGGTAATTTAATGCGCTAAAAAAACTTTAAAAAAAAAATCTTTCAATACATCCAAAAAAAAATTTCAACTCAAAAAATCAATACCCGTGAACAACGCATTATGTTTTATATTATTGTCGAACATTTTTCTTTGATGAGTTTCGATTTTTACTTTCGTTCCCTCGTTTTAATGATAGAATTAATTTCACCACATTTCTTTTGAATTAATATTATTGTATTCTGTTATTTATTGCTTTACGTAGAAAATTTCTGGCATATGTAATAAGTAGGGGATATTTGATTTTAGTGACGAAATTCTGCTGCTCGTATAAATATTTTTTTTTTTTTAATTTGCAATTGCTTTTTAGGAATTTAAATGCTTTTGACAAAGTAGGTATTTTGGTACGTTAAAATGTACAACCCTACTTAGAATATTAATTTAACTGGGTCTTACAAAGTATAATATCATCAGAATATGGCCTCACTATATATCATTGTTGGATATGACAGTGACAGCGACCGCTGTCACTGTCACCCAATAATCACGGTCCTGCCGGATCTGTTCCTCCCTTTCTGTCACTTCCAAAAAACCACCCTAGATCGTTGCTGTTGTTCGTGCGTCCGCTGTTTTTTTCGGACTTAGAAAGAAAACAAAGTTTATTTTTTTATTTTTTTAAAGGTTAATTTTTGTAAATCAAAATAATATTCTGTTATAATTTCCACGATTTAACGCGAAAAAACGCCATTGTCATATGTTCTTTGTGTTATTATGCTACAGTCGCAGTATATTCTCGCGAAATCATAAACGCATAATGATGATTCCGATTACTTCCTAGGAAGTGAATCGCCAATGTTTTTTTTTATCATGCGTATGATATTACGATGTATATACAGTGTGAATGCCGCGAGGGTTTTTTACGCGCGCACACCTTGCACATGTAACATAATAGGTATATGCCTTATAATAATGTTGTTCGTACAACGACCTCAACACCGCAGTATCAGCAGTATTACCTACCTATAATACCACAAATAAGATTCGTCTAAAAAGAAATTCATAATTTATATGTACCCGCTAATGTTTTTTTTTTTTTTGCTTCTCTAATAACACTCGTCGTCGTGTAACGGATTTTATTCGAAACATAAGCTTGCGCGCAGGGATACGCCATTACATAGTCTGCAGCTTGATATCGGGGCCCAAAATCGTCGTGTTGTGGCCCAAGCTCGGCCGATACGCATAGATTTTGAACTTATGTTATTTTTTTGAAAACGGGGAATTGGTTTTACAACGTTTTACAATATTTATACATTTTTTTTTTTTTTTTTTTTATATATATATATATACTGCGCACACAATTTCTCCTAGAAATCTTCCTTCGAACAAAACACGACAAGTGACCTTTTTTTGTCGACATTTCGGCCTTAGTCGGTACTCATATGGAATGGTGATATGATTTTTTTTTTTTTTTTTTAAATTCTCATTAATATTCGAGATAACGAGGGAAAATCGGTTCTTTAGGTTGAAAAAGATTAAAAACCAAATCGCGGACGGCCGTTTGTGTTTATTTTTCCAACTGCGCGTAACCCGCGCGGGTGAAATCTGCGCACGCCCGCGATTCGAAAGCGTAATGCGGCGTAATATGGGCAATGCTCGCGTGTTTCGGCCGCCCGCTATACATAACATCGCCTCGTGTATTATTTCGGCGGTCACCCGCGGTTTGCGATCGGTACGCTCGCGCCGAAAGCTCGCGCGCCGTTTCGCGCAATAAACCGGTAACCGCGGGTATATAGAAAACCGCACACATAAGACCAGTCGGCGGCGCCCGGTAGGTAATGCGTGCCGATAACACGCAATGTTTGTCGGCGACGGGAGACTGGACGGAACGAATGATTTCCCGAAAATACTTAAGCGAAAGCGGTTTTATTGGGAAAAATGTCGTCTGCAGCATTTTGTATATTGATCCGAGCCTTTCGACGGAGTAATTGGGGTTTTTATTTTTTTTAACGTCCGATCACTTTTACCGTCGGTAAAAACGCTTCGAAACGCTCGCGGTTCTCCCATAAAAGTTACCGATTTTCAATTATAGTTTTTCCAAAACGCTTTTAGTATACCGGGTGATTGATTCGGTATGTGCATATATTTGTTTTTTATCGTTTTGTCTATGCAGTGTACGTGTGTGTTTTCAACATTTAACCATCTTATATTGGGAAACAGTAGACAATCCGGTTTCGGGGCCCTTATTCCCCGGGACCGAAGGTGCAGTACGATACAACGGAAAAGCCGTACGGGCCCGCGGGATGATCTGTACGGCCCGTGCATAGTTTCGGCGTCGTCCGGCCGCGGTGCACTTCTGCTACAGCCGTACAACAAACAACAACAATAATAATAATAATAATAATGTTATAAAAAAAAAAAAAAAAACATAACGCGACGGATCCGCGGATCGCGAGAATTTCGCATTTCGGTTCCAGCGCACGTCCGACACACAAAAACCCACAGCGGAATTCGATCGTCGAACGATGACGTCGGCGGCGACACGACAATAACAATACAATTTAATACCTCGTCGCCGTCGCAACAATTTCGACGAGCGCGCCTGTGCGTGCGCGCGAATTGTCGTAGTGCACCGTGTACGTGTGCACGGACGACGCACAATACGTACGTACATTGTAAATAATAATGTGCGATGTCGTCGTATTCTATAGAAGCATGCCGAATGGACGGAGAGGCGCGATAGTGTAACAGTCGGTGTACGCGACAGTCTTGAGCGTTCGTTCGGCGTGTTTGTAACGGATCCGTTTCGACTGGGTCACCCCCGTTCGAGACACTTCCCCTCTCGCCGCCGTCGCCCCGTCCGCGGACGTCGCCGTACGGGTGTATTGCGTATCATCATCGGCGTGCGTGTGCATCCATATAGACGTGTGCGCGCGTCGCGTTTTCCGGTCGACGGTCCGGAAATTTCCCGTCCGATTGCGACGACGCCCGTCGCCCGACGGCCGCTCGCTGCGCACACACCGGCAACAGATCTTTTTTTTACGCACGCAATAATAATAATAATAATACATGACATTATGCGAAACATCGCAGTAATATATAATAATACGCGTATACGCTCGCTTGGTGATTAGTTTTATGTCTGAACCCGCCCCCCTCCCTCCCTCCCTCCGAAAAAAAAACCCATACCCTACGTGCCTGCGGATATTAGGTACTGTATATTAGTAATGGTACGCGTATTTTTACACGATACGACAAAACGTGCCAGTTAATACTCTCGCTCTGGAAAACTCGGGACCCGTATTGAATTTTAATTTCAATCTCTGTTTTCGTAAGTGGTAATTACCTATTTAAAAAAACATATTACAATGATGATGATGTTATTGACCATGAAAAAGAAAATTGTTAAATTAATTATAAAAAAAAACAAAAAAAATTACAATTTTATTATACTGATAATTCGCAAACATTTTAACACATTATTTATTTATACTCTGGTAAGCTATTCTGGAAAATTCTGGGAAAATTCTTAAAGGAATTTCTTGGAAATCCATGATATCCTACTATCTATTATATCATTTTTTTAATTTTATTTTTATTATTATGAAAATGGGTTAAATAACTCAATTACATAATGTAAAAGCGAGAGAAAAAATATTATAAACTATATTAAATTTTACGGTCGAATTACCCTATATTTTCCGATCTCGATCCATTAAATAAAAAAAAAATACAAGTACAAATTGATAAAAGAATTCGATTTTCGATCCAAAAATACCGAAAACCCCGTGTCAGCCACGTCCTTTGGGGATTGAATTTCGAGATAAAAAGTAAGGCCAGCTATCTACTCGCCTCTTGTTTTGAATTTCAAACGCGTGCACAATGTTTTATCAAGATCGAAATAAAACTGTTGATTTGTATAGCGGACAGGCCAGACATACAGACAGAATTTCAATTTTATACATTACGATTCTGGGTGTAGCGAAACTGTTATTATTAATAAGGTCTGTTGTTTTTTTTTCTTTTGATCACAAAACATTTTTTCCTGTTTGTTAAAATTCTCCGATTTTTCCACCGTTTAACTTCTAATAAATTATCCGGATTTTTTTTTTGCCCGGCGGTACTTTATTTAAAACCAAAAATAACTATAATAGACTGAAAACAAATGACGATGATAAATTGGATTTATTTTTATTGCGATTTCTGGCGGTTATTACCTTTTGGTTACAATAATTATGCGAACAAAAAAAAAAAACCACTTTTAACCTTATCTGCCGTTTACCGAGCTCCTTTCGGAATCGTTTAACTATGATGGCATAATTTTAATTTTCCAAATTGAAATGATTTGGCGTTGCTTTTAGTATACGTACATAAACTAATTGCTCCTATATTCCGTACAAAACCTTCCAAATCGTTCACCTATGTGTAACAGTCGCCTACCCATGGTGCGAAGTACGTCTGGTTTTTTATTGTTGTATTTAATATAGTGCAGATTATTGCTGCATGTTTGTAGTGGCGACGATGTATACCGCTGCGGCTGGGCGAGGCGTCACGGGTCGTTGGGCACGTCATTCTTTATACACCTATTGTTGTACGCGCACTCTCGCGGGCCAGTATATAGTAAAATAATTTTCATTGACCGAACTCTTCGGTGAAGGAGGGGGGGTTGCTATCTCGATAATAAAAAACTACGATATATGAGACGTCCATCTGTTCATATACGGTTTGAACACGCGACAGGAGTGTCGGAGAAGATTACGAGTTCCGTGAAATCGCAGAGATGCAGGTTTTCGGACAACACGACTTTTGATGGAGAGTCCGGAGCGGCGAACCTAAAAGCGACTGTTTAACGGAGACTGACCGCGAAGAGACCTGTTGGAAACGTGCGAAGAAACGATGGACGAGGTGAAAAATGACACGGTAAATTACTGTAGACAAGCAAGAGAGAACAGTAGGTACGCACTAAAACCATGCGAGGAGCGTATACCCTTAAACAGTTGTGATGTCGAAAAGCGTATTAACGTTCCCTATTCGAAACGAGCTGCGGACGAAAATGAAATCTTCTGATTGGCTCTTTAATTGCTTGTCACGAATTAATAGTATACCGATATCGTGCGATACCGCTCCGAGAATGTTATTCGTGTCGGAAGTGCAGTACCTAAAACTTTTAGTCCACAACAAACCGCGACTAGTTTAGATAAATCGGTGCAGAAGGGAACGTAGAAAAAAAAAACTTTTAGTCTGAGATCGTCGGATTCGAATCTAATAAGAATACTTAAAAGGAATAACGCCATATCCGGCTAATCGGAAGATTCCTTTTTTCGTCCGTGATGGCTCGTTTCAAGTAGGCCAATACAATGCCGGAGCGGCAAAGATTATAGCAATAATTTGTATCATAGTTACGCGAAGTTATTTGACTATGTTTAGTGGGCGACTATAATTAATGCGTAACATTTTCGCATGTATTTTTGTCGGGGGGGGGAGAGGGGGGAAATGTAACTTCCGTGAAAATTCGTTCGAATTCTACGGAATTTCTGATAGATTTATGTAACACGGACTATATACTCCCCGTATATGTACAATATATTTATGGAAATTGAACAGTCCTTTGTACGATACAAATGCCATAATATTCCGGGGAACAATGATCGTATTATTCGTCGGGTTACGAGCACGCCCAAAACGCATACGCGCGTGTGTGTATAATATATGAGATTTGTAATTTTTTTTTATTTCGTTTTTATATGTATATATTCTAATACGATGAACGCGTGTGCGTGGTGCACGAAAACCTATTATTCGTTTGTATAATAATAATAAAAATATTACGAACGCGTTCAACGAGTTGAAAACTTATGCGTTCATTATAATATTTATACGTAATATATTATTTTGTCTCCCCCTCCCTCCCTCCCCCGAACGAACGACTTATTGGATTAATTTCATAAACGTATAGGTATAATATTATTATCGACCGGAGATTTCCCCTCCCCTTACCCCTCAATCTCGTGCTCCGACGCACACCGTAATCATATTATGATTGTTAAGACCGTTTTAATTTCATTCGTTTACATTATTTTCGTTCATAACCGTACTATAACCTGACCTAAACTTATAATATTATTATTAGGTATATTATATCAATGTAATAATTACTGTTAGAGCAGAAATTTACATTCCTTGAAAACCTTTAGTTATGCAGATTTTTTTAAAAATACCAAAATATATGATCAAAAAAAAAAAAATGAGAATTCTAAAATTTGATTTTATTATGACAACTTATTTGTGTTAAAAATAAATGTATAAATAACAATATTCTGTCTTATTCTTAACATTATTGTAGGTACCTTAAATAAACTTATATTTCATGATTCTCAATTCGTTGAGTAGAAAATCACTTAAAGATGTAGAAAATCCATAAAATATGCTATATAAATTTACGAAATCGTAAAACGTCAATATATTATGTTAAATAAAATGTTGTATACAAAATCTAGCTGATTGCAGCTATTTTTTTTTCTACCAACCAATATAAGATAAATATTTATTATTGTCAATGGCGCGAACCATTATCTTTAAGATTCTAATCAAATCCAGCAGCAGGGAGACGAAATATTCTACTGAGGTTGGAAATGTATAAGAATAAAAAAAAACATTTTTCCGGTTATAAAGTATTCGTAACTAGAACTGATAATTTGAATACTTTTTTCTTCGGCCTATTGTATACGCAATTTCCTTCTACGCCTTCTTCCTGACTACCCTTCTACGCTCTTAGGATCGGCCACCCTCGTCCTGAACTCTCACTATACCCAATCTCCTATATCATCCTCGCATATACCGACCGTACTCATATCATTGTCAATCGCATCCGTCCCCCTCCTTTCAGACTTCCTCTCAATCTCTTTTCTCCGGCGTTTATTTTCATTACCGTTCTTACTCCTTCTGATTTTTCTCTCCTCGTGATATGTCCATACCATCTCGGTACGTAAATTTTCTCTCGTATTGTCCACTAAATTTTCGTCTATACATAACATTAATTAAAATAAACTGTATTGCTACGTATATTGTTTCCAAACAAGAGATCCCACACATTTTTATCACCCGCCTAATATAGAACCTATATAATACATACTTAGTAAGAAAATTATACATTTTAATCGAATAAATATATTAATTTTATTAATCCATCAATATTTCAATAATGAATCTTAAACGTGATTTTACCGTGCCGGTATAATAATTAATGACTCGCCGTCATAGTGGGATTTTTTTTCTTTTATTTATTTATATATTTATATAGGTATACGTATCTAATACTAAAAATTATTATTTCTTTGATCCGGCCTGTGCCGTACATAAATCATTTTTATTTCGAAATAAATTTTCGTATAAAAAAAAAAAAAAATACTAATAATAATAAATAGAGTATATTGGATCTATCGCCGGGGCGACAAGTTTCTATAACCGAGTTTTATTAGTATTGGCATTGAACATCAGTTCGGTGATTTATCTATAATTTATTGTGTACTCGTGTATACAGACTGCCGGGAGAGGGTTTTTTTTTTTTTATCGATGTTATTTTATCATTAAATTTTTCGTCTTGTTAACTATTATACGTATACCTACTATATTATATTTATATATACGCAGCGTAAGTAATCATTTTAAACAAACTATTTTACGACGATACGCTCTGCGGCAGACGCACGCGGTTATGTTATTATTTTTAAATTCCGATAAATTATAATTATAGTCGACGTCGACAATCTATAATAATAAATACAATATTTTCCGAACAATACGGTATTAAAATTAAGAAGAGAAGGCGTTTTTACTCTCTTCCTCTCTCGGTCGAACGTATAACTGGCGACATAGCGAAAATAATGTTTTACTTGGAACGCGAAACAGTGACGTTTAACTTGAAATTGCTAGAGTTTAAAACGTCGCAGTAACGAAATTTAATGAAAATAATATTTTCGAGACTCTTTTCTAATAAATATTATGTTGTGTCAAAAAGTTATTAAAAACAAAAAACTATCATGGCTGTAACGGGTTTTGAACGGCGATTTTTTTTTTTTTTCAGAAAAAAGCGACTTACGGCCCTCGAAAATACTCGCTCGTGGTTAAATTTTGTCGTTTGCGTTCATACTCGTGTTTATTATAGTCGGTGATTTCAACACACGAAAACCACAATTTTACTACGTTATCCGTTAGCATATAAATTCTGTAGTGGTTTTAAAATATATTTTAAATACCGCTATAATATAAATTTGATATGATACGATTGTGTGTAACACGAATGCCACAATAAATTAAAGTCTGTTTGATAATGCGTGCGCTTGCGTTATAATATATTACGTATATATTTATTGTATACTTATCTGGAAAAAAAAAATCTACAATAAAAACAATAACTGACGATGTCACCGCGACATCCGGGGGCCGTTACCGCTCGCAGAAACAGTGATATACACGTGTACAGAGTGTATCTGCGGGATTCGATAATTTCCCATGTTGTAACGCGTAATCCAACGATCCTGTATAATGTGTACACACACACACACACACACACACACACACACACACACACACACACACACACACCCACACTATATATATATATATACAGGTAATGTATACCGGGCGGCGATAATGCGAAAATGAAAAATAACGACGACGACGACAAACAGCCGCTATCTGTTACCGTGACAGTTTTAACTGCGTGGCGGGGAAAAAATCGGGGGTAGGGTAGAAGTAATTTACCGAAATTGAACAGATCGCTCGGCGGTCCATTGTTTCGTATTATATACATTATATTTCGCGGGCATCGGTCACCAACGCCGCCGTCGCTTTCACCGTATAATATACGAAATACAACACTGCATCCGTCTCTTTCTACGCGTATACATGTATAACAATACTCGTAATAATTTACAGTTATATATATATATATATTTTTTTTTTTTTTTTTATTCCATTAGCTGCGCGCGAGAAAGAATCGAAAATGTACCGCGCTCGTTATTGGAGTGTTTGCGGGCCGTCTGGCGGCGGTCCTTGGCCGACTCCCGCGTGTACTGCTCCCGTACCGACGCCCGCCTAATGATCTCTGAAGAATTCCGTTTTGATCGTATACAACGTAAATCGCGGCTGCCGCGCCTGTTTCGGGAGGTCTCGCGTACCGAACGGTATCGAAACAATCGTCGAATTAGTACCGCGCGGCTTTAATGTCCTAATAATATGAATCGCACGAAAAAAAAAAAGAAAAAAAAAGAGAGCCGACCGCGGTGTGTGTCGTATTATAATACACGCGAGTGGTATCAAAGCACTCGCGTGTTTGGCACACCGTTGTTTTTTGTAGGATTTTTTCCGTAGGCTTCGCCGATTCCGCGTAATCGGTTTGTTTTCGGAAGCGCACGAGAATAATCGGTCTTGATTTAACCGGCGATGAGTGCTATCGGACCGCGTGAGTTTCGATACTTACCCGCTCACCCCCCCTCTCTCATTCTTACCGTAATATTCGTGTCGAAAATCACACGGTCCGTATTATGGTAACGCTTTTTGACGGCCCGGTTGATAACGACAATACACTTATTGATAACGTAGTAACCGATGTTTTCGTAGACGATGGACGCGTATACGCACATTTCATGGGGTCGCAAGACGATAATAATATTAAATAGGTTATGTTCTAATTAAAATATACGTAATATATATGTTATTTCTGATATCAATGTGTAGTGTTTTTAACGTAGAAAATGGCGTCTTAACTTTTGCCCGAACATCGAACCCGCGCACAATGTTATAGTTGATAATTATTTAATTTAGATAAAAGAATATAGACAAAAAATGTAATTTTAATCGTTGTGTACGAATATTACGCCTCGACAAAATTGTTGTTCCAATTAATTACCGCGACGATAAGGTTCGAGGGCCTATCCTCCGTACATAATTCTTTTATCTACGGATACTTTTTTCTTTTCTTTTTTTTTTCTATTAATAAAGCTGGGATTTTAACGCTCGAAAAATAATCGGTCGACAAATTCGCTATATTAAAATAATCCGTATCGCCTATAAAACACGCGTTTCATATTTTATATGCTACAGTAACGGCAGATTTTTCGTTTGAAAACACCGTCAATACAAAAAAAAAAAAAATTGTATCAAAATTCCATCCCCGCTAATAATAATATATTTTTTCCCTGGCTAAATTTGACACTATTAGGGGGGTCTACCCCCCTGTATACGCAAGTGGTGATTTATCGTAAAAACGCAACGCTGCAGATGGTTTTCAAACGGTGCCGGGAACACGTATAGAAACGGTCTGCCCCCGGACCCGAATAAAAGGAAAATAATAATACAGTTAATAAAAAGGGGGTGCTTCACACGCGAACCGAAAACGACTTAACCCCCTCGCGCGCGTATTAGTATGTAGTTATGGTATGCACACGCGTGCCGTGGAATAATTCCATTACAATAACCTAGCCTGTATACATTATATTATTATTATTATGGTAGGTACGTATAACTTATACATTGTATTGGCGGACAATCCAGTAGGGTAAATCGTCGCGTTTCCCGCGAATTCCTCGTCACGGCCCGAGCACGACAATGACGCGAGCAATCGATTCGTCACGCGCGCGATTCGTCCTCGCGGAGATACATCACGACAGCGACGTCTCTCGACATCGCGGACGTCACGTCGTACGCGTTATAATACACTCGGTCAGCCGGCTAATCGCGAGTTTGATTTTTCGGCCCCGCCGTTTCTCCGCGATAGCAGTGCGGCGCGACCGTTGAAACTCGTCCGCCGGATCGGCCCTTGCAGTGCCCAACACCAGCGTTTGTGTATATACATGTGTGTGCGCGCGCGCTCGGTTTGTATGCATATACATAATATTGTATAAACGTGTATAATAGTATATCCCATTGACAACGGTGGTGGGGCGGTGACGCGCGTGGGTGGCGGAAGGGTAGCGCGCCGAAATTCTCCGAGTGAGAAACGAGAACGCGGGGACGACCCTGCCGCCGCCGGCACCGACGCACTACGTGCCATCTGGCGTGAGCATGCCCGCAGCGCCACGCACACACACAATAAGCACCGTGTCGCCGGGGATGCGTTTCGGCCAGTGCGCGGCAGTGCCACCGTCGTACCGACAGTGGTGAATCGTGCGTGTACCGTTCGCGTCGGTCCGTCGTGCGGTTTCGGGTCGTCGTAGACGCCGTCATTTTCGCACCGCCGCCGCTGACACATGCGGCCCCTCTGCCGGTGACGAATATGAAAAAACATTCCAAGCAACTCGAGAAGCGCATCGAGGCACAGCAACGGCAGCGGTTGCCGGCGGCGGCGGCGGTGGCGGCCGAGAGGCGGAGGTCGTCGAAATGCAAAAACGGTGCCGGAATATTAAAGAACGAATCCAGTCCCGAACTGTCGAGGCCCTCGTCCCGAAAATCCCGGCAGTGCTTTCTGGAACCGATCCGCCGGTGGAATTCGTTTCACAACAGTCGGGAACGGAAGTCGGCCGCTGCCGCCGCCGCAGCAACCACTTCCGGGTCCGACTCGCCGACCGCCACCCCCGCCTCGCCGTCGTCGTCCACCAACTTGCCGTACCTGCAGACCCTGGTCAACCTGCAGCGGGAGTCGAAAAGCGCGTGTGCCCGGCTTGCGCAGTCGGTGCTCTCCAATAAAATCGCCCGGGCAACCGAGAGCGCGCCCGACCTGGGCGAAGGTCCGTCGGAAACCGGAACTTCCGCTGCTCGACCTCTGTCGGCGCTTCAGCAGCTGCAAAGCTCAGCCACCGCCGCTGCAGGAAGTCCAGCTAAAAAACAAAACTCCAGCCCCAACCTGTTGTTGGTATACGACCGCCGGCCCCAGGGGAGTCCCGCGGTAGGACCGGCGGTCAGCAGTGGCAGCAGCCTGACGAATTCTCCCCGTCGGTCGACCAGACGGCCGAAAACGCCTCCTCCGCATACCCAACAACAACAGCAACCGGCTGCGGTAGCCGACAATAGTAGTTGTGGTACTGATGAAGGGACGGACACGGCCGCCGTTTCTTCGAAAATACCGTTCGCGATACTCGTTGGGGACACGCCGATCGTGTGTAAAGACACCGTGCCCAGGATCAAAGCCATCCGCGCCGATTCAATGACGGAAAAATCTACGTCGTCGTATCTGGCTGTCGACTTGTCTCCACACCGTCGATATTCGTTTTGGTCAGTAAACGCATACAAACGGAGACGGAAATGCCTTGTCCGAAATCGTATTTCTTTTATTGCGTTTAACCTGTCACATATAATAGTATATAGTTGAGGTTTAGTATATGGCAACATGTCGAGTGATAAGAAAAACAAGTCAAGTTAATAGGCGAGATAAGTGTGTACTGTGTGTAGATGAAAACAAAAATAAGTGATTAAAGGTCATTATATGTGAAGTAGATGAAGATCTTTACAGATGGTGATGCGGAGGCCCAAAAGAAGAATACCTGACCGTGAACTTGAGCGGGATAAAGTCGACGAGGAAGAAAAAGAATCGCCGTCGTTCCCATTTTCGTCCATAATCTATTTAACGTCTTCCATATGTCATCCATAATGGTAGATGACTCCCCGAAGATAAACTTACTTTCGGACTGTATCAGTGCAGTGAATTGTGTCCTTTAATTTTCTTCTTGCGCATATAAGTCTATATTCTCGTGGCTGCTGGTGCCCGTGAAAGTCTACGGCTGTTGTCTTCGGAAGTCTTAAATCGGTCACCGACTGTTATTTCGATATTTTCAACCGGCCGTATATATATTTTGGTTTCGCCGCAAAAAAGTATATGGTCGTTTTTTTTTTTTCTTCTGAAGTGATGGTGATCGGTAGTGTAGTGATATCTCGTGTTTCCCGTCACGCGATTTATAACAATACAGACGATATGTGATCCTCTCGTGTATAGTAATAATAATAATAATATATGTCCTCAAATAACGTCATGTCAGTTAAACGAAATTCGTCTTGCCAAAAATAAAAAAAAATAATAATCTTTTATCGAAGAGTTATTGCTCGGAAAGATGTGACGGTTAATAGTGGTTTTACTATATATTATGGCGTTTATCGAGGCGAACGGAACGCTTGTTATATTATTGGCGAAGCTGCCGGCGGTATACTGAGTTTTTTTTATTTTTTTTTTTTTTTTTTTTTATGACGAACATCGTCCACGAGCTTATTTTTATATACCATCAGATTTCCATTCACGGAATTAACTGCAATTTCTTTCGGCAAACGTTTGTTTTTAATTAATGTATTATTATTGTAAATCTCACGCGAGATTTATATAGACCGATTTATTTGTCATTTTTACGTTCTGAGTATACTAAAAAATCTATCGGTTTTATTAATTAAGTTTTTATTTCGGTCGTAGGAAAAATGCTCCGAATTCACCTTGAAATACCATCAAAGATGCACATTTTTAGCCCGATGATTCTTAATTTCAGGAATTTTCTTACAGTCTTTTCTAAACAATTAACGAACTGATAACAAATGACGATATACATGATTTTTTCGTTGTCTGCGATTTCAAAAAAAAAAAAACACCTATATACTAATCGTATAATCTTACGAATATTTTTTGCTTACAATATCGTAGTTCATCGTAGTTGTTTTATTTACGAATTGAAGAAATAAAAGTTGGGTTGAATTTGAATATAAATTTCAATCTATTTTTGCGGTAGATTGAAGTTTTTTTTACTTTGAACACCCCTATAGACTGAGGGTCTATAAGTCATTATTTGAGGGTATGACGCCTGGAAGAATTCATTTTGTACAGCGTTAATATCAAGAACGTGCCTTTTGCCGGTTTCAACTTTCAACCACCGCCCTTGCAATTTTTATAATCAAACTTTTTTTGTTGGTAAGGTTTTTATTTTTATTTTTCACAAAGAATGTTTCTAGACAATAACAATAATAAAACCGAGTGACTATTCGACTCTAGTGACGGGAGCTCTGCTGTTCACGGGTCTTTTTTCTTTCTTTTTTTTTTTTTTTTAATAATTTTACGTTTACATTTTCAGTAAATCTATGTATAGGTTTATAATAGGTTACTTATACGAGCTAATTTTTCGGTTGTTATTTATTATCTAGGTAGTTATTATTATTTTCTGATCTAGATTCCGCGTTTTTCGTTCGAATGACCTGCTCGCAAAATGTGTCCACCGGCGTGTACAATATAATATAATAATATAATAACGTATATAATGACATCCTTAGGAATTTCACGCCCGTTCCCGTTATTTAGAGCTTGTCGCTATATATTTAATGTATTCGCGTCGAATTTCGGACTATAATATATATGCTAATAGGATTTGAATATAATACCAATATATTTATCGGGTCGTACGCCGCCGCCACCGCGCCGTATACGGTTTAATTCCAATTTAACGTAAATAAATAATGGTGGCTTTAGAATACGCATAATATAACGATAGTGCCAGCTATCTGTATAATATATATATATATGTATATTCGAGGGAAATATTTTGACAGTTTTGTAAAACGGGTGGGAAAAAAATGACTGCAATATACATTATTTATACCTCGGCCGAGGTGGATATTTACGTCTTGTTGCTGTGCTACACCGCGTGGTTTTCAAACTGTGCCCCGCGGAAACGTCCGAATTAACGTTGATTAGTTGAATTAATTTGTAATTAACGGGAACGTGGCTTTCATCCGCGAGTGATCGAAAAAACCGCTGTATTACAGAGACTTAGCGAGACTAGTGATAATGTGCGCGTGATGTGACTCGGGAAGGCGAGTGAAAACTCGTTGTCACGGAGAGGATATTCCTTAGACGGATCCTTAGGGTACGAAAAAAAAAAAAATGAAAACTGCAAAGTCGGTTTTAGTCGCATATTGAGGGTTAAGTCAATTACAAATGATGTACTAAACAACCGCACCCTCCGGGAAAACAGACCGGTAGAAAGCAGAGATTGATTGATAAAAGTAAAAGGAACTAAGACAATTAGAGACAGAAAATTTTTAATGAAGTAGATGAAAACAAAGAGAGATGGAAAAATGTTTGTTTTGCAGCCATGGGCCTCTTCGCTGAGCACTCGTTTGATTTACGAACAAGGCTTAACGAGTTTATTTGGTTATAGGGTAGACATTTTCGTGAAATTAAACAAAGTAAATTTATCAATTGGTATACAAAGGCAAAATTAGTTTTCGAGGCAAATGTCAAAATTCAAGATTTAAAACAAATAATTAATTTAGGCCGACAGTCCGTTTATCGGCGTGATATAGTCGATAGAAACATAGTTTTGCTCTGTTAAAAGAATATTAAGAATTGTTCGATGAAAATATTAATGAATTTAACGGGATTAGCATTTCTAGATTTTGTTTGGCAACATAAGGGCTCCGCGAACAAAAAAGGCTGAGAACCGCTGTGCTACGGGAGACGCAGCTCATCATAATATTTTGTACGGCAGCTAGTAGGCACCTGTTAATATTAAACGTATTGTCACGTACTAAAAATTACGATTTCGCGATATAATATTTTGTTCTATTTACGAACATATCAAAAAAAACGATAAAAATCATTTTTTTTTTTTTTATGTGTTCTATTCGATTTATGCGGTAAAAATATAGAACACTACATTGATGATGCTGCAATGCATATCAATGGATTGGATTTTTGATTTTTTTTTTTTTTTTTTAAATTCGATTGTAGGTATACGCGTATAATAATTAATCCTTAAGGTGTTTTTTTTTTTTAGCTAAAAAAACAAAATAAGGTCGTTTGATAGGTACGGTTTGAATAATGTACTATATTGTTTCCGAAAACAAAAGCACCACGCGTATCAAACACATATAATTTTTTTTAATCAGCGTTGACACACTTTAGCAAACAATATTATTATAATATTATGTTTTGTTATTAGCTGCAAACTCCGGAATTCGGAAGTACAATAATATATTAGTGGTAACAGTAATAATAATCATTTATGATATCTGCGGTCCTTTCGGATTCTCATATACTCGTTCCAATTCGGTTTTTATATATATTTTTTTTTTTTTTTTTATCGTTAGTATTTTATATACATATTATTTATAAAAACTCGATGAATGTGTAAATTAAAAAAATTACAATTGTTTTTCTTTTCTTTTTTTTTACAATATTTATGTTCAATACACATTCGCGACAAATATCATGTAACGTATAGGTAAATGTTGTTACAGCGGCGGTGTGCGCGGAAAAGAGGAGTTCTTAGATCGTTATTCTTCGTCCATTAGCTTAAAAATACTACAGTTATTACGAGTGTTACTGTTTGTATGGTAATTAAATGTTCAAATGCGTAGCCAATTTCGGCCAGACGCGTTACACGCGCGGGGCGAATCTCGCAGGTGTACGGGTGGAAAATTGACTTTCCTCGAATGACCCGCGGCATTCGCGGGTCCGCGGCTGTTGTTTGCTACGTCCCCCACCGTCGGAAATTCCCGGGCACGCCGCCGTCACGTATAGCCGCGCGCGCAGCGTTCATATAAATAAACCCGTCGTAATATTCTTTTAGATTCAACGGTACAAAACCAGTTAATCGTCGCCATATAGTACGAGATTTCTGTAACTTTTAACCGGCCCGTGTGCAGCGAGCGGGGAAGTATAGTTATTATGTCATTAATCAAACCGCAGTATATTTATATAGCTTGTGTGTGTGTGTGTGTGTGTGTATATACACACACACACACACAGCGAGTTGTATAGCGGCGTTTGGTCTGTATCGCGTGTTATAGCTGTGTAACTGCGATATAACTCTTAATACCTATGATTAAAAGTTACCGCGCGTATACGCTGTGTGTGTGTGTGTGTGTATATATATAGAAGTGTATGCACTCGAGAGAAGTAGTAACCTTTAGTTTTCAAGATTAATGGCCCCGAAACGCTAAAAGGAAAGACGATACCGCCCTCTGTGTTCATATACATATACCCGTGAATATTTTAATGTTTTCGGGCGAGTCGACGATTTTTCGTGAATTTATACCGTTTCGTTATAGACGTTATTTTACGAAGCGGCGTACGGTATCCGCCGTCGTAAAAGTACCCGTGCACCTAACCGCCTAACAATCCCGCCGAATAATACGATTCGATGTTACGGCAATGCGATAAAACGTTATACGCGTAAAATGTGTATTTTGGTCGACGAGTACGTTTTTTGACGTTCGCGCGTGATTTTTTTTATGTTTGTATCGGGTCGTCGTGTCACCCACTAAGTACGTATTGAATCCAGGTTTGTTTTCCGTCGTATTTCACGTAATTCGTAATTTATAATGTGCGTCGAAAACTGTCGATTGTATTATTATTTGCGTAGCGCGCGATATTGTAATATTTCACTAATCCGATTTAATTTAGATTCGATTGTCCAAAATTAGGGCGGAAAAAAAAAAAACTATAACCAGTAAAAACTTCGCATTGTCAATATCATAACGAAATATATATATAAATATTTCGTTCGTGGAATGTTGAATTTTTAACGTTTTTGAAAACTAATCGATTGTTGTTCGTATATACACAGTGTGCATTACACACGATAGCTACTTGACATGTGTGCATAAGCTTTTTTTTTTTTTTGGCATGATAGTTTTATCATGAACTGTTTTTTTATACTTATAGAAAACAGGTATTTAAAAAAAAAACGAATACAGATACGAATAGGTTGGGCAAATAAAATACGACTTTGAAATTATATTTTATCAAAACGGAGATACGACGTGAGTGTGAAAGAAGGAGTGGAGAAGCCAGCCAGCCGGCGCACGAGTGGACCGGGTAATGTAGTCGCAGATGCACCGAGTCTTCCGAATCGCACGTACTGGTGACTGTTTTGAAAGTATACGAGAAATGTTCATAACGTAAAATTTGGATTTTATAGAGAGAGAGAGAGAGATGGAGAGGTACACATATATATATTTATATGTATAAAAGAGGATAAATAAAAGGTAAGAATCCGAGGACCCGCGGCATGTATAGGAACGGGAAATAACATAAAAATTGCAGGGACTCGAGCCCGCGCGACCCCCTTAAACCGTTTATCGGGTCACTGGCGACGGAGCTCTGCCGATACGATATAATATATTGACGGTGACGGCCGCGGTCACGCGTAATTTTTTTTTTTTTTTTTTTATTATTATTTCTATACTACTACAGCGGGGTCGTAATATAATATATATATTTATATATAGTGTGTATTTTGGGAAAAACAATTTTCGACGGTCGTTTCGTGTCGTGCGTGTGCACAGAGTTATAGACCTGTAGTACGTGTTATTGTTGTACGGCCGTAACACACATGGCGAACAATAATCGATATACGGCGGACACCTCCCCTCGCACGCGGCGTATTACTATACTACGTCGTGATAGCTATGTGTATATCATAACGTATTATACGTATAGATTATTTTCATTAAAGGTTTTCATACGCCCGCGGAGGTTGTTTTTTTCTGCACTCCCCCGTCCTCTTCTGTGATGCACGTTTTCGCGTGTTTTTCGACACGTCGTAAATATGCCGGTAATAGGTAACGCGCCGCCGGTGTACACTATGTACGTTTTCCCTTTTCGCCCCGTTGTATTTTCGCCGTACACGCGTACAGTGCACACGGCCAGCTCGCTTGATGCGCACACGCGCGTACTTACGTGTGTATTATAATATACTAATGGCCTTTGATTAATGAAACGAGACACGCCGCATAAAATTTGCTCGTTGTACCCGCTAGCCGTACTACGCGTATATTCGAAATATCGACGAAACAACGTGTATACGTATTGCGTATAATATGCACAGGTGCACTGTACGGAAATACGGAAATATAAAATCATATATCGATGGTGATGCTGTATAATACGTATTGTATTATGTGCGGTAATATACGCGAACGGCAGTAGGTGTGTGTAAAAGAGAAAAATCGCACGGGCGGTTGAGGGGAGCGATATGTCGAGAGCGATAGAGCGCGGACGGGAAAATAACAGAGAAAACGAGATTTTCGGCAAGGCGAATGTGTTTCTGATCCCTTTACCCGTGACCCGAAAAGTTAGCGGCGTGACCGTGTTGCATTTCAATCCCTAACGCACACAAACACGCCACTTTTTCAACCTCTCAGCGCGCGCACGTGTGTGTGTGTGTGTTATGTATGTATGTGTATATATATATATATATATATATATATATATACATAATTGAGTTGAAATCCCTGTCGAATTGGGCGCTACTCGTGTAACCTTCGACATGTGCGATTTAGCTTCGTCCCATTCTTTTAGGTATATGCGATGTGTACCGTGCGTCGTTATAATATACGACCCCCGCCCGCCCGTTTCCGGCTATAATATTACGGCGTGTAATGCCGTCGCCGCCATAGAAAAGGTTCTATTTCGTCGAAATCCCCAAATATATTATGCCCCGGTGTTGCAGCGTTGTAAATACAGTCGCGTTGCCCGTTAAATAATATTTCTGCGGCACGGATTGTTTACGGGTTTTTTTTTTCTTTCCCCCCAAAATTTTAAAACGCTCGCAGTCACGTGCGCGGCCGGTTTTACCCGATTTATTCAAATTACTTTCTCCTTTCCGCGTGTGACGCGTTACTTTTAAAGTGGACAAATTCGACGCGTGCGAGTCGACAAAAAAAAAAAAAAAAAAAAAAAAAAAAAACGAAACTGGTCAAAGATTGTGTAAATTAAATTGAACCCTCCACCCCCATCCCCCCGGAAGGCGCGTCCTCGATACGAATGCAATGCATGTACAAATGCTCGTACTCAATTGAGGTTCACTGTATAGTATAGTAGTGTCCAAAGTCTAAAACAACCGTCCCCATCCCGGAACAACACATTGAGAAATCCATATTGAAAAAGTGAAACTGTATCCTTTTTTTTTTTTTCTGGAGAAATTCAACAAAAAAACTTTATTAGATAATAAAACGGGCCATTTAAATATGTTGGAGACGGCTGTATTTCGGACAGTGTTTGATACTAGTGTGCGTGTGTGATAACATTTTGAAAATCGCCTTGTAGCGCGTATTTCGTGTGCTACTATCGTTCTAAAACAAAAATTGTCCTCACTTAGACCAAAGTCCATCCGGCTGAAATACGACTGCGTGTATGACGCCGCAGCTGATTTCATTGTAAATGGGTTCAGGCGGAGAGGGGGCGGGGGATATGGGAAAAAATATAACCGTCCCGTCATCATGTGGTGTCCCTCGTACACAGCTGAATATATTTGTACCGAATTTCGTGTTTACGATTATTATGTTTTAACCGTTTGTACTTACGTGTGTTTCAGTTTTGGAAAACGAACCGGAAGCAACGCTAGACGACCCAACGAATGTTTCGTGTTGGAACCATCGGAGATGCTGGTGGTGAGTGATGGTTTTTTTTTTTTTTTTTTTAATCATTTTTATTATTAGTCATTGACCTCTTTTTTTTTTCTACAACCGATGAAATATACACTTTATTTATATATATATATATATATATTGAATATCGACGAATACTGCAGTGTATACGCAGACTCTCATTTCGTTCTAATTGCTCGTGCTGAGTTTCGTGTGTAAAAATACCACGCCGAACGCCAGAACATTGACTTTAATCAGCGTGCCACAGAGAGAAAAAAAATACGGTTTTTTTCGTCGAATAAAAACGGACGCCTCTTCTAAATCGACACAAACGTTTTCATTTGTCAGCATTTTTTTTATTTTTATGTATATACTTTATTGTAATTCTGTTCTTAAATCCGTGTGCACTATATATAATACAGCGGTGGCTGGGTGGATAAAGAATAATATTATAATAATGTCGCGTTATTATGTCTCCGGTTATCCTCCCGAACCGAATATTATAAACTCTCGTCTGATTATTTTCCTTCTTTTTTTTTTCTTTTTTTTATCAAATAATAACTTATTTTCGTACAATGATATAAACGGGTTGTGCTTTTCTATTTAAATAAACAAAATATTTGAGTTTAAAAATAATAATAATAATTATATATTATTGTTGACCTTGGACGATAATAATGATAACAATTGTTATATACTATTATGTTATTTTTGGTGTTTAATTTGAGTTTTGGTGTTCTTTCAGAACTCTGTAGAGGCGAAGTATTATTATATGTATTAAAATTCGATCGTATCATCTATATACAACATATAAAAAAATACTTCAAGTTTTAAACAATTCCTACACTTAGAATAATAATTGTTTGTTGGAACAATTCGTCAATATATACGAAAATTTTACATTTCATTCATAATAATACTGTGCGCGTAGTTAAGGTTTACGATTTTTTTTTTTTTAAAAAAAATCTGGACGAATCTAAAAATATTGTAAAAATAAATAAACACGTAATAATATAGGTATACGTATATTAATAATATTTAAACGTAAGGTACCTGTTTTTGTAATATTGTTTTGTTTGTAAAAAATAATTCGTTCGGTAAATTAATATTGTTGCCAGGACTAAATTAAAATAATTTATTATTTCGTTAGAATAACTGATAATATTCTGAGTGGTTATTATAAACGTACGTGCTGGTGTTAGTGGTATTAAAATAATAATGCAATTTAATTAATGGGTTAATTATAAAATATTATATTATATTTAAAATATCTGAGTTTAATATCAAAATATTGTTACGCTTAAAATACCTGTACAGTACTGTATATTATCGCCGGAATTATTTATAACTTTTTAAGATAAAAACTTTTGCTAAACTCAAAGTTGGAAAGTTAATCACGATTTCGGATAAAGTAATGGATTTTGAAAATTAATATTATGTTTGCCGAAAGAAACTCGAATTTATCAATATTTACAGGGCAGGTACGCTAAAAAAAACTCGAGTTTTATTAATGTTAAAATGTTATTTTGTTAAAAACAATACATAATTTATAAACGGCACGGTTTTAAATAATTTCTACGCTCGGTAATCATTTTTTCTCTCGATCTTGTTTTTCGTTTTTCCACGCGAAAATTAAAATATCATAATTTTTGTTTTTTCCATTTCTAATAAATTAAACATAAATATTAAATTGGAAATTAACCCACTTCGCTCGCATAAACATTGAACAGTTAATTTCTTTATAGACTTAAATCTCTAATAGATTTGGGATGCTTGAATTTTATCACTTAACTTCGCGATCGAATTATAAAATATTATTATTATTATTATTGTTTTTTTATGTACGATTTTTAAAAAAAAAAAAAAAATAATTTATATTTTAATAATATGCAAATATTATAAAATATAAATAAAATTATTATTCATATCGACTGCAAATTTCAATTTACAAATTCAGTTTGCAATTCTCTATAATCGTTAAGTTATTAACAGTGTATAATAATTTCTAAGGTCATATACTGTCATAAAAATGTACAATACAAGAGATTTGTCATTTCACCATAACACCATCGTCGTTTTAACATAATATACGAAATGGGTTGTTAAACTATACATTATTATTATCTGCATAAGTGTCATAATTACGAAGAGAGGGGATGTGGGATAGATTCCTCCGTGGGTTTTTTTTCCTACCAATTATGCTACGAAGGACAAAATATTATACAGGATTATAGTATAAAATTTACCAAAAAAATAAAAAAAATGTCAAATTTAATAACGATATTTTTTTTTTGTGTCACTTCTGTTTAACCTAGAAAATATTTAAGATATTCCCCGTTTTCAAAAGCATTATTTTTACAGTTATCGTGTATTGTTATAAATTTATATGACTATACAGTTTTAATATTAGTGTATAGTTAATAATAATAGTTTAAAAAATAATTTGAATTTAACTATGCAATCGCCCGAAAGAAAATAAAATAATATCAATTTACCAATAAATCATCATTTTTTCAAAAAGAAAAAAGTGAACGACCCAGACACCTTTTTTATTTTATAAATTAGAAACCTATCTTCGTAATAATATGACAGGAGAGCCGGATGTTTCTAAACATACAATTTAATAATTTATTAATTAATTTGTAGAATCGTCTAAATAATCGTATCAATATTGGTCTTAAAGAATAATGTCAAGCAAAAAAATATTTGACAAATTAACTCAAAAACCAAAACAACTAGACATTTTCTTATCATATTTTCTATAATTTTTACACATACTTTGTACCTTTTGTACATATTTTATTTTAGTTACATTACGGGCTATGACCTTTATATGATAATAACACTGATAGATTCTATATAATATTTTACTTATTGTTGCATTAAAGGAAATTGTTTATTTTTAATATCATGTTTTAGATTTTGAGCAAGAAATGTATTTATTTTACTATGATGCGTGATTTTTTGTCCTCACGAAATGTTCTATCAAAAAACGACAAGTGACCTTTTCTATAGCATTTTTGATCTAGTTTGTGTACTATAAGAAGAATTTATTTATTTTTCGAAATAGTTTTTATAATAATTGGGAAAAAAATGGACATATTTATGGCAATACCAAATACTAGAAATCTTACTCTGACTTTCGAGTGCAACATCTTTTATGAAAGAAAATGTGATCTAGTTGGTTTTTTAGTATAAAAAGGTCGCTTTTTGATTTTCCGTGAAGTTTTCAGTATTTTCTTAATAATTTGAAAATACACGTAGAAAAAACGAGAAATTTTACGGCCATAACAATTTCGTTATTATTATTTATTTATTTATTTTTTTTTGGATTAAAAATAGCAGTATCAGCTCTTTTTTTTAAATAAATTATGTTGAAAAAGTTAATGTGTGGTTGAGCCAAAATGAATTTGGGACCCGGAGTCTCCCACAGGTTTTTCGTTATAAAATGTTTATTTTTCCTCACATATAACATTAATAATTACGTCATTGATCTACACACACGATTTACATCAAAAATATAATTTTCTTAAATTAAAATTGAAAGTATAACTAATTAGAGAATATATGAAGCAGATGATTTTTGAATGGGATACACTCACTTTTTATCGGATGATAACAAAAAACTACACTTCGGTTAAAAATTGAGATTCAGATAAATATATCAACTTCGAAACATAAAAACCTTGTCCAAACTCTAATCCTGATACTATACTTAAGGATATTAATGTCATTTTAGTGTAAACCTAGAGCCTTAAATGGTTGGGTCGGGTGTAAATGGAGATGTCCTACCTTTATTACATCCGACGCGGCTTTTACCTTTTACCTCCGAAACGTAAAAGCCACGTCGAGTAGGTAACATTATAAAGGTTCATCAATTCGTTGGCATTAAATTTATGTCGATACTAATTTAAAATTTTAATTGTTTATACTTTTTTTATGCTGTTTTTCTTGTTATCCTGAAAAAAGTAATAGTTGCCTGATTTGTGCTAGGGTTTTTTTTCCTTTGTCGGTCACGGTCTTTAGGTTGTGTTAGGTTCTTTATCGGTTTTTCGTAATATTTTGAACACACGCGTCAATAATATTAATATTGTACGTATGGTCACTATTATTATTAGACTATAGTTAAAAATAGTTTAACAAGCTTGAACGATGAACTGTGTATGATTTAAATTAGGTACCTATTTTTTTTTCTTTTATCGTAATTATAGCAGCTGCTATATTATTATTATATTTTTCGTGTTACGACAGCTGCAAACTCCTATGCTATTGGTCCGTTCTCTTATACCCATTTGTATTTAATTATTATTAAAATCGGTTCATATGGATTTTAATTGAAAAGTCAATCGGTTATATTAACTGTACTACTATAACCATCAGTAACCACTGACCGTGATTGTATTATATTATTGTTCAGAAGTTGCACGTGCGTGCATGCGGGTACTGCTATATTATTATTATTTTTTTTTTTCATTATTACTCAATATTAGTTACTGACAGCAATAGCAACAGTGTAGTTACACTGACATTCTTCGTGTATAATAATCGTTTGTATGCATTACAGCTGTTCAGATTTCTCGTTAAATTAATATTATAATACAATCGTCGTCGTGAGGACAATAAAATAAAAAATAAATAAAAATAATAACTCAGTGCATTGCGTCAGTACGTCGCTGTACGCTACTCGCAGAACACTGCAGCTTATGTGTAAACCACTGTTTTAGGTGATGGGAAGCCGAGAAGGTATAGGGACATATAACATATTATATTTATGGTTATTTTACTTATATCTTTGTATGAAAAAATAAATAATTATTAACAAAAAACGAATCTGAGCGAAGTTCGGCCAACATCGAGTTTTTATAAACTTCAATTAAAAACTATATTAATATATAACTACAAAATAAGTTTCGAATCATTCTTGTTTATTCCTTCTCATATTTGTTAAACATTTTTTATAGTATAGAAATAATTTTTCCCGCATAAATCGATGAAATAGTACACGTAATGCAGTGATGTTTACGATTATCATCAAAATTTGAATTTTAAAAACTTTTACGGAAAAAAAATTCGTGACTACAGATTTTCCATATTTTATATTACCACAAGAAAACCTTATGATAAACCTTACATAAAATTGTCGAACATTTTATCACATTTTCGTTCATGTTTCCTGTGGAATATAACACATTTATACTTTAATATCATCAAAACGACGTCGTCGCGTTAACGTCAAATCGCTTCGATAAATATACCGACTAACTAACCAACGGTCAGTGGTACTGCGGAATATAATTGTGTTTTCGAGTTTTCGACGCATATATTATACATGGACGTAAAATATAAATTATAAACTAATGGACTGCGCGCAGTTTTCACTTCGTCACGTCTGTCAAACTTGCATTGCATCCGTAGGTATACATTATTATTGTTGATTGAGAATGATTTGCGATAATATTGTGATTTTTCATTTAACCACTGAGAACGATCAAAATATCATTTTCTCTGGGTTAGTTTGTGTTAATATAATAAAATGCAATATTTTTGAATTCGTCTTCCTCCTTATCATCTTCATCACAACTCTTAAAATGAATATTAACACCGCTACTCTACTCTCTTGCCAATAAAATTCACCATATATCCATAATGAATAATACACCTAATTTTTCCAAGTTTTGTTTCGACGTGTCTATTCATCCATCCATCCATCCATCCATCGCTTCTTTGGCTGTCCTTTAGGTCTTTTTTCCGTTGTTTGCCACTCAAATGCCGCATATAGATTCTCTGGTCTTCTTCTCTTCAAATTTTCCAACCATTGACTCTTTATGCTTTTCTCGTACCTTAAGAAGCCACAATAAAATGGGAGATTCAAAAGTGTAGTTTTCTTTCTGTAAGCATTCATTTATATTATATGTGTGCATGCATTTCGACATGCTACAGCAGTAGTAACCATCACTACAATAACTTTCGATGTGACCTAGATGATGCGAGTTTTTTTATTTGAATACATTTTATACATAAATATATACTTACTGTTTTTCCCTATTATTATTATTTTTTTTTTTCGTTGTGTTATCGCTTAGAACCGCCACCTACGTGTACATAACGCGGTAGGTACTTATGTATGTAGGTATGTACCATATATATACCGAAGTGTGCGTATCGTGTTACGAATCGTATGCGATAAAAAATAAAATAAAAAAAAACTCCATAAAAAGACCGTCTGTGAATTTCATCGGAAAACGCGAGCACTGCAAATAACTGCGAACCGGCAGAAAGACTTGCGGCATGGCACATCGGCCCACCCAAAGCCGCCGACTCGTAAGGCAATTCGCCGCAAATGACACACACACAATCTCCGATAACGTTCATATTACAGTCGTTTACACTCCGGTATTAAACATATGTACTCGTATTTATATCATTATCTGACTCGAAACGACGTCCCGCCTACCTAAATCATCATTTCGGTGTGCAACGTTCTGAAAAGTAGCGTATAGTAATTATAATATTGTCATTGAACGGTTAAATAGGATATTGCATCACCGATAATTTTCGGTCGACCCTCGCTTTATCGTGACGACCGTCTATTATATCTTTGGTCCCGGGAAAGAAGTGCTTAAGTCAATTTTGTTTAGTTTTCACAATCCAGACAAATTGAATTTCGATTATAAATACGTGCAATAGTTTTTTTTTTTTTTTTTTTTGAAAATACATACGCGCTCATTAGCGAACGATAATAGGAAAACGTATTATAAAAGATAAAATAATGGTAAAAAAGAATTCCGAAAATTATCTCGAACCCTTTTTCTCCTGGACTAATTTTTTAATCGTGTTTTGGCCAGAGACGGTTTTTCTTCTCGAGTGGCTGGCCGTGCAATCAACCGGTTAGGTGTGACACTTGTGGCCGGCGGGACCGTTCGGAAGGATTTCGCGGACGGGTGGCGTTAAACGGGATTACACGGGTGCAGCGAGACTCGCGAGAGAATTCGTATATATAGCGGGTTAATCTACATAATTATTATATTGTCGACGGGAGAGAAGTCTGTCTGTCTCTCTCTCTTTCTCTCTCTGCGTATTCGTCTCTCTTTAAGAGATTAAAACGTCGTGTCCGGGCGCCGCCGGTCGCGCGGAAGGGGGGCTAAATCAGCAACCCCCCCCCCCCCAAAAAAAAAAAAACACCGGGGGACAAAAAATTAAAACGGAAAAAAAATACCCGAAAAGGTTAAGCGCAATATTGATCCGAAAGCGCCGCCGCCAACAGCCGGCGGTGGTAGCGCCGGACGCCCACGCATCGTACCGCCAAAGCCGGCTGCCTCTCTGCTACGTCACGCGCCGCCACCGCGACCGACCGCGTTACGAATACTGCCGCCCGTCGCGTTTCCGCGGCTCTGCCCGCGTGCCTATACACACCTCGGCGTCGGTTTTCGGCTCCGCGCCGAACGTCGGTCGGCCGGTCGGTCGGTCGGTCGGTAGCGCGCGCACGGGACCGTAATAATATGATTGACTCGACCTAATCGCGTGCCCGTTTTACTCCGCCGCCGCCGACGTTTTATTATTGTTCCCGGGGGCGGGAGCGCAACAGGGCTGAACTTCGTCGCGTATTATCATATCGCTTAGGTCCCACGTTCGCGCGCCCGCGCATACGCACACTCGCGCATCGCCCGCCGCACTGTATTATGTTTCGTATTCGTGTGTACGGCGCGTAAACTCAACACACTGCTGCTTGCTGCGCGGGACAATCGAAATTACGCGAAACACAGGAAAGGAAAAAAAAAAAACTGAGAAAATCGAAAAATGACCTCTCTAAAGTAATACCGTCCCGGTCGGATTTCCTTTCAGAAAGAGTGCTATCGTTGTAAATCGGAGAAAAATTGCCGATATTAAAGTTGTTCACGAGGGAGAAAAAAGGCAGTTATAGTTTTTTACTAATACCTACATTTCGTACATTGTCCCGTTTTTCCATTAATTGGAAAAACTTCCGGGAAAATCAAAAAGTGAACTCCTAAAAATACCGGTCCGGGAAAATTCCTTTTCAGAAAAGTTGCGATACTTGATACTTCGGAGCAAGATTTCTGGCAGAATTTATGTACAAAGTTAAAAAAATTAAAAATAAACGTCTTTTTAAAACCAGTACATTCTTCGCTACACTCAAAATTTTAAATTCGTTATGTGGGATATTTTCAGACGACCTTTATCGGGGGTCGTCTTTTTAAAATCTAATGAGAAGTAAACAAAGAAAACGGCGGATACCGTTGACAGTTATACCGCTGTTTTGGGAAACGAATTAGTACGAGGTATGTGTAAAGTTGCTGATTTTTTCCCATGCTGTCGAAGTAACACAGAAATGAACAAAAATTATACGACAAAATACAACAGTTTTCATATTTTTATTAAGAAAACGACAAGAAAAATCGAAAAATTACCACCCCGATATGTCAAAAAGATCAAAAATGTCAAAGAAAGTTACTATGAAATTATTAATTGAAGCAAAATTTCTGACATAGGAAAGTTGTTCATTGACACGAAAGAAACACATCATATAAAACTAATATACATTCATCGCTTCGCTCAGATTCTAATTCACGAAACAGAGATATAAATTTTTTTTTAAAACGAATTTTAACATTTATAATTATCTTAAATTATATTATAATATACCTACTATAGCTTTTAATAAGAATTTTTATGATTATATTTGCTATACGTTTTACTTAATTTTGCATATGCATATGAGAAAATAATTTCCAGAACGTGAAATCATGATCGCTCTGTATACGGAAGTGTTTCGTGTAATATTATGTGCAACAGCCTAGAGACGTTTCATTCCGTTGATTTTGTACTACGGGCGTTGGTATATCGTGTGGGTATGTCTCGAAAAGTCACTATAATAATGTAATATATTAATTTTTTTGAGTAGGCAAACTATAATATAATATCAATGTTTTAAATGAGTTTTTTTTTTTGAATTTGTCTTTTTAGTTTATACACAGTAATTAGTTATTTGTTGGTTGTGTTTTAAAAAAAATTCGGATCCAGTTACAATTTTGCTGAATAATTGACATGTTTATACTACACAATATGTAATTTGAAGACTTCCAAAATTGGTAATGTTACCTATTTATTTGTTTACGACTTGGATGGTTTCTATAAGGTATTTTGTACAAATTGTATTTCCTGTCTTCTATAATTTCTATCTGATCCGTTTAATGAATACTAAATGGAATTCGCCGTTCGTTTGTTCTACAGAGCTTCCATTTCTAACTCTTCTGGTCCAAGGGTTATTAATTGTTGTCGATCTATATTATATACCATCCTTTGCAACGCCAAATGTCTTTATACGCAATAGTTATTATATAGCCACAACTCGAACACACCCGTCCTCGTGACCTACTCAATCCCTGAACTGTTGATGAACGTTTCAAAATTATCGAAGTTTTCATTTTCGGGTTTTTTTTTTTTTTGTCTCGGAAAATTACTTTGTGTAAACCACTAAAACCGCCTCTAATAGCTTCATGCATCAACTTTAACAGATAAGTGTAATTGATCACAGCTGATGATGGTGTATGTATATATATATATATATAATATTTTATACTTAATTTAAAGAGGTCATTTTTCAAATTGTCCGGTTTAATGCACTGAAAACTACGAAAATTAAACCTCCGCAGTACGGCGACGAAAAGATATACTAGAGGAAATGTTAAAATGTGTGTTTCGAACGCGTAATGAATTTTATTATATAGAATTATCACTGCTTTCAAATGTAATGTAATAATACGATACTACTAAAAGTTTTACGGTGCTGCGGCCCTAACCAACGACCTATCCCACGTTCAAAATATGTTTGCTCTTTACTTTAATTTTATTAATTATATTATAACCATTACGTACGGTCGGTTTTAACACAAAAAATATAATTTAATAAATCGTTACTCTATAAGTGATGGCCGTTTCCGTTGTAATTGTAAATTAGTCATATATCATAATTCGACAAAATATTTATAAACTTTTCTATTACGTCATAGGGATTTTCGAGGTTTTTTTACGATAAAGTCAACGAATTTAAAAAAAAAAAAAAAAAAAAAAGCGATTACCGATTATATTTTCCGAAGAAAACCATTTAAATAGAATATAGGTCACAGAAGTTTCGAAAACCTATATTTACGCGTCGGTATTTTTTCGTTATATTTTTCAATTTTCGAATCGATTCGCGTTCATCGTTGTCGTGTGTACACTAGCTATGGCATTAATAGTGCAACAAAGTCATATTACACAACAATTCGGTACATTTTGTGCATGATAAATAAAATAAGTATTACTAAGTGCGGTTTGGTTGATTGCAGTATTTATTTTATTCGATTTAGACTTAAAAGCCAGACAAAACCTTAGGAATTATGTTTGATGGATTTCAATTCTGAAAACGGATTATGATTCTTTAGAATTTTTATTGGGATATATATTGGATATTGAAATTTAATTTTTTTTTAACAGAATCGTATAAAATAAAAGACAGACATACTTCTCACTTAGGTGAGCCACTGTTGTAAGTGAGAAGTTGGGAAGATAGAGGGTAAATTTAATGTGTATCTATACGCAACGATTAACCATTAATAACGGAAAACGATTCTGAGCAGAGTTCAGTTAATAGTGTTGCTTTGTCAACAATATATGAAGGGTACAGGAAAACTCCAGGCAAGTCACTTTTTTTCCAAAATGACGATATCGGTATCAAATAATTTGTATTGACGTGCCGTATCTTTTATGCGATAAAAACCAGATTATTCGAAAGTAATGAATGCCAGAAGTTTAAGCTTACAGAAAAAAAAATATATAATCAATTTATAACCAGGTAACTTTTGGGTTAATGCATGAATATAGCCTTGGTTAATAATATAATATGACATTAATATGTTGTGATTACTACATTTCAAAGTTTAACATTAAAACCTAATCCGAATATTTTACTTTGTAAAAAAAAAATTGTTAGATTTTTAAATTAAAAACACGTTTTTCTCAATTTGAAAAAAAAAGTAACTTGCCTGTTTTTTTCTCTTTACCCTTCGTGTTATATGTTACATTATGGTAAAATAATTACATATACAATATGCATTATATATTTTCTTTAATAATATTTGTTTAATATTGTATCTTTTTTCCCGGTTATCACCGTGTTTTCTAAAAAATGTTCTAAAAAAATCAAAACATGACCTCTCTAAAGTATAACCTCAGAAAAATTCCCTTTCAGAAAAGATGCTATACTTGATACTTCAGAGCAAGATTTCTGGTAGAATTTTTGTACACAGTATAAAAAAAGAAAAAAGAAACATCTTCGCTACACTCAGAATCTAAAAATTTGAACTTATTGTTAAAAAATATTCAACAGTTTACTAAAATAATTTTGCCTTTTACGTTTTAAATCCGCGAAACATAATGGCTTTTCTGTCTTTTCGGTCTAAATCAACATATAATATATTCGTCCGTGAAACATCGGCCATAGACATTTCGCTTAAATGGGTATCGGCCGATGAAAAAGTCCATTGGCGTCAAAGTGTTTAAAATATACTATGACATCGTACATCAAGAGGCCCTTCCAATTTGTTTTTAATTTAACAATTGCGAATAAAAACACCCACGTAATTCATTGTATAAGCCATTTTTTTCAACCTCTTGGCGCCCCTCCCTCCAGCTACAAAATCTATAAAAAAAAATTATCACGAAATCGGAGAGAAAACCAATCCCCTTAACTCGTACAGTTTAGGCGTATAATATTGTAATATAATTATATTAGACGCCATTATTACGCCTATATTACACGCGTGTTACGTTTTTAGCGTATACATCACCGACGGCCCGGTGTTTTAATTTGATTAAAAACGACATTATTACTATTATTATTATTATTATTATTATTATTGTTATTTTAATTATAATATACGTCCAGATAGAGTTGACCGGGCCCGCGGTAATAGTCTGCTTTATTAATAGTATTACGAGCGAGCGGATCCCCGTTTTCTGCCGCGTAAAATTTAATTACACAATAATCATTACGAAATTCCGCTTTTCGAAACGGCTCTTGTAAACTTTCCTATGTAAACGCGCGCCCGCTCGAGTATTGTCGTTCGCCGCCGCCGTCTCTATATACTCGGCGAAAGAAAAAATATTTTCTATATTATTATATACGGGTCGCCGTCGTTCGATATCGTTTTTAAATTAAACGTCATTTTTATTACCTACATCACAAAACAGCACCGCGAGCGCGCGCTCACGTTTTACAAGTTTCGTATTGTACACCCCCTTATACATACCGCCTTTGTGTTCGCATATACCGATATAATATTTTCAAATCGGCCGTTATGACGTGCAATTTCCGTTTCAATACGCTTTATGATTATTAATTATTTCGCACTATTTCCCTATTATGTGTATACCTAGGTATAGGTATTGCGGCACAACTTCAAATATTATATATATATATATAGGTACTAAACATTACAAAATATATATTACGTGTACGATTTCTGAAAGTCGGTCAAATATAATATTTTCAGTCCCGGCAAAAAAAAAAAGTAAATTTTCGACCATATTTTTTGTTTGTAATTTTGCCATGCGCATAATATATTATATTCTAACGCAATGTCGTACTTATTACTGACAATTTTAATATTTTAAGTCATTATAATATGATGTATGTTTTGTTTGTCTAAAAATACATTAAAAGTATATAATTCTAATTCTGGGGCTTGTGTCTAAAAGGGTCAATGTCACTTTTTGATAAAAATCAGTTATACGGCCCTTCATATAAAATTGTTTATGCTTTTTCTAGTGATAAAAGAGTGTATCTCAATAATCATAACGGTGAGATTTGAGGAGATCAATGTTATTGTTAGAAAAATTACTATTGCTTATCAAAAGGCCCAAAAATGTATTTTATTTCTCAAAATTGATTAAAAGTGAAACTGGCCCTTTTTGACCCAAGCCCCAGAATTATAATGTGTACATTTGGTACGACTTATTTAAGTTAGACCGTTTAGCGATTTAGTTACAATTATTTGTGTATGCCATTAATTCATTTTGCAATTTTCAATTTTTAATTTGCTCTTATATTGAAAACCATACAAAATTAACTTCAATCCTTTTTCCCTGAGACCAAAGATATATTATTTAAAATTTTCAATTCACCCGTTATATTTATATATCTAATATACGAGTACACAAATATAGGTTAAAAAAAAAAAAAACACATTAAGTACACATTTTTTTTATTTCAAGTATATTTAAAAGAAAAGAATACCTTGGTCAAGGTCTTGAATCATTTATGGTGTGATTAAAATTATAATTTTTATACATGAACAAATCATTTGAGTAATTTTTTTTTTTAAATTGAATAAAATATAAGTTGTTATTTCCCCATGCCATGTCTTTGTGTGTAGTACAAATCGTTACAAAATTATATGTATTATCGAACCAATACGGAATTGTAAAATAAAAATGTGATTAAAACGAACATGTCTGTTTAAAAAGTTTAAAAAAAGAAAATAGGTTGCTGTATAAAAAACATAGAAACAATACCTACTTATAATACTGAACCTATATTGCAGGTTATCAATTTTTTTATTTTTAACCATTTTATTAAATGATGAAGCTATAAATATTGTCTATAATACATGATATAACGATTTATTATTATACACTAATAATGAAACTTTCACCGATCAAACTCGTTTTTAAATTCCGACTGTTGTATGGTAAGTGAGGGGGACGGGTGGAACTAAAATAATTATACGGAGGAATAATGTAATTTTTGTAGGAATGAGAGGAGAAATACGTATTTATATTTCATTAGATCGTAAACATGCACAAAAGTTGTATAAATGTATATTATTGCCATTTTATAGGTATAGCGATATAATATGGTGCACTGCAACTGCAAATATTGTATATTTATTATAGTATGTGTACTTTTAAAGAGGTCATTTTTCGAATTCTCCGGTTCGTTGCCCCGCAGGAAGTTTCGGTAAACTTAACAGAACAATGGAAGAAATGCAAGCATTCATTATATACTATACAGATATATCAAGAAATTTAATAAAGGGAGTTTTTTTTGTTTTTAATATACTAGTCTAACTTTATTATTATTATAAACGTCTGAACATTTGACTTAGAGTTTACTTGTGTTTTTTTTTTTTTTTTTTTTTTTT
>CABPRJ010000949.1:4215792-4451415 GCA_902439185.1 Cinara cedri
TCCGACGGGATAAGGGGAGGGGCTTGAAAAAAAAGACTCAAAGACAAAATATTAAGCTTGAAAATTCAATAGTGCAATTTAAAAATTAAAGATAAATAAGTAATAATCGTGATATTCGATCATGGTGTACACGAATATCACTAGAATTGTTTACAACCACAATGGCTGTTTATGACCATCATGTTCATTGTTCTACGATTACACTATCACTAAAAGTATTCATTATCAACTAAAATGATAAAATAAAGTTATTACACTGTATTTTGATCATATGGTCTAGATACTTGGGTGCTCATATAGATAACAATGTATAAACGGACCACAGCGAAAATGTTTACATAAATTTGTTGATATGATAAATTTTCGTAAACAATATAATATGATATTAATTATTATATAACAGTCAATAATAATTTATAACTAACAGCTGTTAATCAGGAATATAACGTAAAAAATTGATATGAAGAACTTCAATAAAATAGTAATAATATGGTCAATGGGGAGGGGAGGGGATTCATCCCTTTAGCCTCCCCCCTGTGTACGCTTCTAGTATTATAATAATATAACTATATATAAAAAAAATAATTGTCACTGTTAAAGTCGTTTTGAAAACATAAAATGTCGATAATATATGTTGTAAATCTATTATGGATTATTTTAATAAGAGTCGGGTAATAACTACATATACTATGTAAAAGATACAAAAATAAAGTTATAAAAAACTAGTATCTTAGTAATTGAACTTAGTCTTTATAATTCAGTTCAAATTTATCGCAAAAACCTAGCATTTTCTTCGAATACTATTATATACTTCAAATACATATTAGTCCTTTTTAAGACTTGATAAAACATCCTGTCGATTTTTGTGTTATTATATAGTTTTTTTATGATACAATTGTTTTGGTGTAGCAAAAATATTTGGCAATTTAACATGAGTTGATCATAATCATTATAATTTGCACTTAAAAAAATAACACGAAATTGAGCGGAGTGTGATAGTTTTTTTTTTATAAGTTTTTTAAGTTCAAATTTTCACTTTCAAAACATATTTAACCGAATTTTGTTCAAATTCAAAAAATAAATAAACTACTCTATAACGAAGAAGTAGAATATATTATATCCTACCTTCCTAACTTCCCACTTACAACAGTGGCACACCTGTATCCATCATCTAATAATGAAGAATAATAGTTATTAGAAATATTTCACATAAATTCTAACTTCTATAACTGTAGTTACAGAACTGTATAAAGTTACTTTTTTTCTCGAGCAGGTAACTCGCAAGGTTATCCGAGTAACTATAATATTTTTTTTGACCGCAATTACTTAAATTATTATCGAATAACTCTCCGGTTTTTTCGATTATATAGTAAAGAAAGATTATTTGCGTACGTCATTGGTTCTAATGGACGACGGACGTTCGTAAAAAATTTCTCGCGGAAATTCGGCCAAAACAATTATTCTATCGGCAAGATAAAGAAAAAAAAAACACCTGTTATTATAGACTACTTATATAGTTTAGCTGATCTAGTTACCGCCGAGTCTTCGCTGTATACCTACATATAATATGAGTATAATGAGAGTATAGGTATACATCGACGAGACTATGAGAGTATCTGTTCAATTAGATACGGTTTGCGATCGATTGTGGCGGTGGAAACGGTGTCTGAAAAATAACGTTCTACACGTCTATATGCCTTCCAAAATAATATTGTAAATTTAATCCTTAATAGCAAAAAAAGATATACAAATTTAATACAAAATAATAATAATAACAAGCGGTTGAAACACTGCAACAATAGCGAAAACGTGTTTGGAATTTTTTTTGAAAAAATAGCTATAGAAATGTAAATATTTTAGAAATAATGTGATAAATATTTTAAATAATCGTTTATATAGGATATAAATATCGATCGAAATTATAATATATGAATCGAAACCCGAATTGAGATGTTTTTCTCTTGAATGCAGATTTAAAAATAAAAATATATATAGCTCTACTGGCTGAAAATGTTTAGAGTCTATTGATTTCATTATGATGTGTTTTTTTGTGTCTGTAAATACATTTTCTACCAGAAATCTAGTTCTAGTCAAAAATTGTATAGGTAATTTCTTGTAAAATTTTTTATCTAGTCGGTGCATTGGTAAGATAATTTTTTGATTTTCCTTGTAACTTTTGTAATAAATGGCTAAAACTGGCAATTTTCTATATAATTTTTTGATTTTTGGGTAATCTTGGCAACAAAGGAAATAATACAACAAATAATAATAATATTCTGCTCAGGGTCATTATTCGTAAGCAATGGTTTGTCATTGCATAAAGATATAAATTAAGTTTTTATTTTTTTATTTAAAATTAATATAGAAAAGATAACTGGAAAAGTTACTTTACTTATTCTCCCTTTTAACTTCTCTTTTTAAACAGCGATATAAATCAGTATTTTTTTTTTCAATTAATTAGAAACATGTATACAAATAATTTAAAATTTTAGCAAATAAGTAGATATATCCAATTAAAAACATACAAATTTCAATGAATGAATTACTAATAATATCAGAGTTTTAGGTATATCTAATAATAATATAGTTACGATTATTTACAGTTCCGCACGCATATTGCAGTTTTTGAATACAAATTAATTATTGTTTAGTAATTTGAAATATTTTTTAGTAGGTAATTATAGTACTACAAAAACCGTAATCAATACAAATATTTGAACATTATATCATATTTGCCAAGGGTTTATTATAAATTATAATTATTAAATGGCCAGAACACGTGGAATATAATGTTGAATAAAATCTAAATTTACCTACAGTTATCATCAGGGACGTCAATTAGGAAAGGAGGACAAAATGGGGACATTTCCCTCCTGGATTTACTATTATTAATTTTTTAAATTTTTTTTTAAAGTTAATTAATCCAGACATCTAGTAAATAGGTACTATAACAACCGTGCATATCCATTATTTTGCTCCCCCCTCCTTCTAGATCTGCATAAATGTTACCAGCTCGAATTCGGAATTGGATCTACAGCAGCAATAATGGCTGATTCTTTTTTCGTTCTAAAACGTCTGCAAACACCTCAGAAGGTTTGAAATCGGATAATATTAATAAACTGGAGAACAATTTACTGAAATATCGTGGTGGAAAAACATAATAAAAATGTTGCCATTATTTTGTTATTCAGAAAATTAAAATAAAATGAGCAACTTGACATTTTCAACTATTATAATTTTTAGTTTTTCTCAAAATCATTTTCGTTACCATAAAATGTCAATTATAATACAGCACGGATGGAGGAACCAAGTGAAATAAAATAGGGAGCAAGATGAACGTATTCAATATGTTATTATACCTATATTTCTGTCCATAATTTTGATATTTGAATGCCAATTAAAATAAATCATACACCTATTTAATTTCAAAAGCACATTAAAAATTATAAATAAATACGTCTGCATAAATAATTAATGTTTTTAAATTGAATATTGAATGGGATTGAATAGGTACCAATACATATATATATATATATTCTTTCTTTATCTAACCTGCACGTATACATCATAGCGATTATTAGACATGGGTTTTAGACATGCATGTTTCCTTCAATCAGTCCCATCGGTGTAAAGGAGTGGACAAGAGTTCTGGAAACAGATATGAATTCAATCCGAAGAGTAAATCAGATCGGTCAGATAGTTTTTTTTAAATTTAATTTTAGTTATTATTTTTCTTTTTTACGCATTCTCAAATCAAACTTTTGGAAATTAAAAACTAAAATACGAAAAATAAGTGACTTGGCCGTACTCACGTAAATACTCCATGCTGTGAATAATTCAGCTCTTTTTTTAGAATACTCTTATCACTTCTTTACATCGATTGATTAATGGGAAATTTGTTTAAATGTGTTATACTGTGTACGCATGTTAAAAGAGAAAAAACATCGGTATTCCCGTTAAAGTTGAATTTTCGAATGTCTTTATAAATGTTATGCATCGCTGAGTGTTGATAAAAATTTTAATCGTAATTTTAATTTATGTGTTTTATATAAGTACGATTAAAAATTTAAAAAATACAATATAATATATATATATTTTTTTTTTTAAACAGCCAGTTCGTTTTATCACACATAATTCACACAGTATCATAAATATACCATTATTTGTATATCTACATATTTTGCATAAGCGCACTATCAAAGTATAATTTTTAATTTTTTTTTATGTTTTTCATAAATCACTTAGAAATACCGATAAGGTGTATAATTTCTAGATCCATAAACTATATTATTATGTACTATTATACTTCTATTATACATACATTTGATATAATGTAGTTACACAGAAACGTAAAGATAAAATACAACTACACGATATTATAGACTGTTAATATAATAGGTACTGCTGTTGTGAATAAGAAAAAAAATACGATTTTTTTTTTTTGAAATTATTATTATCAAAGTTTGTTTGTAGATAATAAAAAGATTAATTTCGATAAAAAGATTTTTACAAATCCGAACGGATGTCACATATACACAATAATCGTTAATTAATATTGACTGTAATAAGTTCGAATTGTTCGAAATGAGTCGTTTTATATATATATATATATATATATATATATATATATATATATATATATATGTAAATATATTTTTTTTATACAAAATAAACTTCAACCGGTAAGTTTGAACATTATTAAATTAAGCGAATTTGACAGTAAAAAGGCCCGGGAAGAAAAAGGAATCGAGGCAGCCGTTAGTCGGTATCACTCTTAAGGAAGGAAATTTTTAAGGAGAAAGCAGGTCCATACACCAGTTCCTTTTCAGGCGTCTGGATAGGCTGAATGATTATTAGAATTCGCTCGGAAGCGAGGCTGATGATGTTGAGGGTTCGGACGGGCGATGTATTTTTTATGGGTTTTTTTTTCCAAGTTTCACGTACAAGTTTATTCGATTTGGGAACGGTCGTGGTGCAAAGAGTTGTTTGAGAGTCAATATTCAAACTCGAATAAACTCGATATACTCGTTCGGGACGATCAAACAGAAAAATCTGTAATCATCATTACTATATTTACAAATTAAGTAAAAAGAGATTTCACAATACGATAATACATATTTTGTATTCATTACCTATATATTATGAGTATTAATAATGTTTATTATATTTAATTATTATGCAACGAGTTATATCGCGTCCTAAAACGGTAATTTATATAATACTATCAAGCATAGGTATTGCCTGTAACCTATATATTATATCTGTGGCGGGCCAATACAATCATATGCACGTAATTTCAACAAAATATACCAATCGAATTATCAAAGTTTTGTATAGGTACCAACTACCAACACCGTTTGAACATTATGTCGGCGCAATTTAATTGGCTCTGGAAATCCGGTCGACTAATTGAATTCACTCCCTCGATATTTTATTCGGTGAATTCGTCGGTTACCAATAGCAGGTTAGGTTGGATAGGTACTGAAATGATATTACTCAAAAATACATCGAAATATTTAACACATAGGTAGGTACTTCGAGAACCGCCCGTCGAAAATGTTAAGCCGATTCCGCGGTCGACGGGGTAATTATTACCGATTTCCCGCATGATGATATTACGGGGAGCCGATTCGACTTTTTCAAGCATCGTTTCACCGAGCGAAAACGATTTAACCGTATCGTTTTGCAGTATTCAAATCGACTTTTCCGAGTGGAAGTTTAGACGGATTAAAAACACATCCGCGGAGGCGTGTAAAACGTTTCGGGATTTTAGAGTAGGTACTTAACTATGTAGCACTACTAATAATGTATAAGTGCATTATTGATGCAAATAGTATTATTATGCACGTACATGCGGCTGTTTATGAAGATGTTGCCCGGTTCACGTGTTGATATTTGTTATCAATAAAAAAATATGACCAAATTCGGCCTACACCGGGTGATTTTTTTTCATCATGAACCAGCAATTATATCAGAGGATTTTCAGTGAATTTGATTTCTGTTTTTTCTAATCATTAAGGAATCGTTTAAGCTTTATTAATAAAACCATTTTTAATTTTTTACCCCTACTCCATATACCTAAAATAAGTGCATACTTTTGATTTTTAAATAGGAACCCTCCCCTCCCATTTTGAACACAGATTTGAATAGATAATATTTTTCTAAAAATGTTGATATGCATAACACTAATATCAGATTTACCGTTAATGAGTAATAACAGCTTAAAGTTTACACGGGAGGAATAGAAGAGGGTAATAAATTTCCTATCTATGACGATTCTCAGTTTAGACTGGAGGAGTAGAATAAACTATTATTATTTTTTTTTTTTCAGTAATTTTCACCACCGTTAACTTTACAATACTATATTAAATGATTTTTTATATATCAAAGTGTATACTACTAGGTATCTTATTACGGACGCAGCTCTGATTTTCGTTCCTTATTCGCGGGTTTTCAATATCAACATTCGAGTATTATACGCATGTTGCACGTGCACTACATACTAAGTGTTGAATTTGTTTTTTTGTCGTGTCCAAAATGCGTTGAAAAACAAGAATTTTCGAGAATTTTCCTATGCGGTATTGTATGGCCCGTCCCGTGTAGACAAAAAAAAAAAAACAAAAACAAAAACAACACATTTTTTTCCGTCACTTAATACGTGTTGACCAAACGAACCGTGTAGAATATATTTCAATAATATAGTGGTAATAAAAATTTTCCGCATTCTCGTCGTTTTTACGTATGGCGGTCGAGGTGTATAAAACTTCAACCGAAAATCGACAGTCTCGAAAAAGTTAAGTCTTCTTCCTACGTAAAAATATTGTCTTCTATACGGGTCAAATGGTAAACAAATAGAATGTAAACAAATTAAAAGTATAAAAATGTACCTTTGAACGCCGTGAACAAACGCCGTAGATTCCGAGTTCATATACTATAACTGGTAGAATTGGTTACAAAAAAAAAAAAAAAAAATTAAAAAAACTCGTTCAATATAATAAAAAAACACACGCGATAGATCCAAAAACTTACTTGCATCCGTCGAATCGAAGCGATCACTAGCATCGCGGTTTCGAACTAATATACGGACGGCGACGAACGTCAACGCGACGGTGGCGGCGAACAACAGTCGAATGAACGGACGGCGGCGCTCGGGATCCCATTTAAACAGAGCGCATGCCGCGTACGGTTTTTTTTTTTTTTTTCCCAATGTCCGTCGCGATTTCTCTTTCCACCGGCCGCGTCCCATCGCCCGCCGTCGTCGCCCCGATCGTGATCGCGGTGGTCGCGCGCCGTAACGTCAGTACGACACGACGCAATTAAACGCTTAATATTTAAGCGCGAACGGATAACCGCGTACGTAATACGCTTGGTATATAACTATGATTATACACGCCGCTTAACGCCTCTTATCGGCCAGTCCGCGGGCCCCACGCATATTAATTCAAGTATTATATTCAGTGAACTATATTACAAAGACAAGACAAGAAAGGAGCTGATAACGGGGACGGGCTTGCCGCAGTCTTAGGTAGGAAATCCGGATGGCACAGGCTACTTAGAGTTAATTAATTTATATCTGTACGTAGCGATCGATAATCGCTGGCGTAATACGATTTTGAGCGGTTACAGATATTTTTAAATGCAGTGGTTTATACGATTTTCGTTAAAATTTGAACTTTAAATATTTAAATAAAAAAAAAAAAACACAACATTAAACATAATTCTTATTTTCACCACCAAGCGCAACTTAAAATTTACGTTATGTAAAATGTATAAACATTTCTGCTCGGTCAAAAATATTTTCTCCGCGTAAAACCAAATAAAAACTAAATAACGCGGAAATGTCAAATGCCTGAATTTAGTTCACAAATCGCCAAAATGACGCGCCAGGAACATAATGAAACGACTATTAACGACTGTTAAAAAAATTACCACCTAATTAGACAATTTTCAGAAAATATACTACACTTGAAATTTTTACGGCAAGACTTTAGGTATAGAAAAACAAAATCGAAAATAATAAGACGTATATCGCTGTGTACATTTATCCGTTTTTATTCAGTTTATCGTTATTAGTAAAAACTGCTTGGAAAATCAAAAACGAATCTCTCACCAAATGCACCAACCAAATTCGAAATTCTACAGAAAAAAATGTCCTATGCAGTTATTGTTTAATTTGGAACAAGATTTCCGGCAGAAAAGTCGTATACAGACAGAAAAAAAACCGCGTTCAGAATCTAAAAGAGAAAAAAAAAAGAAAAAGAAAAAAGCTTAGTTTTGCCGCCAACCCCCGCCGGAGAGTCCGTATAAAATTATGTGGCTCCGTTATCGACTGTCGTTCTGCCCTCTCCGTGTGCAATGTTTTTTTCCGGCCGCGGCCGGAAAACGTTTCCAGCGCGCGGTCGCCCGGTGACACGCGCGACACACAACGTAAGAATATACGCGGAGTTGTAGGGCAGGATGGCGTCTGTCGAACGTAATATTTGACGAATACACTATTAGCCGATATCCCGCGCGGCTTTGCCCGTGTCAGTATTGAACGGACAAAAACATATTGCACGTGTCAACAAAAAAATCGCACCGGGGCGGTTGTTAATTTATTATATCTTTTGTGCTCGGGCCGTTATTTTTCACCGATTCCTAATAATTTCAACCTTTCAGTTTCGATTTTAGCGTGCGTACCAATTATACGTCGTTTACTGAGGAGAGAACGGAATCGTACAGATTAGGGTTTACGGTTTAACGTGTATTTAAATACACGTGAATTATGAAACCCGTGTATTTAACAATGCGCATGTGTTTAAAAACGCAAGCGTACTTAATAATAGTCATGTATATGTACTTTTTATACTCCCGTAGTTAGTTTAATAACAATATGTATAGTACACGTATTGTAATTATAATATGTATACACTATATAGGTACGTGATAATAAAAATAAATACAATTTGTTTCGAAATGATTTATAACAAAAGTACTAATTAAGTACCTAATTCGATAACTTTTAATTCTATTTCGGTTGACAAAGGTTATTACTAAACGTTTGACTTCCTTGTGGGTTGGATTAAGGTATGGTACGGAAATTTATATTTAGGTATTTTCACGGGTGGCCTTTGGAAATAACAAAAATTTTACGCTTTATGTTTTCTTTAGGAAATATTACTTCAATCGAAAAAATAAAAACATACCTTTTTTGTTGCGGTTTACATCTTGTTGATAAGTAAAAAATTTAGTCTTTAATTTTTTATGTATTTTTCTTAATAATTGAGCAAAATCGGGAGAAAAAAACGTAGAAAGAACGGAAAAATGTACTTAAGTAATTTTTGAGCTATTTTTAGACATTTTATTTTTGCAAGTTTTTTACTTATTAGTTTTTATTTGGTAGATACTATGTAGGCATAACTGTTCGACCAAACAGAAATGCTTGAACAATTAACAGGAGGCTTATTATAAGTTGTATTTAATGGTTCAAACAAAATAGACTGTAATGTATTATTATTTTTTTATATTTGTTTTAAGATCAAATTCTAAAGAAAATCAAGATAATCATTTTTCATTAGCAATGGTTTACTGTTATAAATTATAAATGACGAATATTACTTAAATAATTGTACGGAATCGTCTTTCGTCAAGCAATGGTTTATCATTGATTACAGATATAAATGAAATAACTTTATGTATTCTACCTTCCCAACTTCTCACCCACAACAGTAGCTGCTCCTATCCCCAATATCAGCTCTTTACTTTTTTTAAAGTTATATAATGTATTTTAATTTCATTTTATACTGCATATTTCTATTTTTAAATGCATTTTATTAACATTTTATAGTGCGTTAAATTCATAGACCTAATTAGTACAAATAAATACTACTACAACAAATTTTACAATAATTAAATTTCTCCCTCGTTGACAAAATTCGAATTACGTCACTGCCACAATCTTAACAATCTTTCGACTGTTCGTAAAAATAATACACTATACATTCTATAGTATAGAGCATTAGAAAAGAAGAAAAAAAAATAGATGTAGTTATACATTTTACCACCGTGCACTGCTATGCAATTATAATATAACGTGTCGTTTAATAATATTATTATATCAATGCCTCGTTTTTTAATAATTCTCACGTAATGTGTTTTTGCTATTTGTGGTTTTTTTTTTATCTGTGGATTATAGTTTTATTACCGCGGCTGCATGAACTCGTACATATATGACGTATGCCAAACAAATATTTAAAACATTTTTATCGAGGATACCGAGCTTGATACTATATAAACGTATAGTAGTATTTCGCAACGACTTTGATTATTATACAGTAGCGTATAGTGATAGAAATGATAATAAATCAAAACTAATGAGTATTAGTAACTAAACTACATTATTGTAGTTGTGGAATATCGACTTGATGGGAGGGACTTGAGTCCTACCAAAATATAAATAAACATGATCCAAGAGGCTCTCCCGGTCAAAACACTCAAAACTCAACAGTCACGGAACCTGGTGACAATTTTGAACGAAAATCAAGTTTTACAATTATCACTTCATATGACGCACAATACGATTCAAATCGCAATTTAGAAGTTAAAATGCGGTTAAACATAATTACAATGACGCTGCAGGATTCACGTTGATCGAGTTATAAAAGTCATGTACTTATGATCACCTTCGAAAAATCGATTATTAATATACGAACTATAAGTATGTAAATTAATTATTTTCACACGACCGATGAAAGCCTTTTAAATGGTATTCGGTATAATCTGCGAAAAATAATTAAGTACGGGATTTCAATAATATTTACCCACTCGGTGTGCAGCACTAATAATCGAATTGGAACTGTTCAAACAGACGGTTTTTTAGAATAAGTATATTAATTATTCACACTCATTGACTTAGTACTTAAGCTCCAAGATATTCGATAGGTTTAATACAGGTGATACTTGTATATAAATGTATGAATAGTGCACGACGGCTCGACTTAATCGATGAGTTTGAATTCAAATATAGGTACTATAAATATTTTAGTAAAACCCATTGTTAATAAAGAACATAATATAATTATTAATAAAATTCTATTCTTATTTTATTTTATTCCATTTCTTTACTATTAGAAATCTTGCTCTAACCAAAAAACCAAGAAAACGTTTTTATAGAATTTTGCATCTAATTGGTTCTTTTGAGAGGTTATTTTCCAAGCAGTTTTCATAATGATTGGAAAAATCAGCGAAAAATATAAGAAAAATGGGAAGTTTACGATTTATTATTTTCAATTTGGTTTTTCTAGATTTAAATTTTCAAAAAATTCTGGCGATCATTGATACCATTAAGGATTAATCTCTGTGTATAACTGTGGAACGCGTTTATTTATATTTTACAATAACATGATACATGCTTCGATATTATTTTGAGTTTCTACCATTTCACATACCTATATTAATATTATATTGTGATATAAGCCATCATCGTCGTCATACATTCCGCATGTAGGTAATTATTGTTTATGATTATTGAGGAAATCGAGTTAATGGATGTATATGATAGTGAAGTGAGTTAATTTTTTTTTCCCAATGATGAGCGGGTATTTTGGTAACTTATATTTGCCTCCACGTTATTTGAAATGGTTTGCGCCTCTGAACATAGATAATAATGCAGAAATGGATGGGCCATTTTTTTTTTTTGTTGGGCGATATTTCCGGTGAGCCGAAAATACAGAAGAGACTTATCAGTTATCACCATAGATAAAAAGCTATATAAAAAAAAAAAAAAAAAAACAAATGTCTCATTTCATAAATAAATCATGAAACATTAATAATATAAGAATATTCTATCCATATCTTTATTACCTATGAGTTCCAGTAGGTAATAAAAAAAAATTCTAAGGGGGAAGGGGTAATTTTTCCATCACCTCTCCCTCAAATCCACTTTTGTTTGTATAATATTAATTTATTTTGCATCGTCTCCTCGTACTTTGCGGTTATTTGCTGGTTTCATCGAATGTTATATTATAATCAATCATCTTATGTCGGCCAATATCACCGCCTTGACATTGTATTACAATATTATATAGCTATCTATAGTAAATTATTATACCGTACGCGATACCGTTTTAAAACGGTGCTACAAGTATTGTAATAATATATTATATAGAAAGAGAAGGTATTTATATTTAAAACAGCAACAATCGCCGTGAAAGAACGATTTTCGACGATACATGCAATCTGTCTGGAATTCGGTTAAACTGCTGGAGATCGCTGACATTATAAATTTCCATCGAGCGTTAATGACCACGAAAATTAAAACGACTTTACATTACATTATTTTCCAGATGCCTATACAAGCTACAACTACGGATGTACAGCATAATATCATTTTCTCGAGTCTGGTTCAGAATATAAAACGAATACATACATTTTTGAAATAACGAGGAAAAATAAAATAATAACGAGTGTTTAAGTATTTTACATAGCTTGCAAAAGTTTACACGATTTTAATAACAGTCCGACCAAGTAGGTATACGTTAACTGATGTTTGCATATTATAATAACTCTGAATATTTTATTTTTACGTAGTCTTTAAATGAAATGACTCGGATATATTTTTTTTCTACAAACACCCGCCTTCGTTAATAATAAATTCGCGTAGTGTTGTTTACTGAAGTGTACCTATAGTATGTAATTTGATTTGAATATCACTATACATATTCTTGTTATATATTTGTTTTAGCTCGGTGAGCTATAAAAGCGGTAAAAAAAAATACTTTCGACTAAAAGGTTGAAAAAGGATAAGATATCTCTATGTTATTTGTGTACACGAGAGATAAACGATAATGTTAAAAAAAAATATGTACCTACATACCTAAATTTAATAACAACTTACCTACCTACTAATAGTAACACTAATTAAATAAAACACTAAGAATTCATTGCCAACGATGCGTGCAGACAAAGTGATCGGGTCACGGTAAAGACTTTTTAATGTGCATGTATTCGTGGTGGGTTGGTTTTCGAAGATTAGTTTTAACAAAAATTATGGTATATACAAACTACATAACATAGTTATAATAAGAAGTTATCTGTGGTCAGTGGTTTCACCGAATGGTATCAATCAAAATGATAGTCTATATACAGGATGATCCATTTAAGTGGTACATTCAATATCTCGGAGAGTATGAATTTACTTTCTTCTTTTTTTTTTTAATTTAAAAAAATTTAAATTTAACGTTATTTTTATCACCCTATTTTTCGGGAGTAAAACAATTACCTACTTTTATTTTCAAATGTCAACCTATATTTAAAATTCCATAAATAGATGTATTAGCTAAAAATAATTTTTGATGCTAAATTATTTGATTTCCGTCAATTCTTAAACGAAATATTCTACTTTTAAGTTTGGGTCGAGGGAGAGTTGTGATGTATTATTAGAATGCCGCGCATTTTAGATTTTAGAACAATTTGTTTCTAAAATGTTCAAAAAAAATATTGAAAAAAGTAAATACTTTCCGAGACATCGAGTGTACACACTTAAATGGATCACTCTGTATAGGCAAGGTTTGGTAGTATATTTGATAAGCGTATCTTAATACAAACCTTAAATACAATTGTATTTTATATTGTGATACAATTTTGGAACGTATCTAATTTGAAGTACATCTTGTCTATAGGAATCGGAAGGAGGGACAAGCTGACTCATTTCTCCCCTGTCCCCAGGCTCTTCGAAAAATACAATGAATATTTAATTAATGTATGAAAATGAGGGGGGAGATTGTTGGGGAATTTTAAAATAAATAAACACCGTGTCTTTTAAGATATTACATGCGTGAAAAGTGTAATTAATATTTGAATTATAATGTAACTGTATAGGTATCAAGTATCTTATATTGCAATAATTATTACATAAGTATCTAGTATGTATTGTATTTAGTTACTGAAAATCAATGTATCTAGTATGGTGTATCTTGTATTTTGCCCAACCTTGTATATACATTTTAGTGAAAGACTATAGAATGATCACGTTCTTCCCAACACAACCTACTGGGAAGTAGTTTAAATCGACTTCGACTACAGTTTATTTAGCGAAAAAAGAAATTAGAAAAACGATTGGATTTTTACTAAAGTACTTTATCGAAGTAATAATAATTAAATTTCAAGTTTCCACGGCTAAATATAAAATTAAAAAGTGCAATTGTTTAATTAAAATCAACAGTTAAAATATATTATAACTAAACAAATATTATTAACTAACTACGAAAAAATTATTAATTACTTATTTCGTATGGCTTTGAATGAATCAACGAAACAGTTACGACACATAAAGACAATAAAAATGTACATGATGTATTCTCTTGAATATATATTCACGTATATACATCAATAAAATAAAAGTTCAATGTAATTAATTCGTAACATAATATTTATTAAATATTATAAAAAGAATATAAATATTTAAATAGAGAACGACGATACTCATGTTATTATATAACAATAAAAAGATAAATATTTACCGGGCAATAAAAGTTTAGAATAATAATATTTATAATTTCTGATTATTATACGATATTATAATCCTTAGGTCAATAACATATTATTAGGTGTTATTTGCGCTAAAACTAACAAATATTGAGATTTGGCTGTATATCTTCGAAGGTTATTTATTATTTTATGTACCTAATACTTTAATAATCATTGATACTAAAATATTATAGTTTATGAATGAACGGAAAAATCGTATAGTACTATACATGTGTATATCTTTGGCTCCAGGGAAAAGAGGCACCAGTCAATTTTTGGCATTTCTTTTTTATAATAGTGCCTAATGTAATTTTTCCCCTTTGGCTTTTATTTGTTGGTGTAAATCGCATAAGTGTATGCATATTCTAACACTTGCACCGAATATTAAAATACTTAAATTCTAATACTTGTTGTACCGAATATTAAAATACTTAAAATCACTATGACTATTTTATGTTAGAAAAAAAAAACGTAAATACAATTATATTGCTTAAGCTATTTAGAATGCTTGTATTTAGATTATAGGCCATTTAGTGATTTAGCCATTAAAAAATTTAGTCAATATTCATTTGGAAATTTTCGAAATTAAATTTGTTTATGTTGAAAACTATAAATAATTGACTTAAGGTTATTTATTTTCCCAAGGACAAAATATATTATAATAGACTATCGAAGTTTAACTTTATTATATTCTTTGACTGCTTACCATTAAAATATTTTTACAAAATATTGAAATAACGGAATTATCTGAAAAATCAATAAATTTTAAATTATTCCACATGTACATTATTACAATTAGGTACGTTATATATCCGGAGCATTTTCATAATATTTCGCAATATGTGCACACAATTTCTTTAAAACCAATATCCTATTCACGACACACTTCAATATTTATAAATACCTATAATATAAAAGCTCTTCGTTTTATCATATTTTATAATACTGTAGTACTCATAAGTCATAAACTTTTAAGTGATAATGATAAACATTCACATAGTATATAGGTGTGTAGATTTAATAAATAGCCTCTGCAGTCAAATTTTGTTGACCGATAAAAAACATACGTTATTTTGTATTGTTTCTTGCACGCATTATAATAAGAACAACATATGGCTATACAAAGAAGAAATACCAAAATTCTAATGCATATCTACCCGTTAAATTTGAATATTTCTAATAATAAATAATAGTTCTCGCAAGATTTTTCTGATGGTTGAATTTTTCTAAACGATCAACGTTCTATTCATTCATGAAATAATAGTAAATAATCAATTTTAATATTATGTATTTTACGTCAATATTAACAACCCGTAATACATATCATATTAATTGCGATAGCTAGTAATATGAGTATAATGTTAACTATTTATGTACAACTATTAGTTTATATTAATTATCTAAAACAAAAATAAAAAATATCTTGCGTATAAATATAAAGTGTTTAAATTTGATAAGTAGGTACTTACATGTAGGTATTTATTTGATTAGAACGATGTCGTTTAACTTATTATTATTCAACGAGAGCAAATTATATTGTAAAATTAAATTGCTATTTACTTCTAAAAATTATATTTTCAAAAAAGTATTAACATATAAGTAAGTACTTGTTATTAATTAATTTATGTATATATTTATTTTTGGTACAGCAAAATAAATTCGAAAGATCGATATTGATTGATTGATTGAGTATGTTAAACTATGCACTACCATTACAGCTCTAATAGAATAATAATAATAATATAGTGGTCACAAAAACAATGACGCAATGCTATTTAAAATTCAAAGAAAATAATTCCGATCTCTTATAATTATATTCAGTTATTTTAACATTTTTTTTTCGATAAGTAGAATAGAAAAAAAAACAATATAATTCATGAGTTTGAATATTAGAGAAAAAAAAAGAAAAGAAATATACGTATCGATGTATATAATAATATTGAGACGATTTCTTATTATTCAGATATTCAGATATTATATATACATTTAAAAAAATATATATTTAAAACTATCAATAGATAAAATGTATAAGAATAACTGTAAAAGCGTCACATATAACAATATAATATTGTGCGATATGGTTTAGAAATACGCATCGTTATGAGTGTTTGTAAAATATGAAATTTATACGATAGCATACAAACTTACATATTCAATACGGTTCTTCTTCGTACCTGAGTCCACGATTTGAAAACAAAAATTAAAAATAATGAAACCGTATTATCGTACATTTTCCCGTTTTTCCTACGTGTTTTCCCCAATTGTTAAGAAAACCACAAGAAAAATTACCATTTCAATGCAACAATTAGAAAAAAATTTCTTTCAGAAAAGATGCTAAATTTGAAGATTTCTAGTAGAAAAGTTATTGACGGACAAAAAAATCAAAAAATCAGAAAAACACTATTTTAAGACAACTAAAAAAAAACTGCCTATAATATTCAAAAATTACAATTATTAATCAATATTTTTGACATTTATTTTTCAATTGGTTCTTCTAACATGGATTTTCTTTAAACTTAAATTATTTTATTAACTTTGGACTGATTCCCTTAAGCGCATGATTAATTATGTTTAGATAATTTTAAATTGACTTGTTCCTTATCGTTATCACACATGACTAAGTTTTTCTTTTGAGCAAAATTTTGTTGAAATAGGTACAATACTTTTTACTCAATATATTAATAATTATGAGAACTATATAAACAGCTCCTAATATAATATATTAGGAGTTGTTTATTTTAAAACCATGGTATATATTTTAACAAAGACAGTAAATCTTTCTTTTTTTATATTAAAATGTTTAGTGTTTTCATTATAAGTAGGAATTGTTTGGTTTTCAATAGTTGTATTCACTCTCACTTTGAAGGTGAATATAACCTAAGCCTTGCTCGACGGAAAACTGGTTTTAATATTTTATTATATGGGAGTTTCTATAAACTACTAAAAACAGTGTTATTGTAGTATACTTAAAATGAATATTTTTTCTCAAATTTAAATCATTAAATTGATCCCCACACAATAGTATCGCCATTTTCATTTTGTATTTTATCATTAATGTATTCGATTTGTAAATATTTCCAATATCTTTGAAATCTTATTTTTCCATTTATATTACTTTAAATGAAGTTTTTTTTCCTGTCATTCTTATGAATTGAACCCAGTCATGGGGATGATAAATAGGAGAATCAAAATGCTTCTTTTTTTTTCACTTTGAGCTGGATCAGAGTCATACTCCATCTGGGTGTGTCCAGGAACTGAAAATTTGTGTTTCAAGACTTAAATGGAAGTGTATAAGCCAAAGATAAAGCAAGAAAAAATTATAAATTATTGTTTGGTATTTTTATATGTTAATTATGTTTATGATTAGTTTGTTATAAATATTTTTAACTAACACAAATTAACAATTATGTATAATGCATAATATATTTGGTTAGTTTTCGTGGTGTGTGGTAATATGGTGTCCCGTAGAGATCAATATAATAAGAAAATAATTAGTGGTTAAATCGTAGAAAAGGGACGCGAAAAAATGTTGCCACGGGGCACTGAATTACTTGACATGGCTCTGCTAATGATAAATAAAAGAAAAACTATTATACCTATTCAAATAGTTTAAATAACTTTGAGAGCAAATTTAAATCACGAAAAATGCAAAAAAAATAAATTATTATTCTGAATACGAATTTTCGACATTTTTATATTACCTAAAGAACAAATTACGTTGAACTCTATATACATTTTTTTACAATAAGCATTTTTGAAATTCCTAAAAATGTTTATCCCAATGAAACTAAATAAATCTAGAACATTTTAAATTATTAAAAATAATTTATAAATTGCTAGAATTTTTTAAAAATGTAACCACGTCTAAAAAGGATCAGGTAATAATGTTAATAAATAATATAATATATAATATTAATATATATACTTTCAGGTTTTCCGATTATTTTTATAAGTGAACAATTTTTATTTTATTTACAATAAAAACAAAATTGAAAATAATAGAAATTACTATGGTCGCAGTACAGTACAGTAAACCTTAACGCACCAAATAAATCCAATATTCTACAAAAAAAAAAAGCTTTCTTGACGTTTTTTGATTGTGACAACATTTCTGAATCAATAAACACAGAAAATAAAAATCACACATCACAGTAATAAATAATATACTAAAACACTAAAACCAATATGTAATTCATCGCTACGCTCGTAATCCAAAATAAATACAAATTCGTTCACAAATATTTCTTACGGAGAGATCGCATCGTATATTATCTGTGTAGGCATATAAAAAAAAATAAATATCTATTTTGAATGTGAATAAAATAATTAAAAAAACTCTTCGTGCGTAGGTATTGTTTTGTTTATAATAATAAGGTATCGTAACAATTGATAAAAACAAATGATCAAAACTCAATTACCCAGAGATTCTCCTCCCAACATTGGACTATTTCGATAAGATATAAGATTATAATAGTTTATTGTTAGTCCGTTCACAAAAATATTAAATAGGTATACCCACTACTATGATATATAAGCGGAACAGGTCTATGTCTGATTTGTATTTAAGTCGAACAATATTTAATTTAATTGTGACAGTGGTCCTAATGAGATCGAATGAAATTCAATACTTAACAAAAAAAAAAAAAATATAAATATTTTTAATGATACGAGCTTGTTGTTGAGCTTGCGCGCTTATGCCGCGGTAACGCTGCCAATTTTCTACACAGACCTTACTTAACCGTTTATATTATTATTATATATATTATGTAATCCGAATATTTCACACGTAATACATACAAGAACATGTTGGGAAACAATTATTATTATATTTGACTTTTCCATTTTACAAAATACATACTAATTATACGTCATATGTTACGTTAGTAGGTACAACTATGTCACTCATCGTCCCCCCCCCCCGACTATATTATGCGGTGTAAAAATTTAAAAATAAAAACCAAATTACAATACCACCGAAAGTTAAAATTAAAAATTAAAAAACCACCCATGAGCAACGGATAGCTCCGTCACTATGGAGCCGAAATTTCCTCCCAGCTATTTCTTTATTATACAATTAATAATCCAATACCTACTACAATAGTACTCGTACTATAGTATAGTATACCTACAAATTAGTTCTTACTCATAAAAAAAAAAAAATGTTAAAATGTGAGCATAAAAATGGTAATGTTAAGGGCAGGGTTTGAAAGTTGAAACGATCTAAAAGACACATCCTTTAAATATACGCTATGCATATACCAAAATTTTATCACCCGGGCTTTATTTGAGGGGTGGACAGTCTGTAAAGGTATTCAAATCTAAAAGAATTCCATTCTCCCGCAACATTGCTGAGTTTTAGTTCATTTAGTTGCTATAACTGTCCAAAAGTAGTGGGAAAAATAGAAATATATACAAGGTGATTGTTTTATCATGAACCAGCAATTTTCTCAGTGGATTTTAAGTGAATTAGTATTCGGCTTATTTGTTAATCGTTGTAGAGTCGTTTAAGCTTTATTTTAAAACCATTTTAATTTTACATCCTTTCTTTATATACCTTAAATAAGTATTCACTTTTATTTTTTAAATAGGAACCTTCTTTTTTGAACACAGATTCGAATAAAGAATATTTTTATTACACTAAATCAAATTTACCGCTTATGAATTATAACCATTAAAAGTTTAGACCGAGGAAGTAGGAAAGATATTCATTTATCATTTAAAAATAGATATGCAATTTATTGCCCATCCCTACCGCTCCGGTCTAAACTTTAAACGGTTATAATTCATAAACGGTAAATTTGATATTAGTGTAATGCATATTAAAAAATCTAGACAAATGTTCTAGATCTATTCTTATTAAAAATCTATTCGAATCCGTGTTCAGTAGGGTGGTTCCTATTTGAAAACCAAAAGTATATATAAAAAGGGTGAATAATTTAAAATGATTTTAAAATAAAGCTTGTACGAGACTACATGATGATAATAAAAAAAAAAAACAGAAATAAAATTCACTTAAAATCCACCGGAAAAATTACTGGTTCGTGATAAAAAAATATGTACTGTTTATTTTAATAACAGACACAATACAATAGCAATTGTCTCTATTTTCGGAGGAAATTTGACAATAACAATCTAAAATAATGTTTTGCCATTGAAACAATACCTAATTCTAATATCTACCTATATGAATACAACTTGATTCACTACTACAGAACATCGCGCATTCCGATTTCTCAAATAATAATTCTGTTATCAAATACTTTATTGTATTTGTTATGCGTGTTTTTTATTCATCAATACGGAGATATAATGGTGTATAATATGACATTTAAAGTGATACAACTTTATTAGACAGAAGCAAAATAAAATATTTCTCCTATTACCTACATCGAGGCCATTCCGAAGTGCGGGATATTGATAACGAATGTAAGACTGCACAGAAAAACAACAGTTATCCTTCGATACTTGAGATAACCTTGTAAATTAACTTACTAGACCTATGTGAGCCAAGATTAAAAAAAAAAATTTCAAATGATATCGAATATTTCGGTCTATAAGAAGTAATTTATAATTTACGCATCACTTATAAAAATTATGAGACGTGTGTGTAATAATAATAATAATGGAAATTTATATTGATCTTGAACTCGTTCAAGGACAATGTTTAAAAAAAAAAATAATAATAGTACCCCATCGTACTGTTACAATTCCCCCTGTAATATTAATATTATATAATACTTATACAACCAACGGTCATCGAAAATAATTTTTATGAAGGCAGTAGCCATTTTCATCTATAAAATAATGTTCTTTCAAACTTATTTTTTTGACCTTTTTTTGGAATATATTATTTGATTTAAACGTTTAATAAATAATGAAAAATATTCTCACCAGTTATGAAACCGTTGAATTGTAGTAATTTACTAGCTAAAAAATAATATTCAAATAATAATTATTATTTAATAGAATTATATATGCTAAATTGCTAAACTATAGTTAGCACCTGCGTTTTCTTAAATTATTACATTATTCAAAAATATTAATTGTTCACTGATAATATTTTTCTTCGATCAAAAACGTATTGTTATTTAAATATTATTATATATAATAGAATACAGGGCCTGATTTAGGAGGTGCCCGAGTTCAGATACCCCTACGAAATAAGTACTTTTACTTTTACTTTTACTTAGGTATCATTTATTTAGAATTGTATTATTACCTATATATTTGTATATGGTTTACTTGAATGGCACTTAGAATTGCAAAGTCTGTCTGCTTTTCTACATTTGCATTTCTAAGTTTCACAAAGCTATGTACAAGTGCATCGATTGTATTCTTGTCCTCCTAATTAGAGAAAGCACGAGATACTTCTTGCAATGAAACTGAAATATCAAGTACATTGACGATCTGTGCAAACCTTTCGTAATCGTAAACTGCCGTTGAATTATTATTGTACACGTACGGACTACGAAGTGTTTTGTAAATCACGAAAACTAGACTGTTTAATCGGAAATATTAAATAGGCGTTGTTGACTGACTATCTGTATCAACATAGCTCGAATATTTTAATATCTGATATGGGTAAATCGGGTATAAAAATTTTATTTAAAAATAGTACGGAGATAATAAAACGTTTATACGGTGTATTTCAAAACAGACAGATTTTTAGCTGTAATGATATCTTTAATTAGGTATAATATAATTTTTTTTAACATTCATAATATAACAAATAAGAAATAATTCAAAATTGCTTAATTAATTAGTTTATATTCGTGATTCAAATTGCCTAGACAGGATCAATTTCCCCTAACATTCATTATATACCTTTGCATGTATAAATACTAAATAAACTATACATTTTATAGAAACATTTATTTAAAAACCACGATTATATTGAAAAAGCCTATAGTCACAGATCGGTTGACAATATTCGATCACAACATCTATGTCCTTGGATAAATTAATTATATTATACTCGGGTGTGATATCAAGTCGGTTTTTGGTTCGTCAAAACAAAACAAAATTATACATATTATATAGGAAAATGAATTTTAATATTACAAATTTGGATATACAATAATTTCCCACGGAGCAGCTCTCATCTCGTTATTATATTATAATTATGTTTACCAATATTGATTTAAAAATAACTTCAGCAGAGTTAAGTTATTGTAATATGTTTCTCAAATTGATTTGTAAAATGGACAGAGGAATACAATATAATATAATATACAAGGTGTATAGACAGAAAATAAATAAGGTCAGATGGAGTAAGTGAATAACCGAGGCAAGTGGCTATAATTATTAAAGTAAATATAGTCATTAAATTACTAAGTTGTTCGTATATTATTATTAACACTTTATCTATATATATGTAATAACATTTAACGATACAGCAGTCCACATTTATGCCTCGACTTTTCTAAAGAGTATTCCTAGTAGTCATTCATTATATCGATCATTAATTCAAAATGTTTTTAATAGAAAGCATCATCGCATCATCAAAATTTATAAAATGTAATTTGGTGGGTATATACGTATAATTTAACGATTGCAGTGTATAACGAAGATCACGAAGTCACGAACCGTAAAAATACAAGACTAAGTATAATACGCGTCCAGAACAATAATATTTAGCATACGCTGGAAGTAAATCAGTATTGGTAAGATGAAAAAAATGTATTCATTTTATTAAACAGAGCTGTGCACCAAAACGAATAGACTGTCGTTGTATCGCATTGTGCAAAAAATCGAACCTAAAAATATTACAGGAAGTTCGTTCGAGATTTAAATAAAAAGTAAACCCGAACAATAAAATTTAATGGTGATTAGAAAGCAAAATTATACACTACATTATAAAGATGCACGAAGTTTTGTAATAAAGAAATAAGTAATACAAAACGAAATGAAGATTCACGAAAATGCCAAACGCATTTTACGTTATTTCCGCATTATTTAATAAAATATATTAAATTTAAAAAATATAGATAATTTAAAATCAAAAGAATTGACCTAATTACATTTTCGTCATTTTTACCTACACCTATTACCAAAGTCCTTTCGGTCAATTACCGACATCGTGTTTCAAGAAACATTTTTTTTTATCTTTTGCTCTATTTTTTTTTGTTTTAGAATTATTACAATGTTAAATAAACAATATTCAATACAAAATGAATCTACACAAATTTTTAGCTAGTAAAACGATTTTTTAAATTTAACCGAATCCCACGTGATTGAAAATGCTTTGTTTTCCCTAGTTGGCAACAATATTCGATTCTTATATATAAAAGTATTATATATATATATATATATTTACGAGTTGTTATTTCAAATTTGAATGCAACAAATAACACGACAGTTTTTGCAGAGTGTGGGCTTTTCGCAATATTCCGGGTTTTAAATTGGGAATTCAAAAAACGACATCATTACACTGTGTATAAAGTATACGCGTTTGTTTGCATCTTAAATGTTACTACGTCAAACTCTTAAACATATAGCAGCTCATCCTCGTTCACCGTTCGAAATCAAAATTACTTGATAGTAACTAAAAATGAAAAATACTACAGAAACACGACGACGTAGTGTTTGAATTGTAATGTTGAGTTCCACTCGTCAAAGTCAAAATTTAATGTCCAAAATAATGCGTCATTGTTTCCAAAGACTTATAGATTATAATAATTTCAACATGAACATGAACATTATATTGTATTATATCGCGTTCAATTTAACGTCCACGAGGGGGGGGGCAGCTTTATAAAAATGTACATTGTTATTATGCATAGGTATGCAATGGTTTCTATATAATATATATATACATATAAAATATGTATCTTTTCCAAATTGTGTGACACATAATGTACAATATAGTATACCTATAATATTATTATGTGTATTATAAACCGAACAATTGGGTTACGCGTGTACACAGACACGGAACATCGCAAAACAAAACGTTTATGTAATATTATATTATATATACGAATTCATGGTCGCTAACAAAGAGTTTACGAACGGACGTACGTTACTTATAATAGTAATGATAATAATAAATTACTCCGGACATATTTCGACCACGTACATTTTTCAAGTATTATATTTCACAATAAATCTATAGGTATGTACAAGTATTTAATAATAGACCGCTTACCTATATGAACTGTATGATGATTCATGCACGTAATAATACACGTATATTATATATTCTTTAGATGATACCTTGCAAAAAAATATCCTGCATTTTGCCATTTTTTCCCCCCTCGATCGATCGAGTCTCGATTCTTGGAAATAAAACCCTGTATGCGAGTAAATATACACGATTCTATAAAACAGATCTCGTATTGTTTAAGTACATTATACATTAAACATACACGAGTATATCTCATAAATTTCGATTATCTTACTCTGAAGATCAACGCATACACCAACAGCAATTGTATGTATAAGCAATAAACTTTTTTTTTTCTTTTTTGATATGTATACAAAATAATGCATTAAATAAATTCAATTTATTATACGTTTGGAACCTAGCTATATATTGTATACACATACATAATGTTAAACTCGTTTATATTTGTTCTTATGGTTTTCATTTTACCGAAAATTATTATTCGATAAAATCGCAGAGGAAACAGTCCGTGTTTTATAACAAATTACAGTTGGGGATATAATAATATATATAACTGCACCAGACGGATTATATAAAATTTAAAACGTACCAATAGATGAAAATGTCGGAAAAAGTTTGTAAATAATAATAATATAATAGTATAATAATAATAATAATCTGTACAATTAATTTACGTGAGTAAGTGTGCAATTTAATGATAAGAAAGCATCACAAAGGAAAATGAATGGAATGGGCATGTGTGGCGAGCTGATGGAAGACTGATCCGCAATGTACTAGTCAGAAAATTCTGAGCGGATCTCGGTAAACGATAGAGTTATATAGGTAGTATTGTGTTTTATTTCCTTGAAGCCTAAGTAGCCCACAAATCAACCAGAATACAACTGATGAATCGTCATTTGTTGCCAATGTTTTTTTTTTTTTTTTTTAGCTTGAAAATCCATATTTTTTTTAAGGTACTCGACATATGAAAATCGCAGCATTTTTACTAACCGAAAACATCTTAGTCAATTTAATATAACCTCTTCACTAGTCTCAGAATCTGTAAAATACATACAAAAATAACTAATACATAGAAAACTATAGTGAACATAGATGATTCATTATCATCTCTGTACGAGGTTACTATATAATGTCTATTGAAATTTTGTGAACTGCGTTGTAGTTTATATTATTTGCATATATACATGTGAATGCCATCGCGAATACCGCACGTCTTCAAAGGTAGGTTAAGTTAGTTATAGGTAGGTATTTACATGCACGTAAATAATGTACACTTTTTTTATTCCGTTCATTTGATTGATAATTTATATAGTTTTTCACTAATAATTCACATAAAATACAATTTTATAAATACCTTATATGAATATACTTTCCTACATTATAACCTACAACTAAGTAGGTATATTTACATAAATAATATTATAAGGTTATACTATATAATACGTCCTTGCCCGCGGGGAGATAGGAAGTGACCGGCCAAGAGTATTAGGAATTCGGTATAAATAAGTTGTTTACCAAACGTAGATATTTATATACCAAAAATAATGCGTATATAAACGTAATTATTATTATTTTATGAAAAATCGGAAACAGATTTATAATAAAATTTTAAGTGTATTATGAGTAGGTGCAGGCTTAAAACTAGTTTGACTAATAATTGAAATTATATTTCCTCGTGTAACACGAAAAAAAATTGTATAAAGTTTATACTCTTCACAGCGTGTTAACAAAAAAAAATTAATAAAAAACAACTTTTTAATCAAGTATTCGAAATACTAAACAAATTATTTTAAATACAGTACGAGAACTATATCTAACAAAAAATATTCATCTTTTAAGAGATAACATGAACAAATCGGAGTATTTTAACCAGAATTGAGTATCGACATAAACCGATATCGAGAATATCGAAACATTGGGGTTTTTCAAAACCGATAACTTTGAAAAAAATGTCTTTGGAACATGAAAAATTGGGTTTTCAACTGATCTGTGAACATTTTTCTTGTTGGAAGACCTTAGAATAAGATACTATAAAATAAAATATGTTTAGGACTTTAGAGACTTGGACTTAATCCGGCCCTGATGGCACCTGCAGTGTGATCATTTCGGAGAATCAATACTGACCGAAAAAGAGTTTATAATACCCTCAACGGAAATTTCAGCTGCAGTAGTGTTTAACTATATTAATGATTAAAATGGCAAAAACTGACAACGTTGGTATACCCGACATGAAAAAAACAAGAACTGCAATAATCAATCAGCGGATTACCAACGGATTATCCGATTCGCACGTTTCGACACGAATAACCGTATATACACAATAAAATGGTATAAATCACATCCAGAGCTGCCTATCTTGTTTGTAGACAATATGTAAATAATTGTGTACTTATATTATTTGCGTTTGAATAAAACAATACCTATAGACAGTCGTTTTTGAACCCTGTGTCACGGGCGTCATAATTTCAGTAACACACAAAACTACACAATCAATCGCATTGTATTAAGTAGTATAGGTAATAAATTATATTATAATTAGATTTTCATAAATGGGACAATATTGCATGAAAAAATAATTATATATTATGCATGTTGTAGAATTATAAAATTGTTTGAAAATCGTTTGTGAATCAGCAGCTAATAACACAATAACAGCAGCCAGTGTATACGAGGATGATGTGGATGAAATAAAAGTTTAAGATAAGGGTGGCCGACGCCGAATAGTCGGGGTAAAGGTGATTGAGAAGAAGACTCTTCTTATTATACGCTCTTCCGGCTTAAACTCGAAATTTCTATATCGGATAAATTAATGCGTTATCGAGTTATGCATATTATTATATAATCATTTTTAGAAAAGTAAGTATAAAGAATAATGATACGAATTGAAAAATATCGATTATATTTCGTTTGGAAAAATACCCCGCAATAAAATTTATTAAAAAAAATATATATATATTATCGTATATAGATAATCGCTGGGTCGTGCAATACAAAAACCACTCTGTTATATACTGCAGTTCTCAACATACTTATAAAGACCGTCACAGCTGCAGTGCATATATAAATTAAGTATCTAATTGACTAATAACAGAAATTACACGTTTTGGTAAAATAATTTTAAAGATTCAATGATAAAATAACACAACTAAAATATAACTTAAAAATTGCATCAAGGTTATATCAAAATTCATAATAAATGTAATATTTTAAATGTTGATTATGAAACTTCTACACATCTATTATTGAATTCCTCGAAGACATAGAATATAATATTTTATAGTAATAATTTCTTCTAAACATAGAATATGTATATATAATATGAATACATCAAATAATAATAATTTTAATAAAATTTTAGATTTTGTCAAATTTTAATAACGCCAAAAAATATTATACTGCCGATAAATATACAGATATATACAGGGCGATCCATTTATCACGAATCAGCGATTTTCTCGGAGAATTTGTCTTTTTTCTTCAATTATTAAGAAATCCTTTTAGATATTATTTTAAATTTTTATACATATTAATTAATAATAAGTAAGTATATACTTTTGTTTTTCAACCCTAGCCCCATTTAAACAAAGATACGGACAGAGAATTCTAAAAATTGTTTCTAAAAATGTCTATTTACATAACATAAATATCGGAATTACAGTTTATGAGTTTTAACTTGTAAGTTATCAATATACTTAGTATTAATTTTTTGAATTGTTTAAAATAATTTAGTCATTTATTCCTACGCTTAGTCGTAACGCAGATAAATTGGTTTGAGAAATGATATATTTCATATTTTTATTATATTTTAGTTTTTGTAGTACAATAATTCTAGTACTGTTCAGATTACATACGAGTGTGGGTAAATATTTTATTTCATTAGTAGGGAATATTGGTTAGTACATTATTCAAACACTGCCCTCCGCGCCGCCACGACGTTTATGCATTACAAAACATTTTCCGAAAAAACCAAAGATATGCAAATTCCAAAAACTACCAAACAAATTTAAACAAATTAATTACAAAATATTAATACTAGTTTGAGGTCTCTAGTGGGACAAAGTGGGGGGAAGATCATCTTCACGGATGTCCACAGGATACTCATTAAATGTTGTGCAAAATCTAAGTATAACTACACTTAAAAATTCCAAAAACCAGAATTTAAATATGATATGCAAAATTTAACGACAAACATGGGGTGAGCATGCTTGTTGAATCATTCTGTGTATACATATATGTATATTGTACATAAATCTTTTTACCGCTAGTTTTGGACACTTTTAGATGCTCTCTTTGGACCAAATGAGTTGAAACTCGGGAATTATAGTTGTTTTATAAGGCAGAATAAAGAAATAAAATGTTGGTTGAATTTCAGTTTAGATTTCATCGGAGTATTATGGGAGAAAATTGTATTATTTTTAGCTATGTACACCTTATAGACAGTAAGTATTAGGGATGTGCTTTTTGGTCGCTTTAACTTTTAACACCCTTATTCCCGATCATCTATACGCTTAAATTTCATGTTTTGATAGTAAATATCGGGTTTTAAATATCGCTTAAAACTGAAATGTAATAAGACTCAGAAAACTATAACTATTTCAGATCAATTGTAAAAGACAATTAAATATTGCATAAGCGACTAGTCGGCTGGGGGAAAAGACTCTAAAGACAGAATTAGGCTGCTCGTGTTTTTTTTATAGCTTTGTAGATACAAATTCACGGTTAAATTAGTTTCCTATTTAACATTTTACTGATAATATAATATAGGTACTTACAGAAATATTACATATTTTTTAATTAGTAGGTATGTCAATTATATTTCGAGTAAATTTAGCAGTCTATTTAAAAATTTTCTAGGAGTATAGATTCGTAATATTTTTATATGTTTTACGAATAGATGGTGCTACGGTGCAGTTTTTTACAAGGTTTTAAAAAATACACATTTATATTTTTTTTTTCATTCGTATGGATAACTGAACACGTGAATTGTTTTCGGTCATCCGATAATATTCTTTTGCATCTATATCAAACGCTCTACACCGTAAATTGAAATGAAATTTATATACAAAATGATCTTAAATTAATTAGATTAATTTATGCAGTTTTTATAAGAGATTGCTTTACTGCCAACAAAGTGAATTTTACTTGAATAAATAACTATAACTTTAAAAAAATACTTTAAAATACTTTAAAAAAATTATAAAATAGTTTCGCTATAATGAGTATGTAACTGGTAGAATTTTCCATTTTTATAGCTGTAGGTACTTAAAAATTAGGAACTTGATGGAATTGTAAATTCTATGATGATTACTGTAAACTATTATAATTATTTACTGAATGTGGTGCTTTATTGATATAACTAATAACTATAGGATTGATATCTAATGTTACTGTTATGTATTTAGTAATACAAAAAGATCTTCAATCCTCCATAAGACACTCACTATCTCGGGAAATGTAAACTTTTTTCAGAATTAATTTTTTTGGAAATTCAAGAAAAAAAAGCTTTAAAATGTTACAATACCTCGATGTAACATTTTCGTAATATCACTCCGTTTTTATTCTACTAGATTTTTAACCCCCAAAATAAAGGAAACGAAAAATAACGGAAATTTAACATTTTAGAGCTGTTTGTTTCTCAAATTTTCTTAAAAACAAAATCCGAAAAAAGTTAATGCTTTCCAAAAATGAAATGAGTGCCTCAAGTTACGTTGATCTCCCAGTTTATTGTCGTTTGTTAAATGTATGTATATTATATTAATAATAAAAAAGTCTTCTTACTGCTTTTAACAGAACGTGTAGATATATTTTATTGTAATTTTAACTTAGTTTAGATAAACAGGTACATAATATATAGTTTTTTTTTCTTTTTATTATTTTTATTATTATGTAAAAGATTACGTTTGAATTTTTGAATTTATTTAATTAATATTAATGAAAAACAAAAAATAAAAGTTGATTAATCAATGATGGAATGATGGATTGAACCTTGTATTATATTTAAATGTATATACATTACCTACTATAATATATATATATATATACTTTTTTAAATATTGACAATAATGCAGTAAAAATGTACTTTATTGTTTAGTAATGTTAAACTGTGATTGAGTAAATATTGTTTTTTAAATTTAAAATTGCCTAATCGATTATTTATAACTAGGCTTAGGGACTTCTAGCTCTAATTAGAATACAAATACGCTGTAAAAAAACAAATAAATATGCACATAAAATATGCTTTAAAAAAATGTATTCAAAATTGTATACTAAAAGCTTGACATATAATAAATTCATTATTTATTTTTTATTATTGTAGTTCCATAAAAACTTTGGGTTTTGAGATAATTAAAAGAGTTATTGGTCAAACTCAATGCTGGTGTGTTAACTAAATTAACTATTTTATGGTAGTCTATATTCGACTATGCTATCCAACATCAGTGCATATAAATTTGAACAATGTAAATTAAAAAACGCGTGTATAATACGTGGCATACAATAAGATAAGATATGAATATAATATGACCTTTTATAGCATTTGAAAGGTACATATTGCTATAGATCATATTTTATATGATCTAAAAAGCAGAAACTGTAAAATATGCAAATGTATTATGGAAAATAAAATTTAAGATTTAGATTCCTCACATGATTGAACAGTATTTACGTTTGACTGTGCTACTTTATTAAGTTTTCAAAAATAATACGAAAATGCATTCCCTTACCCTTACGAATTTGAGTGGATTATTATAATAATTATTATTATTTATTTTTTTTTTTTGTTAAATGTTGTGTAATTGTGACAGGCTATAACAATGATTAATATGGCGGGCAGCATATTATTCTCACAGTTATTGATTTTTACTGGTATATGTCCGAGTTATAATGAGCAATTTATTCCTATTCAAATTACAATATATAACTTATAATATATTCTTGTATTTTTTTTTTTTTTTGTCTAAACGACATAGTTTAATATACGTATACGTATACAACTAATGACGCGTTTTGTATCGAAATTTTCGCTTTGATAATTTATTGTTTTAAACTTTACAGATATTTTTGTGATTTCTATACATAAGCACCGGTTTTATACAATATAATCAGCTGATTAGTTTCTTTAAAAGTCTACCTCAAAAAGCGTTCCTAATATTTATAAAATATACGTATGAATAATCGCATACATCATATTTCAGTTGCGATACACGCAAAAAGACAATAATGGTTCACTAACCATAAAGCATAGATTTTTAATTTTTTTTTTTTTTGTAAAAGTTTTATGTTTTTTTAAAAAAATTAAACAATCATACGAAAATTGTATTTCTTCTTGTATAATTATTTTCTCAATTTTTCCCAGAAAATTAATTCAAAATTAATGGGTCAGTAACAATGCAGGAAGATTTTTGTCACGGTTTTGAGAATTTTTAAATGTTTAACTTTTTGAAAGCTTTCCGTGGAAATTATGAAAATGTAGGCTAAACTGAAAACGTTTTTGGGTACACGCAGAGCTGTCATGGAAGTTTCATAAATTCATAACTGAGCACAATAAAAGTTGTATGTTTTTTATGACTAATCTCCTTTCTGAGAGGCTCAGACCACCGGGTCCTCCACCCAAAACAATCCAAACCAACTAACAGCGAACTCCTAATCCCCGCTCACGAATATAACCAGTTTTTATTCTATAAAGGAAATGCTTGATAATATTATTTAAGCATGAAATCTTCAAAGAAGAATGTTAAATTATTAACTGGTAAAGTTTACACATAAATTCAATATTATAGACGTGAACTGTTTAAAAACAATCTAAAAATAAATATTGACGATTGAAAAAATACAAGAAACAACATACAATTTTCACATAATTATAGAAAATTACTTTGTATCTACTGCAAAGTGCTAGGCCACATAAATTATCACATTTGCTGAACAGTAACTGTGTTATAATATTTTATAAAATACATGTGTACTACCCAGAAGCAATGACGAAATTTGCATGTAAACGAAAAATAAAAAAAACCTACAGAAAAACTAAATATTTTTATCGGTGAGCAATGGCATTATAAGTATAATAACGATGAGAAGACAATACTTAAACGATAAATTTAAATATCATTCGAATCAATCGCGATTTATCGAACGAAATTCATACTTTTGTATTAAAATAATAGGTCTTTCGATTTTGTTAGTTTTAATGTTTGAATGGATTCGATTAAATTCTATAACGTTTTCATTAGAAAATAAGAACGCCATGAATGAACTGTTGTCAGTCGAAAACGTGATTTAAACAATATAAAAGACAATTGTTTTGTGTCTATCGTGGTCGAAAGCCTTCCGGATAAGACCACGGCGAATTAATCCTGTATTTTATCATTGAACAAATAAAATTTAAAAACTTCCACTAGTTTCTGAGGGTAACGAGGAACATATAAGTTTTACTATGATGAGTGTTTTTATTATTATCATTGTATTTTTTTTTTTTTTGTGACATTTTAGAGAATATTTTATTGAATTGTCTAGTTGATTAATTTCGATTTTCTAAGTAGTTTTCATAATAAATGGTGCAACGTAGAAAAAATCTAAAAAAAAAAAAAACAAATTGTATTCTTGTTATTGATAGTTTACCATTATAGATATAAATTAAATAACTTTACATATCCTACTTTCCCAACTTTTATTCTTTTTAAACAAAAGTTTCTCAAACTATAATATTTTATAGTGTACAATATAGATTGAACTCTGTATAATCTATATAATTAAAATTTAGCTGATCTATTTCGGGGTCTTAATTTAAAAAAAGAAAATACACTCTGAATTTAAAGAAATCGAAAAACACGACCCACGGTAGAATATAAATTATATACGGGCACTTATTTTAAGTTTTAACTGTCCCTTCCCATTGTCATTTAATTATTATTTGTGTTTCGAAGTCTTAAAATCGAAAACCACCATCTCCCCTTAATCCTGCAGCTCCGTCTATCACATCAGTCGATGCTTGAGTTGTAATTTTTTTTCTTCTATATTCTACATACATCTTTTTATATTTTAGAGTAGGTATTCGCAAGAACTGCAAAGATCTATCGACTTTACAAAGATGGATAAAGATACCAATACTGGAATTACTCTATTTAAACACGTTAAACAAGTTTTGTGCTACAGTACACCGGCTTAAAACGTTATAATATAAAAGGTCACTTTATATATAGTTCAATCCGACGACGCCCCTAAATATAGAAAACGATAATAGAAACAACGAAATAACAGTGTCGACGGTAATACAAAAGTAATATAAAAGTGATATCTGGTCTCTGAAAATCACCTTTTAGATTCTCATTTTCTAATAAATCGTTAAAACTGACAAGTTTTTATGTAACTTTTGTTAATTTTAGGACAACCTCGGTGACAAAGGTGAAAAAGACGAACTGCCACTATTATAGTTGACAAGTTAATAATGTGGGATACATACATTTATTAAATTTATATCAGTACCCATCGATAGACCATTGCTTACGAAAAATGATTCTGTGTGAAGTTCGGTAATACGAGTACATATTTTGAAATTTCGTAGGTACAAATTACGATTTTGGGTAAAATTTGATCTTAAAACGCTAAGACTACATTATACTCAAGTTTTTTTTTCGACAATGATAACTTACAACGAACCTCGTATTAAATTGTCTAGCATTTCTGTTCGGTTACACAATTTTATCCGCATCAAACCAAATAAAAACTAAACAATTTTCACTACGTTTATAAAAGACGTATATAAGTATTCTATAAAAATGTCAGCTCTCTAAGTTTATTATCAATCGAATTACAACAAAAAAACAAAATTGAAAATGATGAAACCATTAAAAAACGTCCCCATTTTGCCAAAATTTTTCCCAATTATTGCAGAGAAAACTATACAGAAAATCAAAAAACGACTTTATTGCACACCAACAAGAAAGCGATTATTTATTTCGGAAAATATGTATCACTTGAATTTCGGTGTATGATTTCTGATTGAAAAACTAAACCAAACAAATTTAAAATGATGAAACAAACAATTTTTTCTTTATTCGAACAAGACCTTTCTTATAAAAATTGTTTACAGAGACACAAACATAGTATCACACGTCACAGTATAACCAATACATTCCCCGTTACGCTCAGAATCTAAAATATGACTAATCATACTTTGCACAGTATCGTTTTCGTTATGGATTTTTTTTTTTTAAACGACCTAAAACAAAAAAGATATACGTTTATATTATTTTTAATATAAACGTATTATATATTGAGCTATCGAGTGTGTGTATCGACTCTCGGCGCAATGGCTCGAAAACCGTCTGAAAACTGATACATTGAGACTGTGAAACATATAGAGGGGACTGCACGCTCTCGGCGTGGAGGTCGATGACACGAGCCGCCTGATTTTCTACCATTACAGCCGAGCCGGACTATAAGACGCGTCTGCGGAGCAACACGCCATCAAGAGCCGTTCTCATAAACGTCGATTTTCAAACGGATTTTAAAACAATAACCGACCAATCGCGAACGACATCCGTTTGAAAATCCGATAAACGAAAACGTTCGTGTAGGTTGAGAACGGCACTGAATCCCGATAGGCTCTCGACACGTAAATAATTCGCGACTTCCGTAATTCGACACGTTCATTCATTGAATCGTGTCACAGATTGCGTTGGCCTGTCACGGGCAGATTTGCAAACAGCGGCGGTAGGGCGGCGGCGACGGCGGCGGAAGCGCAGTCGGATCGCCGTTGTCGCGCGGCCAACTCGTTCGCTCAGAAGTATTGAGACGAGAAAAAAAAAATTGCAAATAAAAGACTGTGTTCACTTACCCCTCGCCGACCAAGCATACGTCTCCGTCGCACGCGCTCTGTCTGTTGCAGTTGTTTAACAGGGGCGTCCGTTCGGCGATGCCGCCGTCACCTTTGGCGTCGTAGTCGTCGTCGTCGTCTCCGTCGTCCGCACCAGCTGCAGACGGCCACGATTCGCGCTGTACGCCGTCCAACGTCGTCGTGCCGACTGCGCCGGCGGCAGACGATCCGCCAATCCGCTGTTGTTTTTTTTGTTGTTGTTGTTGTTGTTGTTGTCGGCACCGTCTTCGATCGGTATCGCTGAAGCCACCGCCGCCGTCGTCGCCGTCGACGGACGCCGCGGGTGGCTCAACAACGACCGTCACGTCGTTGGCCGACATAATAATATGTTGTGACGTCGGTTATTATATTACGTGTACAGTCGGCGGCGACGACACAAGACGACGCTCGTTCCGATATCCGTGATTCGCGTCCCACAGTACGTTATGTTAATACAATTATCTAACCGTTACGGTTAGGTTATTACGACGAGGGTACAACAAACGCACGGGCAGCTCGCGATGGCGTGGTACACGGATGACGGTGGACAAAATTGAACGTAAACCGCGAGCGTTGACGACCTTTATCGCGATCATAACAATACGCGACTCAGCGTGGTGTTTGAGACGTGCATGTGCGTGCGCGTATTATACATGTACAATAGTTATTAACATTGTACACATTGTACTTGTACAGCTGATTGCCGGGCCGGCTTTTTTTTTCTCTGCCTCTCCGGCGGCGGTTCTCTCGGCCCGCGAACGTTGCGCGCCGGTGACGGCGGCGGCACGAAAAAAAACCGTCGCTCGTACAGTATTTCGCAACACGGCGTTACACGACACGTGCATACAACGGTCATGGTAATAATGTTATTGTAAATGGCTTGCGGCTCCTAGACCCACTACTAATAATACAGCTACAGTTTTGCCAACCACGAAGCGCGCCGGTAACCGGTAACCGGCGGCAACGCAACAAGCACCGCTGCCGTAAACGTGCTGGACCGGATGGGAACCGGGAAGGCAGCCATCGGCGCCTCGCGAACATAATAATATTTCATTGCCGACCGTAAATATTATATTATTATTATTATTATTATAACGCTACCCAACGTTCAGCTCCCGCCGACACGATGTTGTTTTTCAAAAATAAATAGTTACTTTTCAAATGTTCAAATGTGTAATTGTGTACGCGATATTATAAAAAAAAAATGTCTTCCAGGTCTGTAAAACGATTCGCATACATGCATTGCGCAAAACAAATACCATCCGCACCGTGAACTTCGTGAATTTTAAACAGTAGGTACGTGTGAGACGTTATCGGATCCATCGTGCACACACGTTTCCATTCATTTGTGACATTATAATTTCACGAACAATAGCGATGACATGCCACAGATCGTCATCCGTACGGCCGTAATGGAAATTCAACTCCTATAATAGTAAAAATAGGGCTTACACACGATTTCTGTTCTTAAAATACGAAAATTACATTTTTTTTTTCTTCTGTTTGTTTGCGGATTTCTGTTGGTTTATAGGTGTGTGAAAAACTTCGTTATTATAAAAACTTTTTTTTTTTTAATCCTTTAACGAAACAAAATTGTAATTATTTAAAGTTCCGTTGTACTTCAATACGCGTGTACATCGCGTACATGTGTAAAAAGAAAAAAAAACCCTTTGTTTGTCCCGCAGGGTCATTTCCAAAACTATACACAGATACCGATCGATTCGTATGAGGTTTTTCATTTTATCTAAAATGACTTAGTCAAAACCTCTCGGTATACCGCATTCAAATTTTTGTTTTGTGGTACATAAACGTAAATGGTCAGGTCTTTCAACTCTTGAAAATGCTACATATACAAGTAAATGTCAGTTAACCGAGCTCTAGTTTTCGATTTGACAATTTTCATTCGTGAAAATATATGTTCACAAGTGTAAGTACTATCAAAAAGAGTAGGTAATTTAATTTATCTCCTAATTCTTTCGATAGCGATGGCTTATGGCCGTTCTAATTTCATCGAAATAGAAAAAATATGCTATATTTCAAATTTGATCGTGAGTCGCAAATAATGACAAGGGGGCCCCAAGCGGCCCGCGGTCTGCGGGTTGAAGACCCCTGCATTAGACTATATCTACCTAAATGTTGCGAAAAGTTGATTTTACGACTACAGAAATTATTAAGTCAATTTCAAAATATTATAAAGATATACAATAACATTTCTGATTCATAAGAATATTATTTTAAGTAAGTAGGGAATTGAGATTCGAAAAAAAAATATAAAAATTACAACATCACAGTAAAATCAATAACATTCATCGCCACGCTCAAATATATTAGTAAAATTTATTTAAACGTTAGCAGTAACGGTTTTAAAAACATTAAGGGGTGAGAGCTATTTTAAATTTCTTGGACCCTATACCATAATGACATATCGAATAAAGGATAAAATTTGTTAATGGTCCTATCATACATCACACATAACTTTCATTTTAGATTCTGAGTGGAACGAAGAAGCTTATGGTTTTACAACTGTTTTATCTGTGGATAACTTTTCTACCAGAGATCTTGGCCGATGTATACGATGTAGCAATTTTTCTGAAAAGTAATTTTTTGATATTATCGGGAGTTTTCTCAATAAATGTGAAAACCTTAAAATAAAACGAAAAAATGTACGAAATATATTAATATATATATTAGTAAAATATTAAGATTTTTTTTTTCTTTCTGTGAACAACTTCTCTATCAGCAATTTTGCTCCAATTTACAATTATAGCATTTTTTCTGAAAGGAAATCTGACTGGGAAGGTACTTTAGAAAGGTTATTTTTCGATTTCCCAACATGTAAAATATTTCACAGTACACCGTTTCTCTCTTTACACAAAAGTACTCTTCGGTGTTTTTTTTTTTTTTACGTATTTTTGATCATAATATAATATGGACACAGCTACAATCGTAAAAAGGTCTTCGACCAATACTGAAAACAATACTACCGTTGCTGAACCGTTGATGAAGGACGAAAACCGTTTGGTTGTAAAAAATAAAGACTTCTGTCAGACCGACAAGACTACGCATGTTCGAAGAAACTCAAAAAAAGTTCTCCGGAGTTTGATGAAAAACAAAAGCGTAAGTTTTCGTATTATTATATTATTTTCGTGCGCTGTTGTACACAACAATTTCAGTTTTACTAATTACTATTTTCATAAGTGTATACATTTGAAATTACATTATTGTAGTTTTAGAATTAATAATTGCAAAACCTAGAGCATCAGCCAATATTAAACCTGTTCAGGTTCTTAGTACCAAATAATTATGCGATTAGCCTGAAGTAGGTAATTAAATCCTTTTTAAATGAAATGTAGAGAGTATACTTATGGTTATGTAATAAAACAGTATTCTCTAAACCTGTAATACGATTTCTGAGATGTGCAGGATTAGTAGTATTTCCATCTAGTTCACGACTCGTGTGTTATTCAGCCTGGCGTCACCGTCCTATTACAGCCCGACGTCACCATTTTATAACCGGCGTCACCATTTTATAGCCGGTGTCACCTACCTACAGCTCAGCGTCATCACCGTCATAGGTATCCTGTGATAGTATCGTAACTAATAATGTTTAATATTTTTAAAAAACTATAAAAAAAAAATAATGGTGTAGACAAATCGTGGCTTCATGAAATGTATTACTTATATGAATTATTACTTATAATCACTTATATTTTTACAAATTTAGTTAAATATTTTGAATCGTAGGTAAATATGAAATTAAATAATAATACGTTTGTTCGTATATATACGTATATACGAACATATTTAAAAGTATAGCCCTACCGCGTCACCAATAATGCAATATGCCATTAATGGTATGCACACATGACAAGGTTCACAATATAAATATGAATATGATGAGCCTATAATAATATGCATTTCGAGTGACGATGATGGCGACGAATAGTCACATCGCCTCATTAATGGGATTTAACCATCTGATGACTAGGGATTTTTTTTTTTTTCGAAATATGTTATTGTTTGCCTTTTTGTTTAAATAATTAATAAACGATAAAACTTCACAATTGTGTTTCTATATTGTACAACTATTATACAACTGTTTACAAATTATAACTTTGTAAGTATAGGTAAAACGGCAAATATTTACGGCGCACTGCGACGTTACCGGTTTCATTTTTTTAATTATGTTAACACGGTGTTTTCTACCAGAAATATTGCTCCAAACTAAAAATGATAAGAGATCGATTTTGTTCCTTAGAAATATTCCGCCACTGGAATTTTTTCATCGCAGCAAGATTTTTGGTAGAAAAGTTGTTAACAGACACAAAAGAAAAAAAAATTACCACACATCATTCAAACAACCTGATGGTTTTTTTAGACGATTGCCAATAATTATAAACAATTTGCTAGTTTCCTAAATTAAGATTATTATATATTTTATCGTACATAATGCAGAAAAAGATTAAGTATAATAATATATTATAATCCCGTATACTAAAATGAAAATACATGTAAAAAATGTTACACATACTATTTATTTTAAATTTAAATTTAAAAAAGATCTGATACTGTTAGGGACTGGTATGCACGCTGTTGTAGGTGGGAAGTTATAGGAAAGTCGGATACATAAATGTATTTAATTTATATCTGTAAGCAACGATAAACCATTGCTAACGAAATACGATTCGGAGCTAAGTTCGGTTATATAAGTTTTGAAAAACCGTAATATTTACGATTTTCATCCAAAATAAATATTAACTCTTGTATATATATATATATATATATATAAAAAAATAGACATAATATAATTAACTTTTTTTTTTACCACTTCTTACAACTTATGATAACCTCCTGTTCAATTTTCAAGCATTTCTGTTTGGTCTAACAATTTCATTCACTGATTGCTTACCAAATAAAAATTACTTAAAAAACTTACAAAATTAAAATGTCTATGAATAACTTAAATGTTTTATAATTTTATCTCACCTAGAAAAATCAAGTATAAGTTTTCTGTTAAAAATTTCAAGTCTCTACAAATATCTTTGAATGAGTTACTACAAAAAAGACGGACATACTTCACACATGGGTGGCCCAGGCACGTAGCTAGAAAATTTTTACTAAGGGGGGGCAGTAATTTTTGACCCTTTTATCATTTTCCATATTTTTTCTCAGTAAAATACTTGTAGGAGGTACTCACTCGCCCTTAGGTGGTATGCCATACGAAGAATATTATTAATTTATAATTTACTTTAGTTGGTAGTTCATTAAACAATTTTTTTTCACAACAAGTATACCCATTACAGTAATAAAAAAAAAGTACCCGATTAAAAAATAAAAATACAAAATTACCTATATATTGGGATTTTTTGGGATACATTTTTCATGCTATAATGCTCATTAAATTTCTCAACTTCTATTAACAAAAATTAATTTATACCTGAATACTAATCAAAAATAATATTGATAGTTGATTTTTAAATTAACTATAATTTTTAAACAAACTCAATTTTTTTAAAAAAATTACATGTTATACAAGTAGAGGATATTAATAATACAGCACTTATATAAATATTAAAAAATTAAATATAAAATAATTTTTCTGTTTTCGAGATATTCTGAAAACAATTGTACAAAAATATCTAAATCTAGGTTCTTAGAAATTTTTTTTCTTTGTTTATTGAAGCCTAATTATTTAAACGATCATTCGATTCCATGCAATTTTTCAGTTGTCTCGGATATTATAAAGTTTTTTCGCATGCAGCACTAGATACTGAAATAGTTATTATAATATTATCTAGCCTATAGGTTTCATTCAATGCAAACTTATACTTTTCAAGTAGTTCAATTAGATTCATCAAGTTGTTTACTTTAAAATTATAATAAATTTGATATTTTTTAATAGTTGTTAATAGAATTTTTAGTTCTGCCCTTAGATAGTGCTAGTCTATTATTGTCTATAAAACAGGTATTTTTATCAAGATCTTATTATTCTCATTATGTATTTTTTTCAGATTACGTTACCCACGAATATAAAAATTAGTTATTATAATAATAATTCTATTACGTAGTGTTAACCACAATCGATGTATTTCAATGTGTATAATCAAATTTTTGATAATTTGGTAAAAAAAATTATTTTTAGAATTTGAGGGAGGACCGGCTCTGTGCCAGAGTAAATTTAAAGTAGGCTCAGCCCACTCATGCCTCCCCCCTGGCTACGTTCTTGGTGGCCCACTGTCGTAGGCAAGAAGTTGGGAAGGTAGAGGAGAAATTGAATGTATATTTGTACGCAATGACTAACTTTTGCAACGAAAAACGATTCTGAGCGTTCAGTTCATCGTGTTGCTTTGCCAATAATATGCAATTGGTATATATATCATATTATGGTAAAATAATTACATATGCATTATATATTTTCTTCAATAATATTTGTTTAATATTGTACCTATTTTCCCGTTTTTTCTTAGTTTTTTTCCGATTTTTTTCCCATTAATTATGAAAATAGCTGAGAAATTCAAAAAATGACTTCCTTAAAGTACCACTACAGTTAGATTTCCTTTCAGAAAAAAATTATCGTTGTAAATCGGAGCAAAATTTCTGGTATAAAAGTTGTTCACAGGAAAAAAAAGAAGACATTTAATTTGTGTATAGGTAATTGATATATCTTCCTTTAAACAGTATAAAATATAAAACATAAAAGATATAAAAAAAAAAAATAAAATAACACCATCTAAGGTATAGGATTCTATATAGTATATCATCAAAAAAATTGAGAGGAACATCACTGATTATATGACATCGACGGATCTGTTACAAGTGATGTGATCTATTAATTTTAATCATTTTAATGAAACAACAATTAACAGCAATATATCGTATAATAGAGTGATACGGGCGATCTAAATAATATTATTCTTCCTCTTCGTCGCTGTATCCCACGCATATGGACCCCACAATCCACATGTTACTTATGCTTTTCTCGCCCCAGAGAAAGAAATTGTATCTTCACACTCATAGCTCTAACTCATCGAAAATAAAAACATTTAGAATACGTTTGAAACCTATACACAGTGCGTTTGTCTACAATATTATGTTTATGATCTCCACGTTCGCTACTTAATTGTAATTATGGAATAAATTCATGATGATATTGTATTAAAAATTACTTATTATTTTGGCAATAATGAGCATAAAACGTGCGGGGGTATTAAAAGCGCAGTGTAGATATCGTATAATAAATCAAACAGTTGATTGTTATCTAAATTATAATTATCAAAAAACGAAATTATCCTTATAGTTATAAACTATAATAACGAGACGAAAACGGGCTGTTTGAAAAGATAAATCTGGAGCCTTCCGTAAGGCTCTAACCACAGACGACGTAATACGTATATGTATGTGGCCGGTATGCTTACTTGGCGTACAGCACCGATTGTGCGATGTGTTATCTTGCCGGCCATCCTGGATTGAAAACGAGAATAAATAATAATTGTAATGTAAATAAAGTGTAAAATAATATCGCTACAAAGATCAGCGTGCATTATTCATTTGTTTGTGTGTGGGAGAAAATGCGAACATTCCTCTTACTTTTGCTGGTTATAATTCAATGCATATAATAATATATAAAACGTTCCTACCATTGTTGTGTTATACTAATTTTAATAATTTATACATTTGAAAATTTACTCAAATATACAGTATATATATATATATATATACCTGAACTGAAATATTTTGATTGTAATTTATAATTGAACTTAACGCGCGTTAAGTGCAGTATACGTTCGAGCGGTGCATATAATATTTATTTTTATAATCCAACAATTAAAATTATCAAAGAAAAGTGGTTTTTTTTTTTTTTTTGTTATTAAAACTTGAACGGAAACACGTTTCTTTTTAATGAACGTTCCATCTATTGTGTATACGTGTATGCACTGTTACTGTGTATATTATATGAACACCTATAAATAAGTAAACTTATATTTCTTTTTTGTTCTCAGATATTTGAACGTATTGTGCATAAACAAAAATGGAAAATAAACGTTAAACATATCAGGTAAAAAATATAACAATTTATGGTAGGAATACTTAAGCACCTATTATAATGGTCCTTCTGCAGTGCACTATAATAACTATTGTAAAGATATATATATATGATGTAATATTAATTTACACGGTTTACTTATATATAGAGAGTTGATTACTATAATGTCATCTTGTTGAGATTTTACTTTTATAGGAAAATAATTATACTTAATTATTATCTAATACACATGCTAATAATAGATAGGATACTAATTGACGTTCATGTACACAAATCACTATTCACGACTCGTAGACATGGTTATTCACTTAAAATGCATAAATAAAATGGTTTTATAATATAAAATCTACTAATAAAGCTCATGTACAAAAAAACATTAATGTAAAATATAAATAAGTAATGTATATAATATTAAAAATCATGTACACTAGCAATGATAATGTCAGGGTGACACCTATTGGTCTATCGTTATACTTATAAATCGACTCTTGGAATAAACATTTAAACCTTCTTTTTTTTTTAATACTTTAATAAATATGATAATTCGGACTGCAGTTATATTAAACTCATAGATTGATGGTTAATCTATACAAGCTAGAACACGATGGTCTGACACTTAAATAGCTTATGTTTCTTTCAATATTTGTAAGTTATTTTTTTTTCTTGTAATAAATAATAATTACAAGTGTCTTATGTGTCTTCCATTTTACGACTTATATATTTTTTAAAAAATTAAAATCAAACAATTGTTTTTGCAAAATCTAAGATAGTAACTTTATAAATGTATTTTGAAACAAAATATTTAGGAATAAATATTGATGAATCAATATATTTCTACATTTTTATTAAATAATTTCAACCAATTTGTCCATGGAAAATGTGGATTTTATGGTTTCTTACGGTTTGTAAAGGTACTTTAAAAAATTGAAGAAACTTAATAATTCATTAGTAAATATTTCCAATACCAAAATTTGATTTAAATGTATTTTTTTAAATTAATTTTTTTAAAAATTAAAATTGTTTATTTTTAGTTATAAAAAAAAAACAAAGTATTAAATAGAAAAATCATAGTGCAAGGCTCTGGAAATTTAGAAGCAAAATAAAATGTAACAATATTGAACAGACATAAAGTTATTTCAAGTGTCAGATCTTCGTTTTACACCCTGTTATACAAATTAATTTCAAAAGTTTTAAAACAGAGAAAATTAAAAAACGCACAATAAACAACACTAGCCGACTAGGTATGAGAAGTGCAGTAACTATAAAATGTCAAAGTTGGGAAATTGTGTTTAAAAGAATTTTTTAATTCTAAATCGATCAATGATAAATGCGTACACTATACATGTACTAATATGTTTGTTTCGATGTTCGTATCGTAGCTGAACGTAGTAGATTAATTATCGCGTAAATAATAATAGGTACCCAGATGGCGCTACATTTATCAAACTAGTTATTGTATATTATAAACTATTTACTCTATGATATAGAGATAGACTATTTTAAAGTAAAAAATCCTCGTTTTAATCTGTTTTAAACCTTTATCGGGCGTTATCACACGGCAAGAATATAATACCTAAAGTATTATAGTAAAGACTAAATTAAAAACTGTAGCTATCAATTTTTTTTATATTACCGAGCATTATTATTAATTATAATTAATTATAATAATATACCTACTCATAACAACTCAAAAATAATACCATTTATTATGTATACATTGTGTATATAATTAGTGATAATATCTATAATAATTTTACATTTCAAACACCGGACTTGTTTAAATGAAATACTTATAATTACTAATATTATATTCGGAATTTATTAGTATGGCGGTATATTGATAATAACATTAATAACTAATAACTAATAGGTATATTATATACATTTAAAATAATTTACAAATATTATAATTTGTCGGCAGAGGAACGTTATTGAAACCAAAAGAGTTATAAAGATTTTATTTTTAAAAAAAGAAAGAGATGCACGTTAAACTATATATAGTACGTAATGCAATATCTCGTATTCGCTAATTATTATAATTAAGAATTAAAAAAATGTGTCCATTTTTTTCCCCAATTAATCATAACAAATTGATATTATTATGTATCATTTATATTGTATTTAATGCGATTGATATTTGACTGAGCTACATAATAATTAATATTACCTAAAATATGGACGTATATAATAACGTCGTATTCCGTCATTACCGCGTTCGAAAATTATTACAATGTGTTTAAATCCAATAAATTGTGAGAGGAGGTAATAATAACGATTATAGATACCTATTTTTTATAATTACGATTATTTTATACATGGTATTAAAACGCATATAATAAATAAATACGCAAACAAGTAAATTTGATAACAGTAATAATATATAATACCATGTACATCAAACACATATTATGTTCGTCTTATATTAATACAATGCAGTTGTCTGAGAAGCATATTGACGAATGAAACACGTAGTTACAATGCTATTATTTCTAAGTCCGTTACATCATTGCCTCTAATTTTTCCTCGGCAAATAAGATATAAAACATTTTTATACGATAAATAGAAATAATATACAGCGTCCGTATCACTTTGAATGCACTTGGGATTTATTAAGTGTACCTATACGATGCATACACCGTCGTACAGTGCACAGCACACACGTATGCCTTATGTGTAATAAACCGGAGATGTCGACTGTCTAGTGCATCAATTATGATGTTATGCAAGCAAAAACCACTTATACGATACAGGGGAAATAAAACATTTTAATAGGTTTAAAACGGCCATGATATAGTCGCATACGAGTATGTCCTGATGATGCGAGAAAAAATACAAATTATAAAAATGGACTACTTTATCAAACCCGACAAAAATTAAACAAACCGTGGTAGGTTCTATATACCTAATTGGATAACCTTTATGGATAACCAGTTAGATAACGTTGGATAACCTAACTACTAGATATTAAATACAAGTATAATTGTGTTGATTCGATGACTGAAATGATCAGGATAATTCGCCAAAGGCCTGTCATTACTGTTTTATACTCGTATAAATAAAACGATTTTTAATAAAATAATAATATAATACTATCTAAATATTATATATAAATAGATATTTTTTTTTTACTTTAAGTAATTTAAAATTAATTTAGTTTGCATATTTATACAGTTTTAATACACTTAATTTGTAGACGAATATTAGTTAATAATAATATCTTAATCAAATTCTTTCAAAATTATACATTACGGAATTGCACAATTTATTGATTGAAATACGTTTAAAAACCGCGGAAACTTTGTCCTCTCGCAAAATGGGCCTTTCTAACATATTTTTTTGAACTATTAATTATAATTCAATTTTCCTAAGTTGTATAAAATAGCCAAGTAATATAGGTCTGTTAATTACTATTATTAAGTAGGTACTAAACTACTAAGCACAATTATCTATCAGCTTTAAACTTATTAAAATCTTTATGGGTACCTAGCTATAACCAGGCCCGTCGTAAGATTTTTTCGCCCTAAAGCGAACATTTTGATGCCGGTTTTTTTTGACAATTATTAATTTAATTTTGCCACTTCAATTTGATTAAAATTGAATGCCATCCTAAAGCAACACATGACTTGCTTGTGCCCTAGCGACGGGTCAAGCTATACATATAGTAATTGTTAAATTATTTTATTTGTTACCGATATCACATAATACTATATAACTTTTTTGAAAATATATATGTATACATGACTACGTGCATATCAAAAAAATAAAAAATTGTTTGGAAATAATCGAATTTTATGAATTTAAAAATCATACCTTTTATAGGTAAGCACGTGCAATACAGCAAGCGGCGCTGATAATATTACGGTTGACACGTTCATTATAATAATCGAGTTATCATATCATTTGTATGCTTTCAGTATAGGCAAGATAAAATAATCCATTTTATTTCACACGTGTTTCTTTTTGCGTGATACGGATTGTTTCATTTTTACATATAATTGTGTTTAGCGTATTATTGTATTAGTAATCAATTAATTATAACATATCTTAAGCCTCTTATGGGGATACAATGTCATGATATTGAAAACAAGTAAATATATTATTTACACATAAATAACTGATGCAGTTAACTGAAAATCAAATCAATACCAAATTGGCACTTATATATCCCGATATTCGAGATAATTATTTTCGTTCTAATATAAACAATTTTCAAACTTTAAGTGAATGAAAAAAATTGTTATACATATATGTTATACCTATTATGAATATTTATACGAAAGAGATTTTTTTTATTATTATTATTATTATTAAGTAGGTACTGCGTATGCAACAGATGATCATAGGTCAGTGCATATGCACTGTATACTTGTACATACAATATATATATTATATATACAATATATATATATACCAGTTTTACGTTAAGCTAAATTGCCGTTCATGGGCAATAAAAATGTTGGTTCAAAATAATCTTCAGCCTCTACACTGGGTAAAAGTCTATTTTGGAAAAGGTATATGGGGGGAAAAACTGATCAATTTCTTATACCGGCCATTATACAATGTCGCTACACCGTAATAATTTCACTGGTGTGTACCGTTTTTCAAATGTTTTTTGAACACGTCCGTTATGGCTCATCAAAATATACGAGTCTCCACCTCACCGCTACAACCATCCGCAGTGACAACGACTAATGACGAAATTATTAATCAAAGTCGCGGTCGTGTGTGAAGTCCAAGGTTAAAGGGTATCATTCTTTGCCCTTTAGATTTTGGACGCGAAAACCGTTTTAAATAATTAATTCATATAATATATTATTGTTGTATAATAATATATGAACAGGAAAACGATGTAGACCGTGAATCATATAAATCTTGAACTCGACATAAATTCGTAGTAATATACCAAAAAAAAAAGTAATCATATCATATACAAAAACAAATACTATTAGTTAAGATGTTCGGAACATGAACCGTTATCCTGTGACCTGAAACGTATAGGTATTGATTTTTTTTTAATGGAGGGGGGCTAACAATCAATTATTTGTTTAAAACAGTAAGGAGTAAATTTGGGGCGTTGTAAAAATAATTGAACTCCTGTAGTAATTTCGAAATGGAGGGGGGGGCGTTAAAATCACAACGCCCTTACCTGCGCACTAGTCCGCGAGTATAAGTTGATTTCAATAATATCCATACCTGTCTATTAAATAATATGCGAACATAGAAAACAGAGAAACTCTGATGCTTTTCCTACAAATGGATTAATCGCCTGCGAGAACGAAAACAATTTTTTCTATCCAAATTCCTTTTTTTTTTTATTTTTCTAAGAGACCGGTAAATTCGAAAAATACAAGAATTGTAGTATTTCGTAACGATACGTATCTATTCCATAACTTTTTTTGCATTCTATTTTTACCAGGGTTTAGGATCAATGTTATACCGAAATACTACAAAAACAATTGATAAATCGTTACTTATACGTTTGAAGATATTTATTGGAATAAAACCTGTATTACATTCTCAGGTAATGCAACACGGAAATAAGATTATTTTATTTGTCAATCAAGTTAATAGATACTCTCAACAAAACAATTAGTGTGCCAGTAGAATAAAAAACGATGACTCATATGATTATAATAATCACAATTATTTCAAATTTGTTCCGTTCTTGTAACTGAATCAATTTCAAGTAGGTACCTACAGGTATTAAACAGTTACATTTGATAATAGTTTACTTTTGAAATAAAAATTAACAATATTAATATTATGATATTGAATTCCGTATTATCTCTGTTTGTATGGCGTCAATATTAAAAATTAAAAACAAAAAAAACCGATTAGACAAAATAAACATTTTCATGTTTAAAATTACCGAGATAAACATCAAATTGAGAATATGAAATAAATATTTATGAGAACGCTATACCCTCGTCTACTGTCTCCGTCTTACAAATGCACGACAAAGTAAATTTGCGAACAGTAGAACAAGTGATGTACCGTTAATTTTAATATTAAGTTGAATTGACCCACTACCAAACTTAAAGACTACTTGATGGTCATGAGCATATGCTTGGTTGTTGATTAGTACCGGGAAAAGCCGCAATTTAAAAATGCTTGTATCACGCTTATAAATTTGAATATCGAAAAAACACTGAGGTAGGAGCACAGATAATGTGCCTTTAAGTTCAATAATAATCGGTTAAATATTCACTCTAATATTAAAATTAACGGCAGAAAATTTGTAAAACGGAGACAACGCATGCACGTGTAGCATCTTTTTAATACCATACTCGTAATAAAAATCATTATCGACATAAAAATACATTATACATTATACGTAAAAATACGAGCGTAGGTAATTATATTATGTCAGTTTTAATTGGTATATCGCCGAGGGAAATTTCATTTGAAGTATTGTACGCATAACATAATAATATTATAACAAACAGAGTTATACAGAGTTATCAACATAACGTAAGACACTCATTATTCTTGGAAAGTATTAAATTTTTCCGGATTTTATTTTTTAGGACATTTAAGAAATAAATAATCTAAAATGATACATTACTTTATTTTTGTCACTCTTATTTTAGGAGGTGAATAACTACCTACTTTTGATGTTAAAATGGCAACCCAAATATATTAAACATTCCGTAAATAGGTGGAGTTTTTAATAACGAGTGTCTTACGTTATGTTGATTACCCTGTATATTAATATATAATAACATTGGTGAAGTACCAAAAATGTATTTTTAAATTGTAATATAATAAAACTGCATTATGGTCTTCGCTAAATATTATGATATTTTATAGACTTGACGAACTTTTACCGAAAAAAAATACAGTTCATGGTGAAATTTATAATATGTATCTGACAAACATCCTCTTATAAAAAATGCAAAATAGTCGAAACTTTTAAGTGGGTATATTATATGTACGGTAATAATTTATAAGATAATATAACGTTGACAAACACTATATCAATATTATATTTATACTATGAAATATGTAACTTATAGTTTAATTATACTTCCAAAACAAACTTTCGTTGCGTTATGTTTGAATTATTGTATTTCTAGGACTTGCGTAAGACGCAAAAACTGAAATTGATTTATATAATTCAGAAAAGTGATTTTCGCGAAAAATATATGAATATTATTTTTTAAATATAAAATAGTTTAAATGAATAATTGAATATTAACAATCTACCATTACAAAGTTTAAATCGTTCACTTTGCCTTATACACGGTGATCAATCCTTGGCAAGACACCTGATTACCTCGGAAAGTATTAACTTTTTTCCGGATTTTATTTTTGTACAATTTATGCATCACGCAGATCTCAAAAGTAACATTACCTATATTTTTTGTAACCGAAATTTTTTAAAGTGAAACCATATACTACCGCCCACTATTGATTTTCAAATAGAAATCAATATTAAAAATTCCATAAGTAGATGAAGTTTTGGGTAAGACGTGAGCAAATTGCAGTGGAGCACCCATTCGAACGCCAGGCGTCTTTCTGTCACATAAATGACGTACCTAAATAAATAATATATTATCTACTAAGTATATAGGATATTATAAAATATTGTTATATTACTCCATGAGTATATTTGTATGATTTCGCTTGTCCAATAATTATATCCATAAAAAAGAAGAAGAAGATAATAATTATTGATAAAACATAATATTTTATATTATCATGTTGATAATATTGCGCGATAAAATTATTATCGTTTGAAATAACACTTTGTTTAGTTTTTTTTTCTTTAAGCCTCGTAAGCAAAACCGCGTGTTATTATTATAATTGATACGTGGACTTAATAATATAATATACTATATGGCCTAATAATATTAACGAGCAATTTTTTAATGACTAAGTATTTAAGTTGAATTGTTTAAAATTAATAATTTTTCTTCTGCTTCTTCTTTTTCTTCATTTCTTTTACATTTAAAACTCCTTATATGTATTATAATATAGAAATTAATACGAATTTCATTATTATTACTTTTGTATACTTATAGAAAATACGCAGTGGTGGATATCGGAGAGAGAGGGATGATTGTTGAATCGTCCCCCATCCTTGAGCTTTCCTTTACCACTACATGCATTATTGCATACAACATAATATTTAAGAAATTGTCGGTACCCCATTACTCTTGTGGATTTGAAATTCACCTCCTTCCCTCCCTCCTTAAGACTTAGATACAGTCGCCACTAAGAAGACCTATGATGATTATTTTTATTATTGTGAACACTTGCGCCTATTTTTCTTTGTTCGCATAACAAATATATGCAGACAATATGAATAATATATAATATATATTATAAATACATGATTATATTATTAGAGTGGAGACTTATTTATTTTTAGACAAACATCTACCGGTTAAAAAAAATGAAAATAACGGTACTATACACAACTAATTAAAAGTCTCAAATATTACCAATTTTCGTATAGGTTCCTATCTATCTGACATACCGTGGTACCTGCGCCATCTTGTATAGTGTGTGTCACGTAGACCTTTTTTTTTTTCGGTGTTATTATTTCAGCTGAACCGTGCATGATGCGTACCAAAACAACAAAACAAAATTTAAATAACACATTCGCCAGTGATAAGTTTAATAATATGCACCATAATATTCAGATATAACAAACAATATAAGCGTGTCATTTAAAATATTTATTACCTACCTACACTAGCTAGTAAGTACTATACGTTGTAATAATATAACATATATTCCTACTTATATAAGCAAAACTGAGCATTTAATTTGGCACCCGTTTGGCTCTACGGGGTATGAAAAGGGTGTGAACCGTGTCAAGATTCTTAAATTGGAAATATAATGTAATTACAGTTATAAACATAATTTCAAAAAGTTTAATAATATTATCTATTATTTGCAATTAGGTTTAGTGACGTGATGTACGTGATGTATGCAAATACCACGGGACTGGTTTTTGTATTTATTTATATTGTATATGTGTGTGTATGCATGCAAATAACTTGTCTACTAAATATCTTGCTTAAATAATAAAAAACGACAAGTGAGCTTTATTATAAACTAGTTTTTTTTTCGTAAAGATTTGAATTTTGGATTTTAAAAATTCCTAATGATTTTTGATATCGATTTTGAAAAGTGATTTATTTGAAATTATCTACTTATTATTATTATTATACGGTTCTACCGCAAGACACAATAGAAATTATTTATTTATTGTTGTTGTAAGTATAAAATAGATAGGTTAAAGGTTAAAATAATAACATATAAGTATTATATTTGAAAAATATACGCCTTTATCATTACGTTCGATTAGTATTGTATTATAGTATTATAAATCGTACGAGTATTTGTTCTGCAATCCATTGAATTATCAGAATAATGATGTGATTAAAGTAGGTACTTACATTATAGTTGAACGACTTTGTTTTGTATCGGAACATCAATCTGCACACTGTTTAACTAAAATGTTATTTTAATAAACCCTACTGATAGATCGGTATTTTACCTAATACCTATTTGGTATAATTTTATCGCCCCTGCGTATCACAGCACATAAATAACGTTTATTTTATTATGTTTTGTTCAAGTCAATTTAACGGTTATGTAAGTCACGTATTATGCAAAATTATTTTCACTATCCAACTTTTGTTTATAAAGTATACTGTACAAATAATAGGTCGTATATGAAATCCAAATCATTTTTTTTTTTTTAAATGTGCAAATGTAAAATACAATTTTCACGCACTTATAATATTCATACTATACCGATTGAATAACTTTTATTCGGTACAATAACTTTTTTGATTCCAGTACATCGACGTACCCATATTAATAGTAATGTTCTACAATTAATGATGTAGGAACTATATTTTAGAAAAATGTAAACTAGCAATTGATTAAAAATCGGTATTTTTTTCTAATTAATAATTAGCTGTTAAGAAATATTAAACTTTTTAAAATACGGCGTCCATACTCTGTTTAAAAATGCGATATGGCCACATGTTTAACATTTTCTTGAGTCGAGTACTCGATTGAAACTATGTTGGTAAATCGTAGAGCCATATAGATATAATCGTGTATATAAAATTCTCGTATCACGTGTTTGTGGTCGCACTCCTTCGAAACGGCATGACCGATTTTAATGAATTTTTTATTGTATATTTGGTAGCTATGAGAATAGATCGTAAAGCATTTTTCACCCTCTTAACCACACCCACTGTTTTTTAATCGTGATTTTAGTATTTTCGTCTATATATGTATATATACACACGAGCAACACCAAATAATTTAGCTTATAATATAATAAATACAATTTGTTTTGTTTGTTTTTTGTTACCCCGGTAATAGGGATGAAAAAAAAATGGCGATTAATTATTATTATTAGAAATTAGTCGGAAAATATCATATGATTATTAAAATCGGTCCAGCCATGCTTGAGTTAATAATGGTGTAACAAACCCGACCTTGTTTTATTCATATAAGATTTTTATGTATTTAAGGGTTGCCACGGAAAAGAAAACTATTATAATTATTATTATTGTTATTATTAACACTATTCAAATTTCAAAATAGAACACATTTAGACTCACTTTCCACCTATTTGTTTTCATTTAATTCTAACACGGCCAAAACCAAAAATTAATACGGGTAAAACAATAATAGTACAAATTAGCACGGGCAACACCGAGCGCGGGACAGCTAGTATTATATATAAATTAACAGTAATTAATTGGACGTATATATTAATACAGTATACTAAGATTCAATCCTTACAAGTTAACTATTCCAAAAAGTCCTTCCTAGACTACTAATATGCCTAATATAGAACCTTTCATTACTTCTGAATAGAATGACTAAAAAGCCCAATTTCTTATATAATCGTAACCGGTGACTTAAATTAATTTGCCTTTTTAAATGGAATCCTTTATGAATATTTACACGACAAATAGTTACTTACACGAATCTATTTAAAGTTTAACTATTGCAATAAGTTGCAAAGAATAAATAATTAGTTTTAATTGTCAATTTTATAGATTGATGCTGTTAGGCATATACTTTACAATTATAACTATTTTAACGATAAGTGCGTACAAAATTATTTATATATATTATTATAAATTGGTCACTGTATTTTATTTGTTTCCCTTCAACCTCCTCGAATGGTATACTAATTTCAAAAAAAATTACATATTCTAGGTTGAATGATGGGTTTGTTATAATAATATGAATTTAAAATTCAAACAGATAACTTTATCAAAAATCTAAACAAAATCTATGAAATATGTTTTATTTCTTTTGGATATAGTCACGAACAAATATAAAAAAAATTTGTTTTCAAATCATTTTTATGATGTAGGTATTGTAGATGTTTATCAAAATCATACTTAATCATTGTCAAACATTTTACACGTTTAAATACTACATTATGCATATTTGTTTGTAATACCTAATGCTAATCGCACCTGTATCATAACTGCAAAACAAGTGTTATTTTAACAACGTTGTTTTTACAAAAAAAAAAATGTAGGAATACATTTTAATTAACAGGCAATAAAAAATTAAATAACCTCACCATTGGAAAAAAAACAAAAAATATGAAAATTATTACGATCGTAAAAATGGTACAAAATAGTTAGTATTTTGTAATAAAAATGTATTTGTAATAAAAAATTACAATTGTTTACACAAAACTATAATTTACATTGTTCGAGAATATACGTTTGTATATATTTTACGTGATTTTAAATAGAAAACGATTAATTAGTCATTTAAGAAATGCTCTGTTACAATTCATAGGGACTAACACACAAAATGCAGTAATTTGTGTTAATATTTGCCAATTTTTTGTTCAAAAATAAAAATATATAGTTTACACATGATATTTCGATTAATATTTTTAAAAAGTTAAAAAAAATTATTTATAAAATATAATATGCGAAACAAAATGAATAGCAATCGTCTTTACAAAACCAGAATTAAAAAAATAAAATGTATTTAAATTATATTTTGTGTATGTAAGTAATAAATACAATTCATTTTAGGTAATGAAAATTTCTAACAAATGTTTTAATCAATTCAATCCACATTGTAATTATTGTATTTTAAATGGTATTTGTAAAAGATCACTCCGTTCCAAATAGTATGATAACAAAAGAATAATAATAATAATAATATAAAAAAAAATAGTAAAAATAAAATACTGAATTGAAAGCCAAAGGTCACATAGTTTAGTTCCGTTTTTATTTCATTCATATTTCACACAACTTCACAATACATTTAAGACTCTTTATCGCTCGTGTAATCATATTTGGAGATGAGGTGATTTTACGGTTCTGCTATAGTATATTATTTCTAAAAAAAAAAAAACCTTGCAATAAAATATTATAATAAACTAACTGTATTAGCTTATTAACGTAATATATGGTTGAGCCAAACGAACGTCTGCAATGTCAGACACGTCAGATGAGAGCTGCTCGCGTGTTCGTGTCGGGGGGGGGGAAGGTAACTTCTGTTTTAACGAAAGTGACACTGTTTCCTTGTGTATATATTTTCAATAGTTCAATAGTGTCGTCCGAAACGCGGTACATCAATAAGTACACTAGAGCCCCTCTTTCTCCCTCAATGACCAAAAATTGAAAAACGTGTGACGTAAGGACACTCAAAGTAATGTTTGGAATAATTTGTGAAAATATAAGAAAGTTCATTAGTGTCGTCACAAATGTGGTATGTGAAAAAGTCCTGTTCTTTTATCTATAATATGTAAATATAAAATAAAGTGATGTATATATATTATATTATATTATATTATATAATATAATGTATATATATATATATAAGAATTTACGACAATAGACACATTGGAGATACATTTTTTACGGTCAATTTGAAAGTCTCGAATCAACATTTCACAATTCGTAATAGATTATTTAATAGTTATAATTATTTTAAATTAATGTATTCGGATTAGAGTAATAAAATCAATGAAATGTATACCAGCATTGAACAAATCGCTCATACATTGCAACATATTTCAATAATCGGTTTTCGTCAACTATACAGGGTCTTCCAAATTGTATGTTACAGTCAAATTGTCCATTAAATACCTATTCTTTAAAATATATGACATAATGATATGTAAAAACTTTTTGGAATCATATATTCTACAATTTTACATTTTCTTTATTTTTTCACACCTATGTTTAGATCGCTACCAACTTTTGATTTTCCAATGGCAATCAATATTAAAAATTTCATAAATAGCTTCAAATTTCGATGTTGACATTTTAAAATTTAATTAACGAGATGTTTAATTAGTAAGTAAACGTTTGGAAGGTAGGAGGAGTGTAGTGAGGTACTATTCAAATATCATACATTATATCGCCACATAATAACTGTGAGCACCAATACACTCCACTCCACTAAGGATTCCATACGTCCCGGTGTTCGGACCAAATGTTCTTAACAACATTTTTGTCCCATATTTCGAATACCTCATTCTATATGTCTCTTAATTTTCTTTATTTCTTAAATTAAATAATTCAAATTAGCGTGTTATCATGAGATTGGGTAGTAAATAGCACTGTAGAAGTGTAGACAAATTACATTTTAAAACTATGTTGACTTATTAATATGTCAGTTTCAACATTATTTTTCTTAAACTTTTGGTATTTAATGGATAACTTTTGAACTGCAGACCAATTTTGAGGGCCACATAATTTGTTGCAATACTCGTATATGTACATTTTAAGTGAGATTTAAAATGTCCCGCATTTATAATACATAAATCTAGGATCCCTACACTACACTCTTGTAAATGAAATATCTCATCAACGGGTGAGCAGAAATTAAAAATGGCAACGCCAAAGTCTATTTAAACTAAAACTTCATCTATTTATGGTATTTTTAATACATAGATTGTCGTTTGAAAATCAAAAATTTGTACTTGTTTCACCCTTAAACATAAGGATGACAAAAAGAAGGACAATGTACAAAACATTTTATAATATATGATGCCAAAAAGTTGTTACATAAGTCGTTTTTTTTTTTTTTAAAAAAAATAAAAAAATAATATTTTATGGACAATTTGACTGTAGTATGAAGTTTGGAAGACTCTGTATACATTAAAATAGTGATTATAGTCAAACGAAAAATGTTTCGAATTAATACACGAACTAATGATAAATAATATTATTATAATGATAAAAGTTCTTAAGTAATCTGTTATCCGAATAAATAATAAAAAAAACCCACATAAATGTAATATATTTTTATTTTTTTTTTCTACGCCTTGAGTAAAAACTATAAGTATAATATTATATTCTTCGAATACATTCTGAAAACGCATTTACGTTAAATACATTTTATTGTTGTAGTACGTTATCGTGATAAATTCCTATGCAGAAAATTTTTACGGTTTGACGTAAGTAGGTAACAACTTTACAATACGAACTATCCCAGTTGGTATACGCGCGGCGAGACGCGTAGACACAATTTTGTGCGTTTTATTTATTTTATTTTTTTTTTAGACGCTTTACAATAACAATACAAACGGTTTTGTTTGTGGAAAAAAAAACATTTTAAAACTGATAAATAGCGTTTTAAAGGGCACCTTGTGATGTCTTATATATTTTTTCTCGTGATCGGTACGCGCGTGTGCGTGGGTTTTCGCTTTGAGAAAAACTCGTCAAAAAATTCAAAATATAATAAACTTATCGGCTAAGACGTACATGATATATTTTTTTAAAATCCATATCGATGATATTAATAGGGTAATATCTGTCAACGAGAGTCGGGTTTACTTTTGTTGGTACGTCGTACGCGTAATGTGCGCCACACGAACGGCCGTATAGTATACAAAAATCTGGCACGCTATACGTGCAGACGAAACTTAAAAAAATAAACCGTCTACGTATTTGTTCGTATACAAAAATGATTTATCACGAATAATATTTAGAATTTTATGAAAAAAAAAAAAAACAAACCGTTTACACAATCAAATCGTCAGTTCGTAAGTCCTGCGTTTATATACGAATATACGACTTACTGCAGCGATAAGAGATCAATATTATAATTTATAATTTTATAGTACCTATACCATATGTCCATATACGTACCACTGAAAAACTTATTTACTGGTACACGTTTAACGTAGGATGTTATAGAGAAGGTAACTTATTATTTCATTTTATTTATATCTGTACACAACGATAAATCATTGCTAAAGAAAAACGATTCAACGTTTTTAAATACCGTGATTTTTACATTTGTCATTAAAATTATAACTTTAAATGTTAAAAAAAAACACGGTTACTTTATGAGTACCTATTATGATGAAAAATGATTACATTGTCATTTATACAAGAAAAAACACAGCAAGTCCAAAAAATTAGTAAATAAATAGATAAATAGATTAAATACATCAAACAAATCGTAAAATTTCGACCTTTTAGATCAACGCCGTGCGACTGAAATATTACCGTACAAAAAGACTATAAGCAATGGTATACCCTATGGTATTTTTTTGGACAAAAATATTTTCATAGATAAAAACGCCCAATACTGCCATGCCAAGCGAAATGCCGTACATATTGATGAACATAATTTTGCTTAGTATACAATAAAAATAATAATTTGTAACGTTATACTTAGTACAAATGTATTTTTATTCCATTTCATATATCAGAAAATATTACAAATGAAAATCCATAACGCACTTTAAAAAGGAAAATGTACGAGGGATTGTGAATTTGAGAAAATGCAAAATATAAAAACACATTTTTCTCGGAAATATTCTCTAGTGATTTACAGAGTTTTGGCTCGTAAGAGTAGTATGAATTTAACTTATGATGAATCACGGGTTAAATTTGTTAAATTAATAGTTTAAAAATCTTCAGGATATTTTAAACATTTTACCATAATAACAAAACGTTAATCTAATTATTCGGTAAAAATCTCAGATCTTTGCAATTGTTGCTAACCGAATCACCATAAAAATTGAAAGTCGAAAGTAACGAAACCATATATTTTCATTTTTATATTCCAAATGAACTCAAGACGTATTGTATCTCTATAATATGAATAAAAATACATAGAACCAATGTAATATAGGTGTTCGTCTTTTTTTTTTTTTGCGGAATTGTTTGCATTAACACGCTTGTGCCGGAAAAAAAATAACAACGAACGAGTTTATTAAATCATTTGCATGAGTTTTTCTTTTTTCATCTGCGATGCCATGTAATTATATAGCAGCGGTCACTCAGGTTTGTTGCCCATGTTGTCTACTATGCGAAGGGTGTGCAATTTGATGGCTTTTGTTGCGCTTATATTAAAATGTTTCCAAATCGTTTTCGTTATTTCTGTACATGGGCGTAAATAGGGTGGGGTTTAGGAAAGTTTAGTCCTCTCTGAGCCATCTCAAGCCCCATCTATAGTGTTTGAAATAATTCACTCTTTAATATTAGGTATAGAACCTATTGGACTCAAGTTCTATGTATTTACCGACTCGATTTACGTCTATGTCTCTGTACTGCACACCTACACGTCATCACACTCATTATTAGATCCCCGGGTTTAAATGTCCTAAATACTGTTGTACAAAATGCACTTGGATCCAATTCCACTTGCGTCCGGGACCTAATTATTATTTTCTTAAAATTGTCTCTATTCTTTTGGAAAAAATCGTTTTAACAATTTACTACCGAAACGTGTATTTAGACATTGAACAATGGCCGCTATGTCTTTCCTAAGTGCCACGGGTCGAAACGGTCAATTTTGTATTGGTTTTAACAGTTATATTTTATTGTGTTCGACAAAAACAGACGTCTTACTGAAATGGTGTTGTACATAATCGTCGATTTTGCGTGCGTATAAAAACGATTCTGACTTTTGAAAATAGGAAACATTATATTGTTCACACCAAATATTATTTGGCAATCTCAACATTTGCTAATTTGCTAATATTTCCGTAGGAAAAAAAAATTAAAATGTTACGCCCCGGCACGCCTGCCTACCTATATTACGTTGCGGTCGCTACACGACAATGAAAACGAGTTGCAAAAGGGGCGCTGGGTACGTCACACGACGACAATATTACGGACGGGGTCACGATCGGAGGGGACCCCTCGGCGTCGTCGTAGCGGACCCAACGGTTTACACAGTGCGCTTGTGCCCCTCGATGGCCGCCGCGCGGTTAATCAGGATGTCGCGACGAACGCGCGTAATTCAATCAGGAAGAGCATATATTGTTATTAAACACGCACCACACGGCCCATATCTATTTTATTATTATTACCGTCACAGCGCGGCGCGCAATAACAGTCGGTGCATCTGCTCGGGCGTACATCACGCACCGTGCAAGACCGCGCGGCACTGGGTCAACCGGTGCGTGCGCGTTGAGGTCAGTGGTGAGCGCAGGTCACGTCGTCGCCGCCGCCACGGCAGCCGTTCGGTCCGACACGACTACCACGACCTTGGCGGTATCGCCACCGCGTAGGTTACACGTACGCCCCGCAAGTACGTGACACGTACAGGAATTCCCTGCCTAATTCCCGCGCACGGGTCCGGAAAATTATTACCGGCTCTATAGCGATTAATAATTATAATATATGTATAAATAATTGCAATAACACTGATTTTTCGCCCGTTAATCCATATGTCCGAATAAGGAAATCATTCAGAATTCATGGCGATAATAATTGCACGTAAATATTACAGACAGTATAATTTGCGATTTTGTTTTTAATTATCACGGTCACGATTCGAGAACGCTATTTTATGCATAATATTATCAGACGCATATCGTAGGGTTTTTCGGAGGTACCTATAAGAAACGATAAATCATTGTAAACAATATTCTGATTGGAATGCCATTGAATTGGAAACTCTAATGGATTTTATGCATTTTTATCAACTGTATTGTGTCTGCTACAAACATCTTTTTCCCGGTACATTTAAACACTTCAAGTGGCTTCCTTTTTGAGCTATTTTTGTAACCATTTTATTTTTGTGAGTTTTTTACGTAATTTTAATTCAGGAGATACTCTGCCATAGACACAACTAGGGGGGTGCTAGGGGATCTCTAGGGCCCCCAAAAAAAACCTAATCAGCTTTTTCACAGTACCGACTAAATATTTTATCCATATTATATTTCATAATTAATGAGCAAAAAAAATACAAGTTTCCTACATACAGTGCATGTGTGTATAAAAAATAATGTTAAAAAATGGTCATGAAAAATTTGTATTTGGTTATGACAAAAGTGTAAATTAAAAGTGTAGTTAGTTGACTATTGTAATAGCCGTGTAAAGGTGATTGTGCAGGAAGCATAGCTCCCATGGGTCTTTGATGTTCCCATAATTTTAGCACCCCCAAAGTTGGTGGTCTAATTGCGCCTATGATTCTGTAGATAAAATTGTTAGCAACGGTTTGCCATTGCTTACAGGTATAAATTAGTATAAATTAAATAACTCTATGTGTCTTACCTTCCCGACTACCCACCTACAACAGTGGCTCGCCCGTCCACAGTGTTAGCTATTTTTTTTTATTTATTATTACTGTTGTTTGTTCGTGTTATACTTAGGATACACCAGAAAGCAATGGAAAAAAGTAGGATACATTGGTTGTTTTAACATGTTATTTAATTTATATGTCAAAACAACCAAAAACCATTGGTACGTAAATACGATTTTGAGCTAAGTTCGGTTATACATATTTTGAATTGCCGTGATATATATAAGATTTTCATTAAAATTGTATTATGAAACGCTTTTAAAAAAAAACTACTACATGTAATTACTACATTACTCACTTTTTTTTTTTTAGAAATAGCTCAAAAAATAACATTTTGAAAATTTAATCTCTTCTATAAAAATCTGATATAAGTATTCTGTGATTATATTAGAACTCTATGAACATATTTAACCAAATAACAATAAAAAAAAAAAACAAAATTAAAAATATCATAAATCGTTATTTCCATAAACTTGTCCATTCATTCTGCGTTATTTACTGGTTAGTTTTGTCCTATCATCAAGAAAACAACGCGAAAAATCATAAAACCACTTTTTTATAATATGATTGAAACAAGATTTCCTGTAGAAAATTAAAACGTAACAATCAAAAAAAAGGCCCATATATCGTAATTTGTTGTCAATTTTATTCATGTAATTATTAATTTAGAAAAAATTTAAAAGCTCCTTCGTATTATAACGGTTTGAATAGGTTTCGTTTAAAACAAGAAAGTTCATAGCTACGTTCAAGTGTGTTTTTTTTATGATATATAAACTATAGAACATTTTTGATTTTAATTAAAAAATAAGCAAATTCGAATTTAAAAACAGTTAAGTCATATAAATAATAGCTACTAAAAGGGGAGATTATATATTTTCCTAATCTCCCCCCCCCACTTGAATACGCTCCCGGCTCATTAATTTCACTAAGAATCTAGAACGGTTTATTTGATAAACTTATTAGTTAGTATACGCGCATTGTTCATAATATACTAGTGTTTTTTTTTTCAATCATACCCAATCATATTAATAATAATGAAACGAGATTATATTGTTGCGGATGTTCCCGATTAAATTCTGTACCAAACAATAACAATTAATTTACGCTTATCGCCTAATACTCGAAAATGAAAAATCTATAAATCTATAACGATAATATTATTGTGACATCACTTATTCACCAAATCATGTCCACTAAAAAATGACGGCACTTTAACCGTCTTTAATTTAATTCAAACGTCGCATGATATTATATATTATACAAATATTATTATTTATTACGACAGTAAAATTAATAACAACAGACGGCATCTACCGAGTCATAAACACTACATTATCGTGTAATTTCTTACGCGATGGCGTATATGTCCATGTAATTATAATAATACGCCTATAATAGAACTTGCATTATATAATCATAACAAGTCTACTCGTATTTATGTATGCATAATTTCGTATAATAATATTATATATAATGACTTTTGCGTATAAAACAACGATATCTACTGTCTAAAAACCGATAATATTTGTAAATAAAATAGTCTAAATAAACCATGGGTAACGAGAAACGATTCGGAACGAAGTTTGGTCATACATAATCTGAAAGACATATTGTAATATTTACGATTTTTGTCGAAAATGTTATGTTAAAAATGCCGTAAAAAAGGTCTCTTATTATTTTTCCATCAGACTATCGGACCAATATTTATAGTAAAAAACATAAGCCGTAAAAATGTTAAATAGTGAAATCATTGCACTGTAGTTTTAAATAATCGTATTTTTCGTTGTTTTTGGTTTTTTTTTTCAATTATTATAAAAATTGCTTTAGATATCAAAAAAACCGACCTCCTCAATGTACTAACTAGAGAAAATTTCTTTTCAGAAAAGGTACTACACCCAATTCTACGGAACAAGATTTCTGGTAGAAAAGTATAAGAACACAAAAAAAAAACCACATCATAGTAAAACCAATAAATCCCTGGCTACGCTCCGAATCTAAAACAAAAAAAAAATGGCAATAGTTTCATACAATTAACTATAGAATTTGATAGAAAAAATTGTAATCAACACCGACCGGACAACATAACAAAATGTCACTACGCTGTACTAAACAAGTGTTTTTACTTTTTACACCTGGGTTGTCTGGGTCCGTTCTGGAGTATCATATGGGTATTGGAAAATGCATATTGTTAAGTGCCCGTATATGTATGACGTGAAACTCGTCACGTACAACCTTAACGATTGTACTGGACCTATAAGTTGCATCCTTATTTTAATAATTATTATACGCACGAATCAATTATGTACGGCCAATTAAAATTTCAACGTTTTACTGATATTATTATAATCAATTAATTGAGGCGTGCAATTATTATGATATACACGAACTTTATAAGACGATAATATTAATAAAACGATTAGGTAACGACAGTTATTATTTAAAAACACTGTAGTAATATTATAATATTATACTGTATTGACTTCTTTAAAAAATCAGTAATTTATATACACGAGATCAAAACGCGCGCGTTACATTCCTCACGTATACGCGTATAATACCTGTCACGAGGTCGTCTTAATAAATAATTAATTGAGAATCCCACTACGTCAACTCGATGATTGGTTAGTTCCATGATGGTCAAACAAACGGATTCTTCGTAAACAGTAGGTAGTATCGTATCGACAGTGGACTGTAACATCTAATAAAAATATATATATAGATATTTAAATAGATAAAACTATTTTGAAGTATTTTTATTGTGTGGTTTTTAATGAAATGTCTTGTTTTTATTTTATGAAATCGAACATTTCCAATGTCAACGCAATAATATCGGCAAAAACGCTCCGAAGACGTACATCTTAACATTTATGTAATGTACACACAATAAAACAATATTTTTGGAACATTAGACCAATATGGCAATATTAAATTATTCATATTGTGTTTTAAGATACCAGCTTGAACCAGATCCATGTCGGTATGTAACCTAAAATTATAACACCATGCACACATACTAATAATTGACTAATATTGATAGTAATTAATAATAAATTAACAGTGTGAAATTCAAATTACGAGAAAATAGTTACACTACGCGTTTTTTGTTTTAATAATGAAAATTATAATATCTATTTATACTATACAGCTGCTATTATAATTGCCTTTAATACACGTATTGATAATTATAATTAACAGTCTAAAATTCAAATCAAGAGAAAATAATTATAATACACAAGCGTTTTCGTATGAACAGGCGTATAACAACATTAGGTGTCTGATGATATTGTTTTGTTTGATCAGTAATCCGATAACAAATAGATACACCGATTAAAGTGTAAATAATATTGTAAAAGTGAATAAGTATTGCAAATACTTAGCAATCTGCATGAATTATTATGATATTTAAATTCTTTATAATTTGAATAATAATCACTATAATATTGGACGTGTTGAAGTTATAGAATTCAGACATTTCATTAATTAAATGTCATCTTTATATATCTATGTATAGATTTCTGATTATATTGTTCTCAAATTCTCAAATGGTTTTAAATGGTTTTTTTTTTTTTTTTTTTAACCATTTTTGTGTATAGATACACTGAAAATGGACTATTTCACGTAATAAATCCGAAATGTTGCAAAAGTGTATGTTTTTATTTACAATGGGGTAATTAATAATTCAAACAATCTACTTAAAATAATTATTCATTATTATTTCTATCTGAAACGGTAATTATATATTGTTCTTCAAATGCAATATATATTTTATTAAAATTACAAATTACAATAATAGATCGACTATGTTATAATTACTATCGTAATGCTAACAAACTATAAAGAGAATGAATGCATATTATATAATGTTCAACGATATATAGGTACACAGTATAATCAATGATAGTACCAATGGCCCATTATTAAAATTAAACTTGTCGTATCGGAAGAATGATGTATCATTATATTAGTTTGTATCATACTTAAGTATGTAACTATATAAACATTTCGTAAATTGGCACATACTTTGTGATACGTAAAAAAAAAAAAGGTACGGACATACTTCGTACAATGGATGGGCCACTGCTGTAGATGAAAAGTTGAGAAGGTAGGAAATAGAGAAAAATTTAATGTATAACTGTACGCAAATATTAATCTTCGTTAACAAAAAACGATTCTGAGCAGAATTTGATTATACATGTTTTAAAAAGCCGTTATATTTACGATTTGAAAATAATTCATTTCGTATATTTTCCCGTTTTTCTTATGTTTATACCCGGTTTTTCCCATTTATTATAAAAACCCCTGAAAAATCAAAAATTACCACCTTAAAATACCACTTTAGTCAGATTTCCTTATAGAAAAAATGCTATACTTAAAAATCAAAGCAAAATTGCTGGTAGAAAATTTGTCCACAGAAAAAAAAACATCATTATAAAACCAATATATTCCTCGCTCCGCTCAGAATCTAAAAATAAATAAATGAAAATAGGTATCAATATACAAAATTTAAAATAAATACAAAAATACCTACTACCATAGCATATAGGTAATTCATGTTAAAAAAAAATTGTTTATAGCAGGTTCATTATTTTTATTACTTGTCACTAGACATGTTTATAAATATTAACCTTTTTTAGTAAGTGTTCGTTTGATAACATGCAAAAATTAGATACCTATGTATATATATCTTTTAAAAAACACCATATACTCAAATAATAGTAATTGTATTATACCGGATTTAAATTCCTAGACGGTGAATCACAAATAAAAATTTTTCAAAAACATCTATATGTTTACCTACATCACAATTATTCTTATTATTCATCAAAACAATATTCAATATTACGTAAACTGTAAGAAACATAATATAGGCATGTGCACTAAAACCACTTCTTATAATTAATATTATTAACCGTTTATCATGTACGATGTGTACCAATGTTAATTTTGAGAAGTCGAATTGCACTTTTTATCTAAATTAAATGGCTGACATGTACTCAGGTCAAAAACAAGTAAGGGTCGAACTGCACTAAGATAAAAAAAATTAGAAAAATAGTTTTGAAACTACTCGTTTCCTTTTCCACTCACAGACTTAGGGCTTATAATGGTTTATCATTGATTTGGTCAAAAATTAATTTTTGGTTCATCTATTTATTTGACTTGTTAAATAATTACATTGAGCTATTATTAATATTATTATATTTGAAATTTTTTTTTGATAGTAATTAAAAAAAAATTGAATTTCAAAATTCCATTCTGGTAAATGATTTTTAACCATGAAAGGTAATATAATTATAACCACGTTGATTGAACACCTAAAAGGGAGGGAATTAAGGATAAGAGTGAATTTATCAAACATTCTAGTTCTAATTTGGAGAAAATAAAATAGACTGAGATGATTTGGGCATACGTGGGTTGGGTGTGATTGAGATTGAAATGAAAATAATGAAATGAGAACAGCCGATACATGCCAGGGTGATGTGGGAGATCATATCAAATAGAAGTTTAGGATGAAGGTCACCGATCCCATATGATTAGGATGATTAGGGGAAAGAGAAGAAAATGAACCAGGTGCAAATGATTACATTTTTGACGGAATGGGAAATTAGTGTTTTAAAAACTTTAAAATTAAATTTCGAACATTTTTGTTGCAATTCGACCTTATCCGCTTTTTATTGGGAAAAAATAAAAATTTCGATAACATTTTTATTATGATGACAATCATATTATTATTATTATTATTATTATTTAAAACTGGATTAAACAATATAATATCATTTATGTTAATTTTATTATTTTTATTTTTAAATTTTTGTTATACCTTATTATTAATTTTTAAACTTGCTCCCTACTGTAATTTAGTCTTAAACTAATACTGTACGTTTTTGTTGTTCTTAATTTAATTGCACTCGAACTGTGTATCATAATGTATTTTGTTATGAAATTTGTATAAATTTGGCTCAAGCCCGTTATCTTAATAAATAAATGAATAATATGACAATTATTATATTATCAATTGACAAACCGTTTGACAAACAAATATTATTTCAATTGCTTAATTTACGTAACGTCCTTTATATAGACTTAACATAACCTATCCTATTAACTATATTTCCATATATTATATTTAAAATCAGTAACAATATTTTTTTTTAACTTCATTATTTCATACAAATGAAAAAATAAATTGTTCAAATCAATTTGCGACTGAACGTAAATATATCACAAAATTACTTATCTTAGGAATCTAATTTTTATATAATACATGTTATTAATCATAATAATGAATAACTATATGTATAAACACCTAATTCGTATCGGATGGAAGAGATATTCGTATCGGCTGGTATAATAGCATTTATTAAATCAATGATTAATATAAATCAATGATAATAGGTACCTAAAACAAATACTGAATAATATCGAAACAATTTTGGTTATAATAACGCGTTTTATTTACATACAAATTTTGTAATTAAAATGTTTAAACATTATTTTTGTTATGAAAATTATGAAAGTAATTAGTTGTTATCATTGTTATTAAGGAAATTATTTATTGTAGAAGTTATAAGAAACTGAATTTAAAAAGTAATAGACTACACTGCAGTCCAAAAGAGATGTGTTCAAATTATTATCAATCTTAAGCTTATAAGTGAGAAAGGAAATGAACGTTTTCAAGACTTTTTTCAAACCTTTTAAACTTTTGTGCAGTTATGCTCATCATTATACCTGTTTTCGACCAGAGTGCAGTTTAACCATTTTATTTATTTTATATAATTGCAATTTGACTATCCTATGAATTTACTACATGCGATTAGAAGGATAAATCGCATTTTGTCACCATGGAAACCGTGAACATCGTGGCCCGTGTTTCACGGCGATTCGTGAGCCGAATGCGGCCGTTTTGTATAGGGAACCACGCACACGTGACGAATCGCATGAGTCAAACAGTTATTACAAGGCCAACAAACATTCAGACTAACAATAATAATAATATTATTATCACCTGGTCCAAAACAAACGAAAATATCGACGACTACGACTGTGTAGCATATGATACGCTGATTTTACACTCGAGCAGATCTACGCGACCGTTTTATCTCAACGATGGAACTTTTTTTTTTTTTTTTTTTTTTTTTTTTTATCATATAAACTGCGGCAGCAGGGCATTATTGTACACTTTATAAATAGTTATATTTTAAATACAACGATTATCAAAAAAAGTTTGGTAGATAATACTACACAATAAATGGTGCATAATAAGTTATTAAATATAATGGATTCAAGATCAGAACTACAAGAAGTAGATGATCTCTATTCCTCGCACTTTGAATTGTGTCCAAGTGAGAAATCAAGATTTTCAGAAATGTTAATTTTGTTTCAATTGGTTTAACAACCAGTATTCAGTTAATATGGGATTGAACACCACAGTACATAGGTTGCACATATGACAGATTCTCTTTTGGATATAAAATATCTATGTGTCAGTCGAATGTAACATATTTAACGGTGGTTGACAATAATTTCTTCTATTCTTTTAAAATTGTAATTTTCCGATTAGAAGATTGTGTTTTTGATTAGGTTTAGTTTTATATTTTGCTGTTTAGATGGAACTTTTTACAATATATTATAGAGAAACAAAAAAATCGTTAACATGTTAAAAGGACACCACATCCGCATGTATTATCTTCGTCATACAAAGGAGCGACATAGCAAACTTATGTTCAGTAGGGACGAATCAGTGTTGCTGGTTTTAATATTAAATACTTACTATTAAACTTAAAGACAAGAACATTATCTGTGCAACTATACATTGGAGGGTTTTTTTACATACATTTTAATTTTTATGCAAGATATGATTAGTATGTGAAATCTCACAATTTAAATATAATTATTTATATCTCATTTAAAAATTTAAGTATTAAAAATCCACCGTAAGACATAGACAATGTTCTTATGTACAATATACACATCTAACAACTATTACAGACAACTGTGCAAATATCGTATATGGGTGGGCTCGACCGCGACGATGCGTTTCGATAAAATGCACTCGTAATTAACCATATTCTCAATATACCTTTTTGTCTATCTATCGCAATGATATTGAATCTCAATTTATTAATGCCCTTTTTAATAATTCATTAAATACACCTTACAAGGTTGTTCTATTCAAAGTTCCGTCACACAACACCAGAAATCTTAGGCCATTTTACATTTCCACACTCATTCAAATTCCATAATTGTTAACTGTATTTATCTGCCGTACTCAATTTTGTTACTCTCTAAATGCCGTTTGCCCGTTTGGCATAATTTTTCCAATAAATCAATAAATAAATATATAATTATTGTATTACAAATATTTTTAAAATTTTTGAAAACAGTTTAATACTTTGTTGAACATTTTAATATTTTTTTTTTTTAACTGATTTATTTTATTTTTTTAATGTTTTTATTTGGTTTTCTGTGTACACAATTGGTTCGACTGAATAGAAATATTTGAACATTTTATAAAACATTCAATTAGTTGTACTTGTAGTGGTAAAAAAAGAGTTGAACTTAACATAGGCTTGCTGTCTTATTCACAAAAATATTGCCCAGACTATAATTTATTTATAAGCTCTACACTATCTCCCACTATTAAAGGAAGCTGGAAGTTTAAAGTCATGGATTGGATTAATGCCAACTGATTTGTCTCCACCCAGTCTTCCACTGCGGCACCATTTTTTATCAGTTTCAGAGTATCCCCAGAGAACACTGTGACTATTAAAATCACCTATAACAAATTATATGTCTTTGCTTCTAAAGTTTTTAGTTTTTATAAATTCAAATTCAGTTGACAGAGGTTTATATGTTGATATTATTGTGTCTTTCCTTAAATCTAATATGAGTATCTTTATATTCTTGTTTTCTGTAACATTCGTTGACATTGTATTAATGTCTGGTCGTATAAAAATTACGCTTCCATATTTTTGATGTGACCTTCGGATAAAATTAGTATTTTTTGAGTTCATCAATTATTATGAATATTAATTAGGTGTGTATACGCTTAAGGGAATCGGAAGCGATGATTACCCGTCTTTGTCTAACTCACGATTTAAACATGTTTTCATTGAAATGTACCCAATTTATCTAGTGAAGTGATAATTCTAAAAACCGATTTGAATTTTTCGTCAAGTCTATAGGTAATCAACTTTCTCATATTTCTAACTTTATCATCCCTTTATATCCTAAAAGAGTCATACTGAAAAAGGAGTAATTACAAATGCATAATAATTTAATTTTCGGAGAAACTAAAACCAAAGAAGTGGGTAAGTCGATCTTAAGTGGACTTGTCTACAAATTTAAATCTGTTTTCGGAATTCTAGTCAGTGTAATAGACTACCTATAGTATAACATTTAGAAAAAAGACGGACATACTTTGCATGATGAGTGGGACACTGTTGTGTGTGAAAAGTTGGAAAGGCAGGGTATAGAGGAGAATTTAGTGTACCATTTGGTATATTTGTACGCAATGAGACTAAACATTGCTAACGAAAAACGATTTTGAGCGAAGTTAAGTTATATATATTTTGAAAGACCGTAATATTTATAATTTTCATCGAAATCTGAGATAAAAATTCTTATAAAAAAAATTCAACACTATACTCATTTTATTTTTTAACACTAAGTAAATTTTCCTGTGTTTTTAGGTTTATTCCCGATTTTCCACAATTATTTTGAAAACCGCTTGGAAAATCAAAAAATGATCTTCTTAAAGTACTATTCCAGTCACATTTCCTTTTAGAACAGGTACTAAACTCCATAATAGGAGTAATATTTCTGGTAAAAAAGTTGTATACAGATTAAAAAAAAAAAATAATAAAAAACATTGTAAAATTAATACAATCCTCGCTTCACTCAGGATCTAAAAGTAATGCTATAGTATACTACGGTAAAAAAATTATTATTATTATAAATTGTATTATAATAACAATCATAATTTCGTTGTGAAATTAAACAATCTGAACTCTTCTGTTACCACAACAATATTATTTTTATGTTATGAATATATTCTTACGGAAAACAATTGAAGGTGATAAAACATAATATTATTATGGTATACCCGCTTAGATAAAAATAAAATATTAAGGTAGGAACAATCTACATTATTGTATACTCAAAAATGTTCAAGCAAATTTATATAGCCATATTATATAGCCAGGTATTCAGACTCGAAACGATCCATTTACTTATTGTAATTGTCAACTTAACATGTCCATGGAGAATTTTTTTTTTTCTAGTAATATCTTAACTTGGAACTATGATTATAGCGTTTATATAATCTATGCAAGTAATATAGGTATAACTGTAAAAGTATACAATTATATTCATAATCCATGAATATGTTTAAGTTGGTAGCTGTAACCTATAATAATATATTATAATATGTAAGCTTAATCGGTAAGAAAGAAAGAGCAGAAAAACAACAAAGAAATTATTAAAACCGTGTTTTATTGATATAATACTACGATTTATGATAATATGTTAAGTGCACTCTAAACATTTATATTATTTATTTAAATTTTTAAATTAAAAACACATAAACCTTTTTTTTAACTAATACCACAAAAACTCAATAAAATCCTTATACACACTATTATACTCTATATAATATTTACAATCTTTACAATACATGGATTTCATATTTGTCATCTTGTATTTTAAAGATACATCATTGGGATACTGGGATGTATATAGCAAATGATAATCTTGAATAAATCGTTATAATGTCCTTTCTACTCGACTGTAGCTACTTCAATAGCCGAATCCAAAAAAAAAAAAAAAACAATTTTCAATCAATAAATCAAGCGTTTCTATGTAACTTCGCTGAAATACATTTTAGATTAAATTACTAAATAAATACTCATAAAGTTGCTGTTCTTTTTAAGTCAATAGTGGGGACACAACCCTTAACCCTCCTCTGCACGTGTGACTGTATGTTATATTTGATAAGATAGTCTCGTACGATTTTTTTTTCAGTACACTCATCTCTTATCGGGTTAATGTACTTTTAACGTTTTCTTAGACGTCCCATTTTCTCAACTACTTATATATATACTTACTTCGTCACTAACGAAATTAGTGATTTATTTTTTTATTATACATCACGTGACTTCAAACTCATAATGTAGCAAATCGCACACACCTGGTGTTCTATACCAATGGACTGTGATTCGTGGGATATTACTAACAATGTGTCAATATTACAATATACCTCAACAATTGAATATACTATAGATATATATATATATTCTATAATACCGAACAAAGCAGTGCCTAATATATTGTATATAGTTTTTTAAATTTTTTTCGTAAAACTTCAATCGATTTATTTATCCCTGAGAAAAACATTATAAATAAATTTAATGTGTATTTACTATTTAGAACACTAAGTAAAAATATAAATAATTATATGAAGATATTTATGTATTAAACAAATAAATAAATAAGCTGTGCTGAACTAATTTCACTTTTCAAAAAACAGTTATTATCTATGAAAAATAGAACGTTTTTTTATTACCTAATATAAAATCATTGCAGAAGAACTACCTATATTTGTACGGCATCACTTAAAAATGTAAAATCACTATAATATGCACGTCACAATACGTCATTGTCTAACGCAGACCGGCTCGACTTGAATTTTTGTATTTAAATTTATGCTACGTATGTTTCCCGTTTAGATAAGTCGCGCTATAATGAGAGCCAAGCCACATTCAAACGTCAAAATAATTTAAATCGTTTTTTACGGATTTTACTGATCGGACACGAATACTCAAATTTCTGAAACCATCAATTTTTATACGATAGCTATCTTATATTACAGGTCCTATCACTTTTCGTACTCTTTAATACACTTATTAAATAATGAAATAATTAGTTCTTATTTATTTTTTAAATTTTAAATACACAATGTAAGTAACTTTAAATAAAATGGATAGGTAGATATTTGTTTTATCTCTTCATGTAAACGTAAATCTTTTTATTCACATTTCAAAATACCAAACCTGTAAATTATTAACAAATATGAATATAGGTATAAATTATATTTATTCGAATTTTAATATTTATATTATTTATATTATTTATATTATTTAATCTATATCAATATTACTGATACATATACGAATTTAAATTAATTAAGTATAAAAATCAGGACAAAACAAAAACCGCACTTATGTAAAAATTAATATTTGTTAGTACATTATATAGGTTAGGTGTGTTGAAATAAAAATTATTTTACACAGTGTACTATGGACAATGGATATCCATATCGTGAAAAAATTGCACGAAGTTAAAATTATAAAAAAAACAATAAATATATTTCATATTATGTGTAATATGTACTAGTGTATAAAAAAACTACATTATTCTATAAAATGTACAAAAAATTAAAATTGTTTCGTATAGCATCAATTTATCATCAAATGATCACCCATACTACATTTTATTTTTTTTCTTCCAAATCTAAGAAACACAATATTATGTAGTTTTCAAAATACTATTATGCTTATTTATTTAGTCGTGTATATTATAGTCGTGTAGTCGTGTTTATTTAAATATGTGAATGTGAAATATGTGAGTTCTTTTTTTGATAATAATAAGTAGGGTAGTAGCTAGTTACACTCAGCTGAAGCCTGAAGGTCGGGCAATGAAGTATGTATAGTGTAAACAAATTCTGTTCCCATGCTATGAATGATGAGGGCTAACCGTTAAAGATATTTTCTAAAAGTGATTCATGTCTAATGGTCAAAATTATTTAAAGGAAATCCCATATTGGAGTTTTATTGAATTCTTTAATTTTACTGTGTAGAACGAAGTTTATTGCGGGGTCAATTTTGCCATTTTCTATAATATTCTGCAGTAGTATTGTATCATATTATGGATATGAAATATCAAACCTTATCATTACTCTCTAGTTGTTATTAGTCATATAGATTTTAAAGAATTTAAACATAGTTGAGTTATACATTTTTTATATTGGAATTTGGAATAGATGTTGAATTAATATAGGTACCTATCTATTTATTATTATAACTTAAGTATTATTGAAAAATCGATTTTTCAACTATATCAAGTTCTTGAATAAAGGTGTATATCATTTATTTATATATACATATATTTATGTCATATGTGTGTATATTATATCATGTATGTCTTTATTTGTATCAATTATAAATTATTTAAAATTATTATCGTTTAAGTATATTATTTTCGCAACATAATTCCGTTAATCTGTTATGGGAAAATAATACAATATACATTATTTGTTTATTTACTGTAGATAATATATATATAAATAAAATAATAGATTTTATTGTTCTATAATTCTTGTTTGTTGCAGTTATCACATTTTCCCCTCTCATACCTGAGTACCGGTGTCTTTACTATAAAACATAACAATGTTTTCGTAATGTAGCACAATCCAATTAATATATTTTTATTTTTATTTATAGGTATTATCTTCTTATCTATGTATATGTTGTTGATTGTAGATATTGACTTTAATGTAGGTAATTATTCATACATTCAAATAAAATAAAAAATTAAGCCAAACGTGGGGAAACACATTTTACTCATTTTAACTCTTAAAAATTCAAGGTCACAACTATTACAACTATATTTTATATTAGCCTAGGTAGTATGTAGTGATCGTATTAATTTCTTATCAATACTACAAAATATAAATATATTTAAAGTCATATTATCAAAGTATACTCGTATTCAATTATTGGAGATGTGTATGCAATATGCTTAGGTGAAATATATAATACTGTACAATAATTAGATGCCTATATTATAATTTAAAAGCAATGTTTCAAAACAATAATTTAATTTATTTTCAAACTTGTGTAATAGAATTTTAATATGAATTGTATCAAAAATAATATTAGGTGTACAAAACTACAACTAATAATATCTACTATGGGCGCCCGGAGTTGTTAAGACGAGGCATCTGCCCCCTCTGAACTTCAAAATTTCAAATATAATTTTATTTTAAGTACTTTTTGGTGTTTGATTTTATTATGCCTCTCTCTGATAAATTTCCTGTGGGCAACCATGATACCTACAATATATATTTTATTATAAAAACATTTAATAAGTTTGATTTTTTGTTTATTGTTTGCAGAACATTAGAATAATATGATGATTTATGTGAAAATTATTTAAAATTATATGTTAGGTAGTTTATATTTAGGTATCTATTACCTATTATCCTAAAAACGTTTTAAAAATTATGTTGGTAAACGTTTTATAATTTTATACTTAATTAAAACCTACATAAAATATTTAAACCCTCTCCTTGTGCATATAATTAAAAATGAAGACTAAACTGATAGATACTAACTTTTCCGTTTCGAATAATAATTATAATTTGTATAGGTAAATAGTTCATTTCATATCACAGAGGTCATTTATTTTTTTTAAATCACGATATATCTTCTTAAATCTAATATTAGACCAATATTATTGTTAGTAGTTAACTGTTTAAATTAAAAATTATATAAAATGAATTTGAAAATTATTACCACCTATGCCTTTAGTTCGTATTTTTCTGTATCATATTTCGTACATAAAAACTTTCTAGCCAACTATTAGTCAACTCGTTCTTTATTTATGTATAAAATAAGGTTCAAACAAATAATCGCTACGAAATTGAGATAATATTGGAGATATATCGGTTGTCATTTGAAAATAAATTAAAATTTGGCACCAGTTTAAGGTAAATATTACAAGAAGGTTAAAAATAATATAATATCTACTAAATAGAATAAATTTTAAAATACGTTATTTATCTATAGTGTACAAATTTTAAAAATCATTGAACTTGTAAAATAACACTTAGCCTATATATATAACTTAATAATAGTTTAAAATTTGAAAATTGAATTTGCACATATAGTAAATAATTTTGTTTCATTATTATTTTCCTTGTGAAGGTTTGCATATATAATGATATGGTTTACATAATATAAAACAAATAATCTGGATTATTAAGAATAATTACTAATAAATCTTCATCAAACGTACTTGATATGACATATTAACTACACATTGTGTAGTTAAGCAGCATTGAAAATATATAATTATAAACTAAATTAATAATTATGAGCTTTTATACAATAGTTAGTTTGTTTATATAATACTATTATACCAAACTACTAAAAATTAATATTTGCATCTACTCATATCAGCAAAATTATAGTTTTCTAAATACCTAACAAATATAATATGTATTCAATTATATTTTGTTTTTAAAAACACACACTAATTGTTTATAATTTAAATTTAAATAATATACACCTATACCGACTATTGCCTATCATATTTATATCAAAGGTGGTCAAATCAACTCTCAAGCATACCATGAATAACGCACATGTTAGGTACTAATAAACGTTACCTATCACTTAATACAAATACTTTAAACCATGAACAGCTAAATAATTATGATAAAAGTACATTGATATTTAAAAAAAAAATTGTCCATAAAAATAATGTTTGAATAAATTATACCACAATTATTTAATTAATTCGAACACCTTTTTAACTATACATTTGAAAAAAATATAAATAATGATAATTTCAACGTCATATAAACCCTACTTACATAATCGCACGTACCATACCTAAACCAACATACAAAACATTTAAAATGTAGTATATAATGTAGGACAACTTATTGAGGTGATATAACATTGTCAAATACCCTCGTAATTCGTACAACGAAAAAGTTTAAATGTAAATCCACTTAAAATGATCAAAAAATACTTTAAATGCGTTCGTTCATTAAAATACTATAAAATGAATTGTACAACTTAAAGAAACATTGATATAAATAATTCAAATTTATTTTTAGTAAATCTGTATTAGAAACTACCAAATTCACTATTATAAATTGATACGGATGTTATGTTTTTCTTTAATCTACAAAAAAGGTACGATTAATCTATTAATTATAATGGATCGAATTATAAAATTGTAAAAAATAAAGTTCAAATTATAAACAATGATGCATGTAATATATGTCTATATATGTCTTCTCTATGATTATAGTTCTCGATGAATCTATATATAGTATTTAAAAGATTGTTTTAAAAATGTTAACTTAAAAATATTACGAACAATAGGTACGTTATTTTTCACGTACAGTAATAAAGTATAATATTGCCTTCAAATGTCGAGCTGTAAAACTCAAAATATCATTTTTATTCTTTTTTAAGTACTAACCCAAAAAATTGTTTAATTATTCGTTTGTGTGATATATTATAATATGCAGTATGCATACATACTATTGCACTAGATAGGTATATACTATAATAAAAATTTAACATCGCTATAAATTATAGATATATCAAATGAATGATAGAAAACACCAAAGGCCTCGCGATTAAAGAGGGCTTTGATTTAAAGTGATCCTTGAACTACGACATTATGTGTACCTATGTATAAATATTTAATTATAACATAATAATTATTCTATTAACTGTTTCAATTTTTAAAAAACTGCAAATAGTATATCATTTATAATTTATGTCTGTATATGTGTTATGCAATTTGCATATACTGGAATATTTTACTATAACACTATGAAAAAAAATAAAAAGTTAGAAGCATATTCTAAAAACATTTTGAACGGTACATTTTTTATATATAATAATAAGTCCCTGCAACTGCACTCTGCAGGCTACTTTTGTGCATCAAAAAATAAATAAACTACCGAAACAATAACAAAAAAATCACGGTCAATTGTGTTTCATTGTATATAATTTTAAAATTCAAAACAATTGATTATTAATTGGTTTTTAATAATTAAATATTACACTATACTTAATTTATTAATATTATATATGAATTTAAATTATCAATACATATGAACTTTATTTTTATTTTTGATTACCAATAATGTTCATTCAAAAAAAAAAAAAATAGCTATAACTTCGTCAATTTACAAAAATATTCTATTATATCTATTCTAATTCATTATAAATTAAAAACGAACAGTTCTATAACGATTGTTTTATATTATACAGATATTACTAAAAACATTACGGAGTACATTCATCATTAAACAACAATGTGAATTGTGAACTAAGAATTTATTTTAAACCTATCGTTGACTCAAGTTAAAAAAAACTCTGGTCTATGAACAGGCCAACAAACAATTATAAAATGATCACCGAAACAATCACTTACATTATAATAATATTCACTTCGCCGAACAAACTATACGAGTATATTATAATACTCATGCTTGTGTCTGTCGAAAAACAATTTTCAACCAATGTTTATTTTGAAAATGAATGCTAGACATTATTCTAAAAGATATTATCGGCATGTATATACACAATTTGCTTATACCTACAACCATTGTATTATAATACCTGATAATATGATTGTTAATTTTTAACCGTGAAAAACAATAACTAAAGATTTTCGTCACACTTATTTTAAATAAAAAAGTATGCATTCTTAATTGTATTTCTTCGGCTACGATAATATTATTTAAGTACCGTCTGTATATGTGCCAGATGCCAGAATATACGTGGCAATCTAAAAATAATATTAACACACCATAATATAAATATACGTACAGGTACCTACCTCGAATATCCGGAATATTAAACGCAATATTCCAGCCATTTTCTAATATAACCGAGAAATTATAACTATGAACGGATAGTTTAAATTCTATTTTTTCAGCTATTGATATAAAACCGGTCTTTTATAATATTAAGTCATAATACGTATATGGTACGACGGATGTTTTTGCTCCTGGCCATTAGTCTAGAAGATTTTTTTTGTTTCTATTCGTATCGAATATCTGTAAATCTCAGTAATCTCACCAGCGTGCGCTCGAAAATCTCTAATTATTACTCGCTTGTAGTGCAGTACGTTTTATTAGTAAGTTATATTGTTAATACATTTTTTTTTTTCTATTATTCTATACTTGGACAAATATTGGATCCGTGCCAGGGTATAATATAATGGCCGTAGATTTTATACCTGATCAACTCGCATTATACCTATACTACACGGAAACGTAATAAAATTGACATGTATAAGATAATATTTTATTTGTACAGGCATGTAATTCAATAAAAAAAAAAATTCCCGAAGCAACATAAACTGGATTTTGTCGATGATGGAGTATTTTATTCTTCCTCGGGATTTCTCCCGGTTATTCCATACCATTACCTACTACTATTACTATTAATAATATTATATTTCGTACAACCTCGGGTTTGAGATACATATTATATGATATACATGTGTATAATATTATACATGTGATACACATTATTATACTTTACGAATATGGAATGTTTACCGCAACGTATACATCTATACGAAATAATGCGCGTGTCACGCGTGCCCGAGAGCAATAATAGCATTTAATATTTAAAATTCCGTTTTGGTTGTGTTGTCGACACAAATATACTCGAAAAACGTTTTCTTTGTGCGTTAAATCGTATTGGCGTTACCACATCGATTATTATTATACAATGGGATTCCTCAGACCTAGGATAAATAATACGTCGCCAGACCGATAATAATTATTGATGGCGCCAGTTGTTGTACCTATCTGTAATACATGACCCTACCTTACTTAACCTTTTTTTCTTTCACGGTTTAACCGACAGCGGGAGGGATCTGTTTGCACAACTTTTTACACAACCTAACCTTCATTTCATTTACCTGACCCTGAAATGGGGCGGTGGCGACTAGTGACGGATACCGTGGAGCGATGGACGTATAGTCGCCCCAGTGGTGTGTCCTACAAGTAGCGTCCTGGTAGGCCAGGGACTACCCTGATTTTTTTTAACCTTATAGGGTTACGTACACATAAGTAATATCGAGCAAGCGTTTTTTTGTTCCTTTTCTTCATCGCACAAAAGTTTTTCTATAATAAAAAGAATCGAAACATATATACAGCAGTGCTTAAATTGGAAAAATAAAAAAGGAGTGCACCCCATCACCCAGTCACACCAATTTTCAAAAAAAAAATAATAATCTACTACACTTCATTACTATAATACAATATATAGAATACAAATATTTTATAAATTTACACTAATTATTAATATTATTAGTTTACATAGTCTCAGAAGTGAAATGTTCAAAAATCTTATTACACATCTAGAGTTTTAGAAGAATGAGTAACCATTATTCCAAATTTTTAACTTCATACGTTTTATCGTTTTTGAGAAGTAGTGATCAGTATCCGTGGTATTTGAATTTTATGTATATATAAAAGCTATATACCACTCACTTAGATTTATTATGCATATATAAAATAACAGTATAAATAGGTACAGGTATAGGTTTTACTATATTTACAGTTTTTTTAGTTGCAATTTAACACACTTCATAACACTTCATATTATTATCTTCTTTAAGTAATCTTTTAGGGCAACACAGTTTATCAACAGATCTATACCCTTTACTTATCTAAGATTATACATATGAGTTCGGTACAAAAATATTAACTGGTGGTAAACTATTATTATTTATTCAAAAATACGTTCACCTCCACCCATCCCTGGTCGAAATAATTAGTAAAGAGACGATAGAAAAAAAAATTATGGTAAAGGAGCTCCACTTTTCGAATTCAAAAGCTGATGTACGGACATCCGTGACTTCTACTCGTCTTCATAATTTAGCGCAGATATCAATTAAAAATAAATTCAAGGGCCTAAAAATATTATTGATGAATTTCCTAAATTTAATAATAGAGTAATTCAATTTATATATTAATATAGTATGACCGATTATCAAGTAAATTTACAAGTTTTAATTTATAAAAATACACTAAAAATGTCCATTAAAAAAAAAAAACTCGTTCATCGATCAAAATATTTTTTTGGTCGGCAAATGGGATCGGTGAAATGAGATGATACCACCGGGCACGCCTCATCTGCGTCACCCGACGTGTTATTATTACCTATAACCGCTTCCGATATTTATGGCAACGAGAGACCTCCGGTCGACGCTATCGCCGCCGTATAACCCATCAATATTATTAAAATAATATTATGATTATAATTTTCAATCATAATATTTACTAGATGTTTTCGGGTATACCTCGACTCTGGACACGTGCGACGGACACGGATGCACGCGGCGCGCGACGGACAGTTCGGTTTATCCGACGACGGCGTAACGTCATTGGCCGCGGCGGGGCATTACTGCGGAAACTCGACGTACGGCCGCCACACTCCCTCAGCCCCGGTCGACTGTTTCTAAGGCTGCGGCGGCCACGGCGGCGGCGGTGTCGAACGCCGCGCACACGCGCGCGCATTAGCCGATCGCGGTGTGAACGTCGTCCGTTTTCGGTCACGTACACCACAGAGCCGCCGAGCCGTTAAATACGTTGCCGCGGACCGCCGGACGGTCCTTTTCACTTTGTGCGACAACCGCGTTCGTATCGTTTTTCCTCTGCGTACACCGTGTCATTATTGTAATACTTGTACAACACGACTGACTATTGTGTGCCAGCCCGAATTCAAAAACTACTGTTTGCTTGCCTATCTGCAGTTCACCCGAAACCGCCGACGAGTTCTTCCGAAAGGGTTTCCCTGATCCATCCGAGAACCGCACTCGTCACACGTTTGCAACAGTCACGATGTGCGGCACGGCCAATCACAATTCGGAATACGGTCACGGGCCACAACTCAGGGTGCCGGCCGCAGACGCGGCGGCCTATGGGTTTCTGGCCGGAGAAGCGAAACAGGCGACGACGCCGCCTCCGCCGGCCCCGGTAGAGGACGACGAGCCGGTCCAACTGAAGAAATCCAGCGACACGTTGTCCGCGCTAACGGCCGTCACGAAAAGAACCGTGGAAAAGTGCGCTTCACTCTTCGGAGAAGTGCAGAAATCGCCGGCTTACAAGTAAATATACTATTATTGTCTATAATTGATTCGTACATAATATATGATTACCGTATATATGTTATTACAATCTCCGGACGGTAAACCGGAAACAATTTTTTTTCTCAAAAAATCGTATTTCCCGCGATAAAGTAACCATTTTAAATCTTCCTTCTAAAAGTTTACCTAATATACAGTGCTTAACAATACATACGAGTGATTGTTATGTTATTATATTTATTTTACCGGGTTGTAGGTTTTCTTTTCATAAAAAGAAAAAATACGAAAAAAGCGATTATTTATATATTCCGAACAACAACATTAATTTAGTTCAAAATTTCGAATGGTTTTAATGGATATTTAAATTACATCTTATAAATATGTTATGTACTTACCTATATAAATATGTATTTTTTCTGTTGAGCATAATATATCAAGATGTTTTAATAGTTATTGGCTAAAATTTTTTAGATAAAGAAAAAAAAATCAATTTTAATTTTTCACATACAACTATAGTAAATTTACGCATATTTTCGCCAGATGGCATGTGTCATTTTTGGGTTTTCATTTAAATTAGGTGGGTAACGTAGTAACATTGACCCAAATTCAACTAATTTGTTTATACGAGCGAAATGTTGATGCTACCTTAAACAAAATTCGATTATTACAAATTATACTATACTTGGGCATGAAGCAATCAGTGAATAAACTAGTTGTACAATGTTTTGATATTCTATGTAACCGAATTTTTAAATTTAAATTTTGTAAAATTTGGGATCAAATTTCCCGAAATTGAAGTAATATAAAAATCGTATACATGTTTAAACTCGCTGAAAAGTAAGCATTTCATGATTTGGGTCAACGTTACAGTAAAAAATAATTATTACAATATATCAATTTAATATTTATTATCTTCATGGATATTACTAAAAGTTAAATATTAATTTCAAAATTATTAAACAAAATCCTCTGTTTACTTTACGTCGAATTTGTCTATTGTAAATTTGAATTAATTCATACTGTTGTTTGTTACTTAAAATAAAAATAAAAAATGCCTAAGTGCTTCGCAAATCTAAATCCACCTCCGATTAAAATATATAGGTATGCATTACAGGGAATTTGCGCTTTTCGAAAACTGTATACTATTTAATATATTGTGTCAATGAAACGTTTGTTCAGATTTCATACTTATAGCTTCTACTGTTTCGCCTTGATGAAATAAATCATTGAAATAAATTCGTTGAATAAATCATTCAACCGGGACAAGACTACTTATTCAATACCGTCCCTCGCCCAGGGCCACGCGTTTTCACCACGGTTGGATGGGACCCGCGCTTTTATGGTTAATATAAGTCCGAAAATTTATGAAAAGAAAAGCATTAAGGGATTACCTAATTACCTCCCTCTAATTATATAACACCGTTACGCTGAATACATTCTATATGTGCAATTTTGGACTCGGCAAATTTGTTTCTGCCCCGTGCTCCGCAACAAATTATAAAATGTGTTAAAAAACGATCTGTTTTTCGAGGTACCTGCAGGTTCGTGTACACTATACGTACTTAGAAAGTACTGTAGGTATCCAATATCGTGTTGGTGTATAGAGGTACGCGTGACTGAATAATAATTCTGAACAATGTAAATGAGTCTGGTATACCTAATGAACGGTAAGTTGCACTAGCTAGTGTTTACACACAATATTATTCTGCTTCGATGCTCGTGCGTGTCCGTTGTTTTATTTTTTGTTAGGTCCTCACCGCCCGTCGTCTAGTATATTATATTTCATTAGATAGTTTAATCTCTAAACTGCATCTATACAAGAATATAAAATATTTGCCGTCCTATGGCTCGGAAAGCGTACCTCCTCACACGACATTATTTTATAATATTGTCCGTATTATGCACGGCGGTGTAAAACACGAGTTCGCCGTGCCATACACCGCAATGAAAATAGATTTTGAAGGTAAACGTTCAATTCACATTACACGTCAAATAAGTTGAAAACCCCGTTTTTTTATTTGTAAAAATGTGCCTATATAGGCACAGACGAATAAATAAATCATAATCGTGCATAATAGCGATTTACCGTGAATTATTCGTTTCATTAACGCAAAAACCGATTGTCAACAAAAAAATCATTTTTTTTTCGTTATGACCGTCTAGATTGTACGCCATTTTGTTTATGTGCGCACAACCATTCGAATTGAAATCTGTTGGCGTCTCAATGTGTATTTTATTGTACAATTTTAAATTAATTTAAAATTACTGCATAAATCAGTTTTGCCTTGAACTACCACCAACCAGCTATTACGTCGTAGTTGACATAAAATTAATATAATTTTTTTTTTTCGTCAACGGAATTTATTTAACGTTAATAAATCCTCCTATCCAAACGAAAATCATTTCGTTTATTATAACTGACATTGATCGCGCATACCTATACTCGTCCTTTAATGTACAGCGTTTTAGATTTAATCGAAACGTTAATATACGCGAGTGGATTATTTATGACATACTATCTCTCATATGATCACACGCCAATGAAAGAAGGTGCGACAATAATCATAACGTAATACCTATAACAATGGTCAAAGGGTAGACAATCGATTTAAACCGGAGTTCAAACGATTCATCATTTACATAACGTTAACGCTATATAACCTGCTTCATCACGATGATTGTGAGTTTTACAGCCTAAAATAAAAAACAGAATTTTTTAACTTTTTTAAATTCTATATTAATCGAAGATTTTTGGTAATTTAAAAACACCTAGGTACCTATAATAATGTCTATTCTGTTTTGCTATTAAATGCGATTTTTTTTTTTTCAAATAATTACATTAATTAACATTCATTAAGTATCGTGGAATTATACAAGTAACGGATAGTAAAATTATAAATAGATTTGCTAAGTCAATATAATGTTAAAAACGGGTAATAAATATTTTTTGTTGAAGGCCCTGCTCGTAGTGTTTTACAAATTATTAACAATTCTAAACAAAAAAAAAAAATCAATCAGTTATAATTTTTGTATTAAAGAGGACTATGCACGACCATCTTTTTCTCAAAATTTGGTTTACAGAGTTAACCCTATACTACCTCGTAGAGACTCCGATTTCGTTATATATTTTGTTGGAAAGAGGACAACTTCCTACAGATATGTTAGGTATACTTTCTAAATTGCAATATTATACTCGTCATATTTTAATCGTTTAATTAATTTGATGATTTCGATGAGTATGTAAAATAATTTAGTTTAAAAATACTCGCGTAGTATACGTTCGAAAGCACTACAATAAAAATACCACCTGCATAAGAGTAAAAATTAACCCAACTTCAAAGTTAAACTTTTATAAATAATAACCGTTGTTAAATGCCAATTACACACACACACATATACAAAATAGTTCAAAGCGTCTGTCAAATCCAATGACCATATCATCTTCTCCGAGCCAAATTGACAAAATTAGTCAACTATTTCATTTAAATTTGGTTAGAAATTTAAAAAAAAAAAGTTTTATAACTAGAGTACAACCGAGAGACGCGAAATAACGGCACGGGGAAAAAAACTGTTCTTTGCAATAATATGAACATGTACCCACAAACATATAACAAATATATTACTTTTATAATGTATCGGACGTTGCGCAGATGATAATGCTGTGGCGTGTATAATCTTCGACAAGGAAATCGTCAAAATACAAATTAATATATTATGCAGGAGAAGGAAATGCTGTATAATAATATATACCTAACCCGAGTCACATGCTTGCACTGTTATTATCGAACCAGTTGCATACATTATTCAAATCATTAAAAAAAAAAATATACCAATAAACGCACTGTCTGCCTTATAATTTTATTTTACCGAGTCAGAGATGTTATTATTCGTTTTTTTTTTTTTTTTGGTGGGGGGTTGGTGTAATATTATCATCATACACTTGTCAGCAATCCGTTTGAGGTGTTATTTGAAACTTAAATCCCGATTACCAAACCACAAAAAACAAACGAATTACGTTAAGTTGGGTTTTTTATCCGATTGCACGATGTAGATACCTGTTACAATATATTGCATAGTGTATCGCCTGCTATTGTTGTTGTTCCGGACTTTCTATCCGAATTATACAAGCCTTATGAAATAATTAAATGCCTTTTTGAAAAAAAAAAAAAAAAAAACATAATTGTATTTACAATTACTCATGTAGAAAGGAAATGATTTACTCGGATGAACGATGTAAAACATTATAACATGATAAATTAAATTGACGGCTTACTCCAGCGACTACTGCGCGGTTATCATTTCTATTACACGCTATACTTAATGATTATTTTCTGTCTCGCAGGGTATTGTTTTTCACGCAACCCGCTCACGTCATAATGGCGCTGGCCGTCACTCTGGTCGCCGCGTCGATGATCCCCGGCAAGAAAACCACCACCGTCAACGGCGAAGTCGTCAAGCCCCGGACGTTCGTCAACTTCGTTTACCTGGCCGCGTTCTGTACGCACGTGGGCGCCCAATTCTGGATGACGTTCATTTCCGGTGAGTTTACCAAACGAAAACTCCCGCGGTTGCGTTTATACACATACACTCGCGGTCGTAATTGTTTTTATTATTGCACTCTCGTGTAACGTTCCGCCATAATAATAATAATAATAATACACCAACCGAAAAACAAAAGCACCATGTTTCGAATCACCATGTCTCGCCGCATCGTTCACAAAAAAAAAAAAAAAAAAACCCGACGAATAAAAAACCGCGTTTACAATATAATAATTCGCCCCCTTTCGGACGGTTAAACAGTAAACAATTTTAATAGTTTACAATTGTCGGTAAATTTATGTAGAGAGGGAGTGGCCGTTAAATGTCTGCACACCGGTTGTTTGCATTCAACGTGCAACTATACTGTTGGTTTTTTTCCGTATAACATATCGATGGCTTAAATGCTGGGTAACATAAGTCGCGAACGACAATTTATCCAGGACAACTATTAAACAAACAGTTCTCAACCAAAAGAGATAGGACACCTGCACCTACTATTACAATTACTCGCCACCCCGGATTTTTTTTTTTTTATCGTATACACAATTTAATAAACTATACAAATATAATTAATACGGGTTTTTATGTCGGCAATGCTCCCGTCGGTGTAACATAATAACAGCAATAATATAGTAGTCGAGCCTCAGTTTAGAAAAAGAAAAACTACTCGATAATAACCAATAGAACGTTTGAACTATTTTGAACAGTTTAAAAATAACACGTTAGAAAGGTGAACGAGCTTAGCCGCAAGACGATTCGCCTTTTGGACACTCGTCACGCGCGTCCTCTGCGTACATTTCTCTTGTTTACTGAAGTTTTTGGCAGGTATATTTTAGTATAATGTAGGAATAAATGTACATTAATTTTAGCCTACCATTTTGGCATCAGAATAATATATAATTAGAGCCTAAAAAATGTACCGAGTACGATTTTTTACCGTTCCAGCCGACCCCTGCAGCACTATAACTACTAGTGATGGGCACTACCAAATAATTAATACTATCGAATAGTTAAAATGGCATAGTTTATACCTTGGCGAATAACAATGATTATCGAATAGTTTGGTACTCATCTAATATAACCTAACGTAATCTAACCGGAATAAATCGGAATAAATTATAGAACCTGGTTGCACTCCGTTCGATATTATAGGGATCTCAATATCGTTTTTCATACAATGAAAAACCTATAGCTTTTGGCCTCGTTTACCTATGTAAATTATAATATTATTGTCATTGTCTTCTGTTGTTGTATTATCTGTATCATATGGGTTATTATTTTTTTTATTTTTTGTATCTCTAAATCGAACAGTATTTCTACTACCGAATAGTTTTTTACTATCAATACTAGTTCAGATTAACTATCGAGTACAGTTTAATAATCAACAACTAACGAACTAACAGCCACTATCACAATTCGCGTAATAATTTACCGGAAATAATATTCTCATGCCAGCCACTTCTACACCCTAGGTAATATAAAGACTATTACACGACAGATTTATTAACACTACGGTCGTCGGTCCGTGTAAAAAAAAAAAAAAAGATAATTTTGGCACATTTTCGAGAAAAATAATAATAATTATCGCGTACGCGAAGCTAACGGGGTGTAATCTTTTGGCGAGTACTTCTGACACGCGCATGGTGCAAGATAATATTTATGATTAATACAGACGACTGATTGTTATTGTTTTTTTTGTTTTTCTATAGGATTGAGCTTATACTTTAACTTGGCTAGACACGCTTTCGGCGACGTTCAAAAGATCCTGTTCCCCAAATACTTTTCGTTAAACAGCCTGTTGAGCGCTATAACGCTCATCCAGTTCGGCAAGATGCACGTTGCCGCCAATGTGTGGGACTTACACACGTATTTACAGGTAAATGTTTGGTTTATATTAATTACACAACGTACTAGATAGGTATAGTGCGAGCGACACGTATTTTTTGTTATAGTTGACCGAAAGGTACCTTGTATATTATTATAATTTTACGTCCCGGTGAGAGTAGAGGGTTCAAATTCCTACGACCGCATTTTCGACCAACCATCTTGCGTGTCAGTTAACGTATACCATAATATGTTTGATATTATAATATAATACATAGTGAACGCGTACCAACATTCGTCCTAATCCGGTGTAATCCGTCGATTTTACGGTACACAGATAAGCCATCCAATATTGTTAAAATTTGAAGGCGGTTTACCTGACCCGTCAATAGGAGGTGTACGCCTCTGTCTGTACATTTTTCTCGTATGGCAGCTCTAGAAAAACCGCTTCCAACATTATAAAACGACGCATTCGTACACTACAAAATCAATGGCGTATTATAATGTAAGCGCAATCGAATCGTGTGCCACAAAGCCAGGCGAACGTTTGTCTGGTATAAGTACATAATATATGATGCACCATATCATAATAATGAAATGTCATCTTCGTTCTTAGGCCGAGGAGATTTCGAGATTTGACGAGGGTATAACGCATAATACAGCCGGTGTTTGGTTGAGACGTGCCCAGACATTTTTTTTAACGATTAAAATTCCGTGGGAAAGAAACCCTCGCATTCCCTTTATGCATGTATAGTAGTTCTTTAATAATTCGATGTATACTATATTGAAACCGGTTTTCATGGAATCTTAGCCCACACTATTGTATGTATTGAAAAGAGCTTATACTGCTGATGGGTGTTCCGCTGTTGTAGGTGGGAAGCAGCTAGGATACTAGGATATATAGAGTTATTTAATTCATATCTGTACACAGCGATAAATCATTGCTAACGAAAAAGGATTTTGAGCGGGGTTCGGATAGGCAAGTCTTCAAAACAAATTACAACAAAACGCATATTAATTTATGAATTCTACAGTAAAATAATAGTGCCTCCCGAACTATATTTTCTATATCTCTACCGCGGCCACCACCGCTATAATTTTATCAAAACACGTCGCGTCGCTTTACGCGAAATACAGTGATTCAACAATTTAAATGTCTATTGATGGATCAAAAGTTACCAGAATATTTTTCAAATTTTGCCACGTCGATAAAATAAAATTCAGATCTCTACAATCATTTTCAACCTAATTACGACAAAAATAGAAATCGAAAATAATGAAACCGTATACATTTTACCGTTTTACCTCTTAAATGTCACAATTAAATCCAAAATGCTTCAAAAAAGGTCTATATAGTCGTTTTTCGATTTGACCAATAATTCCTATCAGAACGTCGCACGCGTCATATAGTAAAACCAATACGTCATAATTCTTGCTGCGCTCATAATCTAAAAAGAGATAATAACACGACAATGCGCCATTGCGTTATACAACTTCCGAAAAAAACTTCGAAATTAAAATATAAAAAAAACAATATTATATTTCCATTACGTGCGCATTTCTCTGGTGCTGAGATGAGAAAAGTCATGATAATACGTATACCGCACAATGTCATTAAATTATTATATTCTTTAATCGGTTTTTTATAGCTGTTCGTGTTGAGTCTGTGCTTCTTGCTGGAGTTGATGATCCGTTTGTACGTGGTGCCGCCGCTGTTGCGTCTCATCACCGTCAAGACGGCCATCGAGAAGTCGGCCGGCGTCGGAACCGAGGTGGGCCACTACGAACTGGGCCGACTGGTCGACTGTCCGCACTACATGGCCATCCACCGGTCGTTCCGGCAGGTGCACCTGTGCGTGGCTATCGGCAACGTGATCACGATGATGTGCACGGCGTTCCACTTGGCGTACATCGCGGCCTGATAAACGTCTCGTCGTAATATAAATAATAACAACAACAACCACCACCGCAACAACAACAGCAGCAACAATAAAATATTTTATAATATGAAAATATTACGCGCAGCAGCAGCCGTCAAAAACAATAAAAACGTCACGCCCTCGTGTTTGCAAAAACCAAAAACGAAAGCCGCTTGCCGTTATACGCCGCATATTATATTATAATATTATACACATCGCCAGCCTATATATATATATAAAGTAAATAATATCTATCCATATATACACCGCTATACTATTACTACACACACACACATATATATATATATATATATATATTATATACTAACACCCAATACGTATATAATATTTTTTTGTTTTCGATCGTTTTGCCTATTTTTTTTTTTTTTAATTTAATTCCCTACCCACCCCACGGTTTCTCACGCCGGCAACGATGCGTTATTGCCGGCGGACGTAGGAAAATCCTAGACGCATCGTAAAACAATACAGTACACGGGACTTTAATTAGGCCGCGCCGTAACGAAATTGAAACAAATAATACAATATTTATATTGACATCACACGCAACGCGCACTTGTTGCGACGCGAGCGCGTCAAAAAAATACGCCGCGGCGTTACGTCGTCGTCGTCGTAGTCGCGGCGCCGGGTGCACGACGACGTCTCTATCGAGTCGGCCGATAAAAATTATTCTAAAGCAAAGTAGAAAAAAAAAAAACAATAAATTGCGTACGAGCGGGAACAAAATCGCACGTACGAAAAACAATCGTAATTTTAATAAAAAGGGGACGGGACGACGGAAGGGACGCTTTCGTAAGCTATTTTTTTTTTTTTTTTTTTTTTTGTAAGACACTTCGCACGTGTAATANAAACAATCGTAATTTTAATAAAAAGGGGACGGGACGACGGAAGGGACGCTTTCGTAAGCTATTTTTTTTTTTTTTTTTTTTAATGGTTTTTTCTAAATTAATAATTTACTATTAATATTTATATATTGTAATATATTATATTTATTTATTTATTTTTTATTTTTATTTTTTTTTTTGTAAGACACTTCGCACGTGTAATAGTATTATTATCCGTCGCACGACAGCAGTACGCCAGTGTGTTATCGCAATACTTAAGAATATTTTAGCCTCCGCGACAATTTTTTTTTTTTTTCGTATACACTTCACGTGATACACGCACGCACATGCACACGCACACACTCGTGTTACGGTGTCCGATTTTATATCGTTCAATAACGTGCAAGCACATTTCATTTCCACGCATAATATTGACGCGCAGTCGCATTGATTAACGTACCGGATATAATAATATAATATATATATAATATTTTTGATTTTTGTATAATTGTTTCGAGAAAATTACGTATCGACGACGATTGTATACCCGTGAAAATATATAGAATTGAATTTATACATAATAATATATACACACAATTAACACAAATTACTATGTGCAGTGTACCAGAAGTCTATATTATACTAATATGTATAGAACAGTTCCTTTTTTTTTTTTTTTTTACTGCAATAGTCTTTTTCTTTTTCATTTATTTTTAGTATTTTCGGAAGTGCGAACTTAAGAAAGACTGCAGTGTTTTTTTTTTTTTTTTTACGTAATCTCTTATTATCGTGTGTTCTTATATTAGCAGATCGATATAACGTTTATAATTATTATTATTATTATTATTATTATTATTATTATTATATATTTTTTTTTATACAACAATTTTTTTTTCTCGTTCCTATATTTATTGTTGAAACAATTTAGTTGTACATATATTATATAATATGATATAATATATATCGCAATAAAATATGCAAATATATATATATATGGATTTTCTTTGGAATACTCTACATGCTATGCTTATTTTTCCATCCACATTTAAAAAGAGTATGGTGTGAAATTATAAAGCATAAAAAAAATTAGTGGGCAATTTAATTTATATCTGTACGCAATGATAACAAAAAAACATTTCTGAATTTCTAAGCAAATTTCAGTTGAATATAAATCGAAAATTGTGTTGATTTGTAACTACAAAATAAATTAAAATTGTCCGAGTTAAATAGTCTCAAATTTGTATATCATTTTTATGAAGCCAAACTAATTTGATCCCCATAAAACAAAATAGTATGTATATTCGGTGTATTTTACAACTCTTTTGATCTAACCATAAATTGTATTTAGTGCACTAAGTACAATTTATGATGAATCTTATCGATCATTTTTGGTCGAATAAAGTACACAGATGAATCGGAAAATATTAAGCGAAAATCAGTGGATTTTACGATTTCAATACAAATTTGAACTTTAAAACTTTTACATTTGTTTTTAAGGTGTTGTTTGTTTTTTGATAAAATAGATAGAATTTAATGGACAATAGCTTGATAACTACAATTCTAACATATGTACTAAAAAACTACTACTTATAAATATACTAAGTATATGATCGTATAGAGTTTGCGAATACTAGGTACATCGTCAGCGCTGGCACCAGGTGTTGCGAGGCCTAAGTGCAAAGGTACCCGGTAGAGGGCCTTTCGAAAATAAATACATTGAAAATTGAAAATGATCTTATACGATAAGAAAAATATGTAAGGCAAATATTACCATTGCAAAATTGACACCCACTATCAAATTTTTGAGGATGCTCAAGCCTAAGTGTTTTACATTTTAAAGTTTTGAACAAGGGCACCATTCAGGAAAATGCACCGCACACCATTATACATTTGTATACACAATTGACATAGGCATTTATGGATAATTTGGTATTGGCCTTCAGCTTTAAATATTTGATTTTTTAAATATCTTGGAATACAATTTTTAATCATCATAATTTTGTATTATTGAAATTATCTTACAAAATGTCTGCAAGTTCAATTACCTATGCGTATATTTATTAGTTACGAGGGCGTGATACCCAGAGTTGCAATCTCAGTCCGACTAACGAGTAATACAGCAAAAACATGATTTTGCAGACGAAGTAGAATTGTAGTCCTTGATCATTACTAAATGGCCGTTTTTGTTTATAAAATTGTTGATTATGAAGTTATTTATTTTTATTCAACTTTTTTTAAACTATCCAGGATTTAGATACACAAATTTCTTATGAATAGTAGTATAAAATATGAACTCTTTTTACAAGCGCAAAAACTAAAAAGTATCAAGTACTTCATTTAGAAAGACTTGTGGAAACTTGTTTGACATATTGGTGCACATCATTAGATAAAATAAAAAAACCATTACTCTGAAATAAAAAAAGTGTATATACTAACTACTTAAACTACTTAAAGAGTGAAGGATATCAACGTATTTATACATTTTCAAATGACATTTTTATTACAACTACAAATAACAGAACTCGTAAACTATTATTATAGTAACATAATTAGTATTGTTGATTTCATTCACCTCATCAGTACCTACCAATTAGATTAGACCCGAAAAATAAAATAGATAGTTTTAATTTGGCACAAATAAAACGCATAGATGTTTAAATATCAAATATAAACATATCTTATTACTGAAAAAAGAAAAATATATAATGGAATGTAATAATACTGTAAATAATTCTTTTTTAATTACCAACACTAATCCTATCAGATCCAAATCAATTTGATTAAAAAAAAACTTGTTGCGGAAAGGTAGAATAGAAAGGAATTTAATTTATATTTGTACGCAGAGATAAACCACTGCTAACGAAAAACGATTAGGATCAAAGTTTCTTTTATACATGTACATACATTTTTCCCAATTTTTCACAATTATTTTGAATTCGAAAATACCCTGGTTAAAACTTTAGGAAAATTTCCTTTTAGAAAAGGTGCTAGGTACACTAGAAAAGCGGAACAAAATTTTTGGTAGAAAAGTAAACAGCAAAAAAAGAAAAATAAACATAATTGTTAAACCAATACATTCCTCAATCCGCTCAGAATCTAAAATAAACATCATAGTAAAATTTTAATTCAATACATTCTTCGCTAATATAGATTCATAATATTATTATCGATAAACAATTATGCTGGGATGGACTTTTTTTTCAACGGTTATAACCTAAGTACTAACCACTATAGTTGGAGATGGAAATTATGTTTTTACAATGTTTATAATATCTTCAACCATGACAAAAATCACCGCAACAACGTACCTACATACCGCCTACCACAAAAACGTAACAATTAATAACACAAATTAAAATCTATTATATCAATTTTTTTCAATTTTTTTTTTTAAATGCTATTGTAAATAATATTTGTATCACATTGAGTTACTTCTTGTTATATCTCATGATTTCTACACATGTTTTTCTTAAAAAAAATACTATGACCATGACCTATTTATATTTGTTAAATCGGGCGTAATAATTTTTTATAATTATGGTACACCACAGTGCACTCAGGGCCTGAGTAAATCGTATATCAAGTAATACATTTATTAAAACTGAATAATTAAAGACACTTGGTACTAACCTTAAATAAATATTCAAAAATTTGATTATAATTTATCAGTAATTTTAAGTTTTACTAAAAAAAAATTTAGGTTTACTAAAATTATTTAAAATAGTATTGATTATTAATTCAAAACACCAAAATTAATAAAAAAAAAAAACACATTACATAGGTAAACGATAACTAGCATTAACATTGCCTACGTATAAATGCTAACCTACATTATTAAGGCCTTAGTTTTCTTATATCACTTAATGAATTTACAGAATATACATCATCGATACAATCGGATTTATAATATGATACAAATATAGACGAGCTTTAAAACTCAATGTAGTGATTACATCAATTACCTTAGAAGTATACATTTCAAAATTCTAAAGTTAAAATTGATTAAAAATATCTAAACGTACATATGGATTTTGTTTGTTTCCTCCTCTAACCTTTTGTAGTTTAATCAAAATTGTCTTGCTACGGTAAATGAAACTATCTTATACTTTATATTAAAATTTCAAAAAATAATGTCTTTTTAAATAAGTTAATTATGTAAACAATTTGATTTTTACCAAAATGAATTTACCTAAATGTAAATTAACTGTCTTAATTAAGACTTTAATATTATGTACCTACGACCTACCTATTTTTAATAATTGGACTATTGAAGGTACTTTGACAGAAACACCTGAATAATTTAATTGAAGATAAATCACATTACCAATGTTGATTCAAATTAAATTAAAACTTTTTTTTTTTAAATTTTGAAAACAAAAATTTTGGATTTTGTATAAAAAAATATAATAAAAACTTCAAAATTTCCAGGGATACAGGAATTTAATATTTTCTGATATTACTTAGTATCGATTTACTATATTATAATAAAAAGTTTTAGTAACATTTTGTATTATTACATTTACATAAATTATTAAAAGATTACTTTTAGGCACCCCTACTTTACACTAAAAAAAATAAAAATGATTAATCACTGTATCGAAATTATAATAAATAATATATACAATACGGTTAATAATTTATATATTCAGTCTATTCAACTAAAAATGAATGACAGTTAAAATTATAATAGGTAGGTTCTTACAAAAAGATGATTATTCTTAACAGCTAAGATTCATATTTTATGGGTATTTGTTAATATCTAATTATTTAATTGTATTTTATTAATACTATGAGAATTTTGGGATGAATAACTAGCTACTTAATAAATCTATCCACTCACCTCACATCTGTGACTGCAGTTTGGACTTACTACTGACCATATCAAATCTGAAACGAAATAAAAATAAAATGATTAAATAAGTACCTATGTTTAATATTTGCATGCTAAATTCAGAAGCGGACCCAGGGGGAGGGGGGTTAGGAGGTCGGCTGACCCACAGTTAATTTTCTCGGTAAAATGTGGCCCCTCAAAATCACAAATTACATAAATATGTACAATACTGCAATAATCAAAATAGAAATAATATTAAATAATAATATGGATGTTATAAGTAGTTTATAAAATGTACACAGGCTCAAGAACATTTTTATGAAAATACAATTATAAATTTATAAATATTAAGATGTATGGAAAGACGTGAAGACTGGGTATTGAAATATAAATAGCGCGTATCAACAAATAATACGCCTAAATAGAAAAACATGCATACCGTACGCGCGATTGCCTTTACAAAACATCCACCGATAGTCGATATTGTTGTTTATACAAATATATTCATCACATGTTAAGTAAAATCCCGTTTTTATTTATAGATTTACTTATCGTATTATTAGTGGAATCTACGATTGTTTTGTATTATTATCCAATAACCATAATAGATATATGAGCCATGGTCATTGGTCGTTATTGATGTGTAATACATATTATGTATACATGTACAGTATTTTATATATAACTATTTTACTATTCTTTGTATTTGATCATTTTGTCAACGAGCGTCTGTTCGTTCTGTTCGCTATCGTCTCACCGTGTTGTGTTGCGTACTTGTGTTTTTATCAAATTTAATATTAATGATGGAAGCTCCTAATGAAAAAATTAGACTATCTGGTGGAGCAAGGCGATTAGTTAAAGAAAAAGAAAAGGCAGTTTAAGGCAATCGAACTAGACTGTCATTACTAAATTTAAACATCAGTCAAGAACCATCTTTGGAATATAATTGTAGTGAAGAGGAAGATAATTCACCCACTTTACCAACTCTCGGTACAGACAAACAAATTGAACTTGTCCAAGATGATGTTTCATATTCGAAGTTAATTGATAGACGCCATGATTATCCATCAGATTAATATTTATTTATTGATACTGTATTAACACCTCAAATAATCAGAACATTGTTGAAATAGGGCCAAGTCAACCTGGTTTTAATAATAATGATTATGTTTTTGAAGAAAATGTGTTCGGCAAAAAATTTTCTTCCAACTGATGTAACAAAGATGTTAAATCCTATGATGGTGGTCAAGCCTATGATGGTGTCAATACCATACTAGACGGATGTCTGGTCTGTAATCTAAAATAAAAAATATATCACCATTAGTACTATATATTAATTGTTGTGCTCATAATTTAAATTTGGTGCTTATAGATTCTATTAGATCGTCCATCAATGAAGTTCTATTTTTTGGTATTCTTGAAGCATTGTATACATTTATAACTAATAGTTTACCAAGACTAAACATTTTTAAAGAAAAACAATAGAAAATTGATGGCTTAGTACTAACATTAAAACAACTTTCAGAGACAAGATTGGCAAGTCACAAACGTGCAGTAGACTCAACCTAGCCAGTAATTGTTACCTCATTAAAGCGAATTTCAGATGGAGAACTTCTCAATATAAAACTAAAAACCATTTTAGAAGCAAAAGGATTACTTTTTAAAATAATGAATTTTAAATTCAGTTTTCTATTAGTTTTGTGGAAGAATATACTTGGAAAAATTAATATTTTATCAGATTATTTACAAATTCTAAAATTAATCAGATAACTGCGCATGATATGGTTTCAACATGTTTTTTTTAGATATTTCATCCTTAAAAAATAAAGAACATTTTTTAAAAATAAAACGTAATGCTACTGAATTCTGTGGACAGTTTGGAGGCAACAATAACTTTGAGCAAGGACATATAAGAACTAAGAAGAAAATACATGGTGAAAATATTATTGAGTTTGCTGATGACAATTTTAAATGCAATACATATTTTGTTATTTGGATTCATTTAAAAATACATTAAAACATGGTTTTAAAGATTTTTCTAACATAGTTAAACAATTTGAAATACTTAATCCTAAGAAAACATAAATGAAAATATTATTTCTATTCAAAATTTATCAAAATTGTATGATGTTAATGTAGTGAAGTAGATATAGAAGTGGAATATTGTCCATTTTGTTTAGTTTAACATCAAGTATATAATGAAATTGAACCATTAAAACTAAATGTAGTATTGAAGTTCATGATATCCCAAGACATGGTTTCTTCTTATCCAAATTTATATACTTTGTATAAAATATTTTATACTCTTCCAGTCAGCAATGCAAACTACAGAAAGAAGTTTTGGCAGGCTTAAACTTCTCAAGACATACTTTCGCTCAACTATGACTGAAGACCGGCTATCAAATTTGGCAATATTAGGCATAGAAAGCAACATAGCTCAAACAATAAATTTTAATAAAGTAATAAGTACATTTGCATCAATGAAAAAATGTAGAAAATTATTCTAATACTATACTTACTTTTATTTTTTATATATTATAATAAAAATATAATTGTATTGGATTAGAATTTATAACTACCTTTTACTGTGAAAATGAAAGCAGTTATTGAAAACTAAGATAACATAAATATACTGCAACTATATGTATACAAATATAATAATAAATATGTATAATATCTTATCAAAATTATTTAAATATTCCAGGTAAGTTTATTAAGTGATTATCAATTTGAATGCAACAAATAAAAAAACAATTAAATTTGAATTAATTAACAATACCGCAGTTTGTAAGTTTTAAATTTTACTAAAAAATTAGTTATGACTTATGGCTTCTCGTAAGTGAGGCAGACCCACAGTACTAAAATCCTGGGTTCACCACTGATGCTAATCTATAAATATGGGTGATAGGGGGCAGGTTAAAAATAAAAATTGAAGTATATTTCAATTGTAAATTATTTTGTAAAAATTAAAAATATTTTATTCGGAAATAAATCATTAAAAAATAATTCAATCATAGAACTGTAAGTAATAATAATAATCACGGGCGACTATAAAACCTATTACGAGAATGCATTTACTACATACTGTAAATTTAGATTTCGTTATTTACTCCAATTCTGTTTAATTATGCGCGAGTTAAAAAAAAAATCTCATACAAACGAGTTTTTTTTTTTTTTTTGAAATTTGAGCTTCCCAATAAATTGGAATTTACCGCTCACCAGTCACGTGCTTTCTATAATATTCTGTCACAACACACCGCTGTTTTTCAATCTTGAGTCTTGACGAACACCACACTACCGACGGAAAAAAAAAATTACGACACCACGCGAAACAGAAACATTACACAATAAAATATTTAGACACGTATTATACGCGGACATGAGAAGCGCTCGTTACCGAAGCTCGACGAAAAATGATAGCGGGACGCGGAGGCACGCGCTATCGGTCTTGGGATTATGCAGCCTTGTCGGCGATCTCCACTGTGAGGAGTGGCCATCAAAATCTTGAACGACAAAGTCGAACACAATAAATGATTGTCTATAGTTGCCCCTTACAGATTTCTAATTTTGAATAAACGTTGTGATTGGATCCATGATAAACATCAGGGATAAAAATTATTCTGTGCTGTTAAAATTTGAATACTAGTTTTCCGCGAGATTTTCTGTCTATGCCAAAGTTATTATTTGTTATAATTAACATAACCTTTGGTACATACATAATTTTGGTTAGATATTGATGTCGTTATTGGACCATTTCTGTTGTAAATCCCTAATCGCTTTTTTTGGGTGTATGTGTAATCAGTGGCGTAGTAACGTATTTAACGTCTGACTCATCAGATCTAAAGCTCTCTCCCAGAATTCAGAAGGCAATATTATGTACCTATTTGGAAGAAATACGACACGCGAATTTTTCGGTGCAATATTCATACTTAATGGTTAAACCAAATTGTAATTTCTTCTGTTTCTTTTTCTTTCTTCTGATCACTTCCTGCTGCTTTACATTCAGAAATTCGTTTAATTTTTTACTCCTCTTTTGCGGTTTTTTTTTTAGCTTATGCATTATTACTTTCCTAGTAAACATGCGCCATCTTTACGAACCGCAACTTTTCTGAAAGCTCAAGTTATCTAGATTGTACTTTAAAAAGGTCATTTATTGATTTTCGGCGCCACTTTTTAAATAAAAGCACTTAAGTGGGAAAAACGTATAATTTCACGATTTCATTTTTTTATAAAAACACTGACAACGTTTTTCGCCAGAAAAAATGATTTAATCGAAAAATTACAAGGTACCTTCTTTGTTGCCTTTTTTATTTACTTTCTTACAGTGTCATTGCTCAAAACTTTTGAGCTTTAATTTTAATTTTTGGGAGTTTTTTTGCTGTAATTCGGTTATAAATACACATAGAGACTTGAAACTTGGTAATAATACTTGTATTAGACTTACCTAGACGTGGTAAAATTTCCAAAATCATCGGACGACTTTTTTTCTTCTATTAAGTGTTTTGAAATAAAATTTAAACGAAAATCGCAAACAAAATTACGGCACTTCAAATTATGTATTACCGAACTACGCTCGCAATCGTCTTTCGTTAAGCAATGGTTTATGGTTGCTTACAGATATAAATGAAATAATTTTATGTATTTTATCTTCCAAACTTCTCACCTACAACAGTATCAGTATCAGCTCATTTTAGTATTGAGGATTTATTTTACTATACTTATATTCATAACTTGATTTGAACAAACTACAAGCAAACACAACACTGGACAATCAACAATACTATTCTTATAATTTTCTAAAATAAACATAAAACCTGATACACGATCAGAAAAAATATGATAGTAAAAAACTTAACAGACAGAAATTAAGTAATATTTTAAGAAATATTTCATTGGTGCATAGTAAAAATGATTCTCTATAAGTTAGCTAATTCCAATATTGAAACCAGTGCTTTAGATTTACGTAGAATTAGAAAAAATATGCATGCTAGTCGGTGTAGTACATAAGTATATTACTAATATTGTCTAAAACATTGAGCGAAATTTTGCCGAAATTATTTATTCAAGATTTTAATGTAGACTCGATAATGTTTTCAAGAAACCAATGAACGCGTTCAATATGTGACGGCGGTATTGTGACAAGGAGTCAGATAGGGCTGACTACAAACTACCAAGAAAATGTCAGTGGGCCGCTGAAAATTTGGGCTGGTCGTATGAACATTAGAATTAATACATCAATACTTTAAAAAACCAGCTTATGTTAGAATGGTGATGTTATTTATTTTAGTTTCATAACACTCATATTTTTGTTTTCAAACTAGAAAAACATGTTTTTAATTTTCATACTTGCATGTTCCAATAATAATTAGTATGGGTGAATCAATACATTAATTTATACTTGATAATGGCCGGTAGTGGTATTGGTTTTTCTTTCAAAACTGATATTATTAGAGACAAATTTCTATTGTCATTGACTGTTAAAAAAGTATTAATAAAACAAGTTTTCAACCAATTTATTGGTTAATTTCAATATTAACTGATAGTTTTCAATTCAAATATTGAATATGTATACATATATATCAGAATATAGGATATTGGTAAAAGTGGTATTGACCCATCTATAATAATTAGGCCTCAGTGGTCATTGAAACATTTCATTGGTGTTAAAACGAACTTGACAATTTTTACCATGTATGCAGAGATTGCTTATAAACATTCTAGGTATATATTAATAAAGTATCCATTTTCAAAATCACTTTATTTAACATAAATAGGTATTTTTTTTACTATGTTATTTTAATATTAATGTTAAGTGTACTATTTAGTAATAAAAGAAATGTATAAGCCATAGTAAAATTATTTGATACTCATTTGTGTGTTTTATATAATAATTCAAAATAAAATGTAAAAATTATCTGATTACATATTACAGTAGTCCATAATATAGTTTCATACATTAATAAATAATTTAACGTGGAGAAAAATAAAATAATATTTTTGATACAATAATTAGTTTTCACTTCAATGAAATTGCATGTTAAAGCCAATCAATATTTTTATTGACCACAATACAAATAATTATAACCTAAATTTATGCTACAAATTGAGTAAAAAAAAAATAAGTGTATATTATGTAATCGAACATTAGATATTTATGAATGAATTTAAAGATACACAAAAAAAGTAAACATTAAAACTTGCCTATACACATACAAATTATTATTTACAAAGTTCTTCATGTAAAAACATTTTAATAGAAACCAATTGTTATGTTGTAGGAGGATGTGATTATAGAACATTTGTTTCACATTTATTCACAAACTTCCATAGGAGTTGAATGATTATCAGATACCAACCCCGAACTATCTCTCTGTACCGATTCATATATTGCATTCAATTCAGGCGAGTTTTTAATTTGGCACACAAAATCACTCATGTGTGGATTTTTATCTAAAAATAAATATAAATGTAATATAGAATAAATATAGTTACAGTAATAAGATACAGCACATAAATAACACAATATTAAATTATTGGATACTGTGTCTATTAGAAAACTACTCAATAATAAATTTAAAATAAAAGAACAATAATAATGTTATTAGTATAAAAATAGCAAGAATTAATTGTAATATAACTATTTATATGTTAAAACGTATTATGAAAAACATACACATAATATATCCACAACTAATAAAAAATAAAAATAAAAACTAAATTATTCCACATTTCACATTAGTCCACATGTTTTCCATTTATGATAAAATAAATCTTGTAGGTATAACTCCATTTTTAATGTTGTGCCCTTATATTTTTAGGGAAAATGAGATACACAAATAAAAACAATTTAATCTAAAATCTTACTCACCAGAATCTGATATAGTCTGTAAATTAACAACCGCTCTCATGGCAGATCTCTTGAGTTCTTCCATTTTTTCAAATTCTTGTTTTACAGAATTTGCTTTTATTTTTAACATACATGTTTGTTTTAAAGGCTCAGCAATTTTATCCAACCCTAAGATACAAAAAAAAAAACCAACATTTTATTTCTAGTCACTGGTGACTTGGATGCAAAAGTAAAAAACTTACTTTGTAATACAGCACTTGGTACAATTTGGGCCATTCTTGAAACCATTAAGTAAGTAAGCATTTTAATATCGTAATGATCACGGAGACCATTTTCCAAATAGTTAAGATATTCAAAAATATCTAAGCGATCTAAACAAGAGTCTAATAGCGTATACATACACTCGAACGCTGCCTTTCTTATATCCAACCCATCATCAACAGTATGTTTGAATGGACCCATTTCTACTTCTCGTATTAGTTCTTTCTGAAATACACATATTCATCTTAAAAACATATCTTAAATTTAAAATAGTCTTACTTTGACAATAGTTTCTGCATATAGTTTTGGAAGTACAGAGTCAAGTAGATCCCTTATCAAAGATGGCTTATTATGTGCAGCTGAATTAAATGCAATTAATGTTACTCGTCTAACATTAATATCTGGATCACTAAGAGCACTCAAAAACTGATCCATATTCTGTCTTAGCAACATGTCAATTGGTTGTGGTTGATCAGATATGGTGAACTTAACTGCTGTTAATAGAGTAGTTCTCATAAGCGCCGAAGAGGAAGATAATGATGACTGTAAACTTGGCAATAAACTATATGGATCAATTAGTGTTAGTTTGCCCAAACACTCAGCCACAACATTGCGTGTACCTTCTTCAGTACATTCACAATGCCCAAATAATTGGTTCCAAATTGCTGGCACAAAAGGTTTCAAATTTTCTATACCATTAGGTGTGGATGACTCAAATGTGATAATCTAAAAATAATAATACATTGTTATAAAAAATTTTATTTTTTTTTTTTAAGAATATTTACCTAAAACTTATTTTAAATTTTAAGAAATATGAATTACCTCTTTTAAGGAATGTAAGAGTAAATATTGTCGTTTTGGTTGCATATCAATCTCTCTCAATATAAAAGGTAAGTATTGTTCCAAATTTCCAATAGATATACTGCCTAAACTGTAACTTGCTGATGACTTTATTTCTTCAGAATTAGATGAGAAAGATTGTAAAATTGTTTCTTTTAAGTTAGATACAGAACTTAAATCTCTGAAATTAACACGGTTAATAATAAAAACCACTGTACCAATAATAATAATTATAAAAGCCTCATACATGTGTCGTCCAACTTCACCAATTACAAGTAATGAAAAAATGTGTTGTTGGTCGTTTGATGGATTTAACAATTCGGACATGAAACTGTTTATAATGCCCATAGCTTGAGTTGGTTGTATTGCAGTTAATGCGGCTACACATTTGGCTAATGAATGGTAAGCCTAAAACAATTTAATTTAATTATTTTGTTAAGGTTTAATACAAATTATATAAATATAATTACTTGTTTGTGTAAAGTTAAACCAATAGTGCCAGATACTTGGGCCATCAATGGAGAGATTAAAACTGTCACTAATTCTTGATAACCAAATTGTGGGACATTTGTAGCAACTAGTGTTTGGAAGAATAATAAAATAGCATTTAAAGCTGCTCCTTGAAGTAATGGAGATTTGGTTAAAGTCATAACCTCTGGCATAATTATATTTGATGAATATGACATAGCTAAGGGTTGGATTTTTATTATTGTTGTTAGCAAAGAAAGTGTTAACTGAGCAATATGTAAATCTGTTTCATTTATTAACTGCGGTAACTCTATCATTATCTATATAAATATATATATATATAAAAAAAAAACATTAAATACATATATTTACAATGTTATTATAATAAAGTATTTACCTTATTTAATAAATCAGTGGAAAAATCAGCATGGAAATTATTTAGCAACATGTTAAGTAAAGTTAAAGTGCTCAATTTTAATGCTCTTTGATTTTTACGAAGAAACGATGCTAAAATTGATACACCATCATCCTAAAAGTATTACATTTTATATAAATATAATCATTTTCAACCCATTTATTTGTTTAATTTACCAGAATAGAAGACAAATTAATTTTCAATGGCGATCCTGCTACTTTAATAAGTGCTTTCACAGTAGTAAGCCTGGTGATTTCATTTCGCAAACGATCCAAAAATATAGGCAAACACACTTGCAACTCATTTTGAAGAACATCACCTAAATTGCATATTATTTGTCCCATACAAGAAATGGACCGTTCCTTCACTTCCTGGTCAATATCTGATGTTTTTAAACGAGAATATGTACAATTATATAATGATACAGCATACAGTGCAAAATTGAACTCTAGTTTATGATCTAAAAAAATAAAATATAGATTAACAACAATATAAACTAAGGGTTCTCTAGTAAATAATTTTTGTTTACTCTTACCTAATGGACGGATAACTTTAACCATTTCTTGTAGAACAAGGAGGGCTTCAGCAGTGATTTTGTAAAATGGATCACCAACAGCTGTTATAATAGGTGGAATTAATTGTTCTACCCACGGATGAAAAATTTCAGGAGGATGAGATGTCAATACACAATGAATAAATGACAAAGTATCAATTTTCATATTGCTACTAGACTTCTTGTCACTAAAAATTATTTAAGTATTAATATTTGATTTTATCAAAAAAATACTTTAATGTTCAATACCTTAAAGAATATTGAATTCCGGGGATCAAAGTTCCTATGTGATTAGTAAGAGCACCAGGAAGAACAATAACGAGTTCTTTCATCAAAGCCAGACAGTCTGTACGAGTTTTAACACTGCGTTCTTTCATTTGTATGTGTATAGCTTTAACAATTGCAGGAACCTAAATGGTATTAAAAAATGGTTGACAATTAGTAACTACTAAATCTATAGACCATTGTTTTTGATTACTTGAGATTGAAGTAGGTACATAGCTGAATCTTCATCAGCTATATCGGTGTTAATATTACTACTAGTCAACTTTGTTTGTTTTAACAATGTTATGTAAACATGTAATATGTCACTTTTTACATTTTCTTCTCTTTCTGAAATGTATATGTAAATAATAAGAAATACATTATAATTACAAATATTTTATTAAGATTACATTATCATAGAGAAGTTTACCTTTAAATCGATATATCAATGATTTTGATACATTTCTATACATGTCTGCAATCAAATCTTTTCTAGTAATTATTATACCTTCCAAACATTTAGCTGCTGCCCTTCTAACCTTCCAGCTCATATCATCATCATCTGAATAATCATCTTCAATATCTTCATCATCCATATCTTCACCATCATTAGTATCCATACAATTCTCATCACCATTCTCACCATTATCATCATAATTATAATTAGGATCATATGCTAAATACTCCAAACATAGTTTGATTATATCATTAGTATATGCTGCTGTTTCACTTGGACAACGATTAACAAAAGCATCAAATGCTTGTAAACAATACTCGCGTAACTCATCATCTTCAGCAGAATTTTCCACTAATGGTCCTTGTATCAATGGAACAACACGATCAATATGAACACCAAATCTATGGCCAGCTTGACGACTATGATATTAATAAACAAATAATAATAGATTAATGATATTATTTAATATAAACTACAATTTTACCATATGGCAGCTATACACTGAATGGATGTTTTGGATCTGGCAGCAGGTGGTTTTGTAGATAAATCATTAACCAAATAATCAATTAGTTTAATATACAATTGTTGATTACAAGATAATACTAAATGACCAAGTGCAACAATGGTTCTGAAATAAACAATACAAAATTAATTGATGCGTATAAGGACAAGAAACTAAAACTAAAAACTAATAAATAATATAGCAATGTATATATATATAGGCAGATAAATTTATCTGTAATATTATATACATGTTTAAAACCCATGAAAACATGAAATCCACAAAATATAAAACATCAAAAAAAAATTAAATATCTTAAATTAAAAATGTCTAGTCGTGTTATTGTACATCTAACTGAAGTGGTCTTCAACTCATAGCTCACTTAAACTTAAGAAATTTTCAATTACCAACAATTAATAAAGTTTATGATTTATTAAATACAATTTTTATTATTATTTACTAACTATAACAAAAACACACGAGTGGTAGAAAATAACATGGTCTATATTAAAATACTTCTTTTTTTTTTTTACACAAATTTTAATTTGTCTATTTTATAAGTGCTAATAAATATGACAGAGATGGTAAATACTAATTAAACATTAAAGAAGTACATGTAATTATTTGATGAAATAACCCAAGATCCCACTGTTAATTTTTACATTAATATAAAGCTATAGGTACTAAAATACAGATTATTAGTTCATAAATAATGAAGTTTAAGAAAAAAATATTAAAATTCAGCAACTGTAGTACCTAAAGTATATCAATACATTTTTGAAACCATAGAATTAATTACAAAATAAACAAAACATTCCTTGCACTAGTGATAAATTGGAAAATAAAATATTATTTAAGTTTGTTTATGGTAGTAAATATAATTGTTTACCTCTGTAATGTGTTTGATATTTTAGTCCGTTAAGTATGAATGCATTAATCATGTAGGTGTTATGCCTTAACATGTTAAATGAAGCATGAGTTAAATTGGGTGACACCCATGTACAGAACTTTTATTACCTTTATTATGAGAATCATTATCAATATAACACCTAACCTATCTACGCAGAAGAACAAGAATAAATGATTTGTTATAGTCTGGTATTATTGGAAGAGCTAAGAAAATAATGACAAGTTGCCTACTGCAGAGAACATATGCGTTTTGTTGACGAGACGTCAACATCAGTGCTGAACGTGTTAATAAAAAACTTCCTGATTAAAAGTAATTGTATGTTATATGTTAAAATATACATTGACACTAATGGATGAATTTTATTTTTCAATGTTGCTAAACAAGAAACAGAAAAGGCAATATTATCTTTTTACAGAAAATAGTTGAATATGTTTCAATGGTTGGTTAGATTAGTTTGCAACACATAAAGCTTAGTTAAGTTATGATAAGTTTGGCAGCAGTTAACACAGATCCACCATTGCTGTCAGTTAATTGAAGAAAACAAAAGTTATAATAAGTTAAGTTTTATAATTACTAGGTCTCAAGGATAAAAAGTTTTTAAATAAGTGACATTAAATTTGTTGATTGAATATATACTTTTATCAATAATACCAAATTTTGGTTATAGCGTTTAGAAGTTTCTTTTCCTGAGATTCATCTTAAATATATTAAGTTATAATTAGAACAAGAATTATGTAAATTTGTATGTTTAACAATATTTAATTTGAATTATCAATAGAATTTAGAATGTTGACATTATGTACTGTGTACAGATTATATTTCATTTCATGTTTTTTTATTTATGTCTGATATATGTTTATGTAAACTTCACAGCTTTTTAAATAAATTCAAATAACAGTCAAACTACCCTCTTTGATAATTTTTTAAATTTTTTGCGACAATTAAAGGGATAAGGTATCACCAAAATTACTCCCTCATTGACAAACAAAATGGGGGGGAGAGGTGGTGCTTAGTAAAATTATCTAACCTTTTTTTTTTCTTTTCATCTATAACAGTAGAGGTTCCCAATTGTTGGTCCAAGGGTCCGCAGTTGTGTAGTACTGTACAGTAATTTTTTTTAATGAAATTATTAAATGGCTTTGTTGGACAGCTTACTTGATTGATGTGTTCGAACACTTGAATGTACTGAATTTAAGTTTACAAGGAATTTATATGAATATTTTCCATGCTAATGATAAATCGAAGTAACCATAAAAAGTTTGAAATTTAGGCAAAACATGTTGAAAAGAACTCTTTCTGTAACTCTCGAACATTACAAATGTTTTTGGAATCTTCAAGTGAATGTCTATCACAGGAAATAAAGAGTGAAATATCTGAACACTTGTTGAGTATGACCAAAACATTAAGAAAATATTTTCATCAACTTGACCCAAACAATACGTGGATAAGAAATCCATTTTTTTGAGATATCGAAAAAACTGAAAAATCTTTCTGAACAGGAACAAGATGAATTACTTGATCTGATAAATATCGGAACGATGAAAAATATTTTCAATGACAAAAAACTAATTGATCTTTGGATAACTGTTCAAATTGATCAAAAGCAATTAGCCGAAAAAAAACTTTAAGATATTTATTCTTTTTTTGCACAATATATAGATGTGAACAAACTTTTTCTACCTACTTATATAAAATTAAAATAAATCATACAAAATTTGTTTTTCTTTTTCATAATTAAAGAAAATTGAAAAGTAAGTATTCACAAATAAGGGGTCCCTGAACCAATTTAAGTTTTAGATAGAGGTCTGTGCCTTCATACTAATTGGGAACCACTGATCTATAAAATAAAAACCACTCTAATACACAATTATAAAATATTATATTGCTAATAATTTTTTAATCTTTATGTGATAATTATTACTAACTTTTTATTTTTAAATTTAAATCATTATTAAAAATGCCATAAATAGGTAAAATATTGTTTAAAAAATGTCTATGCTGTAATTTTTAATTTCTATTTTACAATTGCTATTTTAAAATCAAAATTTGGTAGTGGTTTCAAAAGAGTGAAAAAGAACTAATGTTAAATTTAAATACGCTGAAACTGCTGATGGGTGTGCCACTGTTGTAGATGGGTAGTTGGTTAAGTAGGATACATAAAGTTATTTAATTTATATATGTAAGCAACGATAAACCATTGCTAACCAAAAATGATTCTGAGCGAAGTTCATTTACCCATGATTTGAAGGCCTGTAATAATTAGGATTTTCATTAAACTTGGAACTATATTACACTCTACTTTCTTTTTTTTACCAATAAATACAACTTATAATGAACTTCCTGTTAAATTTTCAAGTACTTCTATTTGATCAAGCAATTATATCTACACAGTAATTACCAAATAAAAAAAAAACTACAAAATTAAACAAGAACTTCAAAATTAAAATAACTATAAGTAGTTCTATTTTACAAATTTTACTAAAAGGAAAATATAAGTTTCCAATCAAAATTTCAAGCCTCTACAGATATTTGTAACTGAATTACAATAAAGAAACAAAATTTAAAATAATAAAATCATTATTTCCATTCATTTTCCCGGGGTTTTTTTATTTGTTTTGCTCAATTATTAAAAAAAAATTACACAGTAAATCAAAAAACGAGTTACTTACTCATCAACTAGATTAAAAATACAACACACAAGGTTTCTTGTCATTTTTCTATTAGAGAAATATTTCTGGTAAAAACATTAAGGAGTAAAAATTTAAAAACATAATACAGTAAAATTATCGTATTTTTCTAGCTTCTCCCAAATATTATGAAGACTACTTGAAAAATCAATCAAAAGATAACTTACTTAGATCCAAAATTCAATCAAAAAAGTTTCTTGTGGTTTTTTTGATGGAATCAATATTTTTGGTAAAAAAAAAAATGCACGTACATTTACCATAAAACCAATGAAGGTGCACCGTAAATATTTGAAGGTTTTCTGATAATTTTTTTGAGAAAATCCATTGGAAAATTAAAAAATGACATTTTAAATACACCAACTAGATAAAATCCGAAAAGATGCTATAAATAAAACATTGGAGCCAATTTTCCGTTCAAAAAGTTGCTTACATACTAAAAAAAAACACTAGTAAAACCAATAAATCCATCACTGGTAAAACTTCCATATAACGATCACTAAAGGGGCCAGAAATAATGACTGTTACATAGAGATGAATGCTAGCGGAATGTCTTACAGAATACTGTACACATTAATACATTTTCTAAAAATACAATACTAAATATTTGTTCCCTCCCCTTAGATAAATATAATAGAAAGCACAGAAATATTGTAGGTATCATGAACCTAGGCAAATTAGCCTTAGTGTTTTTACCAATCAGTATTTATCTGCGCTCCAAATCTACATTCACCAGCCAGATTCATAGAATTACCCTTGCATAATGGTTATATAAAATAGCAATAAATAAGATTTTAACTATTATAATTCTAACAGAATTACAATAATTTATAGGTGTCATTATAATACAACGCGCAGATTCTAAAGAGGTTAGAAGAATTCAAGGATCTAAAAAGATTACAAATACATGCCACCGACAACACCTTTTCAAATGGGTGCTATTTATTATGAACACCTTCATGTCAGACTATTTCACAAAATTAATTAAGTGTTTAAATATTTTCACAACTTAATAAAATATACTTATACAAATTGTATTTATTTATTTTTGATTTTGGTTATAAATTCACCTGGAACTTAAGTGCTCAACAGTGGCCCACAGCTAGGGACATTTCGATATTACCGATACCAGTAAAATATTGATACTTTTCTTTCGATAAAAGTACTGTACTTTTGGTATTGATACTATTTTTATATTAGATCATAAATTTGTATTTTTTAAATTAATGTGAAAATGTATGCCAGATTTGTGGTCACACTGATTTCACCGTAGTTTATGTCCCAAGTAAGCTATCTCTATTTTATAGTCTCCGTTAGTATTTTCAGCTTTAAAAATAATTGCAAATATTTAGTTTTTTTTTTAGTGGATGGAAATAGAAATAATTGATTGAATAATAATTGAATAGATTAATTGATTAAGAGCTCATGTCCAAAATAAAACTTGTATCTATTGATAGAGGTAAGTTATGGTCTATGGCTATACATGCAATATTGTTAGGATGGTTTACACATTAGTTAAATTAAGTGAGAGATTTTTTTTTATGAAAAAGATACTTCCGCATATTAAATGAGTTAAATGATTAAGAGGGCTACTTAGCAATATTACCGATGAAAAAAGCCAGAGCAATATAAATGCTTTCACAGTGATCACAGACACACATAACCTAATCTAACCCTACAGTGATCCTTCAACACGGAACACAGCATTTAAAATCTACACTATTAGAAGTGCCTTTATATGAAGGTGTACTAAGACAAATTTTTAATATCATGATTATTATAAGTTTTAAATTTGTATTAATTTACTAATACACATTGTTATATTGTTTTATGTAAATTAAAATAATCAAGTTGCTTAACACAATTTTTTGTGTACAATAGGCCTATAAAATAACATATAACTTTGTATTGATTACCTTTTCCTTACTGCCTGCCGAGAAGAAGTGAGTTGAGGTAATAATGATTTAAGAATGGCTTGGTGAAATTCTAATAATAACGATCCAAACCTTGACAATAAATCAGCAAGTATGTCTAAAGCTTCTAACTGTACAGATACGTCTTGCTATAAATAATATGATTATGTTAAAATATATTATACCATAGTAAAGTAGTTAAGTATAACATTACTTTTTCAATAGCACTGGTTAGTTTTCCAGTAATTCTCCTACACACATTTGCAGCTAATGGAGTATTAGTGATCGGAAGCTCACTAATAACAGTCTTTAATCCTATGCTACAAATATCTCTTAACTGTTCATTGTCAGATATCATATTTGTACAAAGAGCATCTACAATGGTCTCAACTTGGTTTTCTTTAACTTTATTAACAAGCGGGCCCAAACTATAATTAAATACAATTTAAATAAATATTAGAAATATCCAGACATTTGTATACATTTATTTATTCACTTATTAGCCTATTAAACAAAATTAATAGTATTTATTATATTGGTAATTTTAGTTAAATGTGAAAATTAAAAGCTCATAAATACCTATAAAAATACAAAAAAAATATAATTATTAGTTATGTACCATTTAACAGCAAGATTCTGAACTTCTCCATTTTTGTCTTCCAACAATCTTAATAGCATTTTTACCACTTTACGTTCGGAATCATCATCAAGTTTAATACTATCTTTTTGCAACTCTGACATCAGATCATTGGTAGCCATAAATCGGAAGTCTTTATCACTCGAAGTCATCTAAAAGAACATATGAATTTTTATGTATTTACCGATGAAAGACAATATAATGCAATATCAAAAAAATTTAGGCACTTACTTTTTCAAGCAAATGTGCAATTTGGTACGACACGTTAGCCATGATTTTGTATTCTTATTGCGCAAATCCAATCAACAACACAAACGGAATACTAGGTGGATGTTAGTGTGAAATACATAAAACTACAATCTTAAATTACTATTCCATTAAACACGTTTTAGACATTTAACATGTATGGAACACATATAAAATAATAATCAACGAATAACTGGAAAGAAAAAATAACACGACAAATGCGGCGACTTTACTAGCAAGCAACGAAGTGAATATTAACTTTGTTGTATAAAAAACTGATTACGATTTTATAGCCTCCCGGAGATTAGTAACCGCGGTTATTGAAACAGTTTTATTCCTTATCTAATCTCCGGTTGAATTGCCATATTTTGTGTTTACAATTTGGCGTCACTTTTGTTGTTTGTTGCCCGTCGGGAGAATTTGTGAATTTTATTTAAAGAGATACGAAAATTAAAATTAAATTTATTGTATTTTTATTATAAAATAAAATCATGGTTAAGCTTACAACGGAATTAATTATGAATTCATATCAATTCATAAATCCTGTTAAAGACAGAGAATTGGATTTAAGAGGTAAGCAATCTAATACAATGTGTTTAATACATTTTTCTGTCAACAGATTTATATAAAATATACATAATATGTTAATAATTATGACTTATTTAAAAAATAATTAATAATTCGAAATGTTTAGGTTATAAAATACCGTTAATAGAAAATATGGGTGCAACTCTTGACCAGTTTGATACAATTGACTTTTCAGACAATGATATTAGAAAAATTGACGGTTTTGCATTCCTCAAACGTTTGAAAAATATAATATTTAATAACAACGCCATTGTGTAAGTATTCAACATTGAATAATTTGTACAGAATAGGTAGAATAAAATTATAAATATTGGCAAAATCGAATGAAATTACAGTGGGTCCAAAAACTAAAAATAATAATAGGTATTAAATAATACCTGCATTTAAGCACATAATTTTTGGGGAAGTATGAAGAGGAGCTTAGTCCTCCATTTCTCATTCTAAATATAGGTGTATTAAATACTTAGATTAATTGCTCAGTCTATTCAAACTTATACACTTTTTAAGAGCAACAAAAAAAAATCAAAATTAGGACAAAAATAATATATATATCTATTTAAACATCAATTCTGAGTATAATTCAGATTACAATTTTGACACTTTGTAGTTGATTTTCAGTATTTTTTCTCAAAACATGCATCAATATTTTTTCAGTTACCTTCAGCATTTCTGGATGAAGCTTTTTGAGCTTATTTTCCAATATTATTGAAATATTGTTATAAAAGCAATAATTATTTGTGTAATCAATATCTTCTTCTTCAGCTGAATGGTCCATTCAGGACCCGCGTTCCCATCAAAATCTCTCACCATCTATCCCTCAGGTACGCATCTGTAAGGATGTGCTTTGGTCTATCATTAATAAAGCTTGGCAACTACATAAATTTATCAAATTTTGGGTCATCCTAGAGGTCTTTATTTATTTTGTTGATAAGTACATTTTTAATTAACTACCCATTTGACCTCCACGCGTGCCTAAACCATTCTAAGCTTTTGATCCTTATAAAAGAGAAGATGTCTGGCCTATTATATAGCTTTTTAAAATCTTCATTGCTTCTTTTTTTTTATCCCAGTTTCTAGGTAAAAAAAATGGTTTATATATTGTTTTCAAGACTTTTCTTTTAAATGTGATTAATTTTCTACTATTGCCTTTAGTTAATGACCAAGTTTCACAAGCATAATATTCTATTATAGGTCAGAAGTAGCTATAACCTAATATTATCTTTGATCTTCTAGATAACAGCTTTTATCTTAAAATTTTAATTGTATTGAAATAGCATCTATTTCCATTCTTGTTCTGTAAATTTATTTCTATTTGCATGATGATTTTGTTATTAATATTTTTAACAACTTTTTCAAATGAATAATACTAATAATATTTTTATTATTAATATTCTATATTTGACGATCTTCGTATTTAGTTTTTTTTTCATTTATGTGTAATCCCATTTCTTTAATTGCATACAAAAACTAGTTGCAGGTATTTTCCAAATTCAAAATATTTAGACACTGTCTTAGTCTATGGTCTGTAGTGGATTTTCCTCTCTTAAAACTGCATTGGTAATTGCCAGCTATTTCTTCGTCGTGATAACAACATTTTATATCATGATATAATTAATATACTTTTGCTTTTCTTTGAATCTAAAAGTTAATAAAATGATTGAAATTTATTCTATCTAAGGTCAATTAAATTGATACAAATTTTTTATCTATAATAAAATGACAGTATATCTCATCCAAATTTAATAATTTTAAATAATGGGGAATTATTTTTACTATTTCTATAGTTATCATACTATTGTAGTTATATATATTCAACATTCTAATATGTGACACATTTAAAATGTTTGGTATGTTTCGCCTTCATCCCAACTATTTGGGGTCATCCACCCTTGTTCTAAACTTCCACTTGATCCAATCCCTCACATTGTCTTCGTATTCAACCGCCTCTTTTTTGGTCTTCCTCTCCCCTATTTTCTTCTATGTCTATTTTCATTACAAGTTTTACTGCTCCTGATTTATCTCTTTTCATAACATGCCCAAACAATCTTAATCTATTTTCTCTCATTTTGTCTAAAATCAAAGCCACACCTAAACTACTTCTTATGTACTCATTCCTTATCCAATATTCTACTATTAATTCACTTCTACACCTAGCATTTTAATCACTGCTACACTCACTCTCTATGCTATTTTTCTGTCTACTGACTAACACTCTAAACCATACAACATAGTTAGTCTCACCACAGTTTTGTAGAACTTGCCTTTGAGAATGATTGAAATTCACTTGTTACATAAAATATCTAACACTTCTCTCCATTTTATCCAACCACACTTAGCTAATCCATTAATCCACAATTAATTAAATACTTTCAAAATAAAGAAAATCAATTTTTTTTTTTTTATGAGATAAGGATAAAGATATTTATATTTAAATCAATTTTTTATGTTTTCATAAAAACCTAAAATAATAACTTTTTATTCTATTATTTTAGAAAAATTTGAAGATTTTAATTTTATAGAAATTATTTTTCAGGAAATTTGTGTGTATTAACTTTTTAAATTTGTGAATTTTAATAATTTTTTAAAGTTCTGAGAAAAGAAGTGTATAGTCAATTAGCCATAATAATAATAATCAATTAACGAATGCTATTACAGCCTGCTGCATAAGTTTAGATACTTTTCTCTGAACATAAACAAAGTATTAAAAATCTCAAATTTAATGAAAATAAAAAGTTAAAACATCTACATTTTAATAATAATAAATTATAAAAAGGGTATCTTCAAATTTTTTAAAATAATTAAATAATTATAGTAATATTTATTCAAATAAATGAAATAAAAAGTTATTTTTTAGTCTTCTTCCCAAAATATAAAAAACTAATTGAAATATATATATTTGTAGTCTTTATCTCTGTAAGTAATATAAAAATAACAGAAATTGATGATCTTTCTGATCTCCGGAGATATTACAATTAGTATATTTTTGTGGGACACCTATATATACTCTGTTTTACTTCTACTTATCTTTAGTCCCTTTCCTTCAAGTGCTATTCTCCATTCCTCAAGCCTATTGTTAATTTTTTCCAGATTTTCTCCTATAAAAACTATATCATCTGCAAACAGCATGCACAACAAAAAATAGATAAGGGTTCAAGACGATGATGCCCACCTACTCTAACCCAAAAATCTTCCATTATTATTCCACGTGCATTTCTTGTACTCGTATTTGAACCTTCTTATATATCCTCTACCAAACTAATATATAATCTTGGAACTCCTTTCCGCATTAATGCCCACGTCAGAACTTCTTTTAGCACTGTCACAAACCTTCTCTAAATCTATAAAAGTATTACACATAGGTTTTTCTTGTCTCTGTACTTTTCCACAATCTATTTTTAAAAAAATATTCTTTTTTTTAAACCTTTAAATAACAGTAGGATCACATTAATACTACTACTGTAACACATTAAATATATGTTCATATGTTAGTCTCTAATACACTAAAAAAAAAAAAAACCTTATAAATATTTTTTATATTATTTGCAGTCGTATAGCTGATAACTTAGATCAATGTCTGCCAAATCTTGAATCTTTAATACTCACAGGTAATCAAATTCAAGAACTTGGAGATTTAGATCCTCTTGCTTCACTTCCCAAACTAAAAATGTTAAGTCTCTTGCATAATCCAGTTGCATCAAAAGAACATTATAGACTTTATGTGGCACATAAGATTCCTCAAGTTCGGATTTTAGATTTCAGGAAAATTAAATTGAAGGTATGACCTTATTTATTAGTTAACTAAGTAATGATAACAATACATAATAAATTGATTTATATTATAGGAATACGAAGCAGCTAAAGCATTATTCAAAGGAAAAGAAGGAAAAGAACTTAAAAAGAAATTAGTTAAGAAGTCTAATCAATTTGTCCCTGGAGAAGGCTTGGAAAATAGAAGAGCAAACGGTAATAATTAATTGTATTTAGTTTCTACTCATATTTGTTTTACAGTTGATTAATTCAATAATATATATATCAATATATATAGTTACCAAATGTTATTTATGATTGTATTTTAGTTTATGGCCAAATAAGTTTTATAATAATACATTTATAGTTAACACGTCATAAACGCTACTATTATTATATGTACATTGTTTAAACTAATATTTTCCATCTTAAATAAGCTTTTCAATAATTTGTATATTTTTAAAATGTTAACTATGAAAGGTATAATGAAAATATAAAATTATTGTGATATCCTGGAAAGAATTAACTTTTTTCTTAATTTTTTTTTTTTACAATTTAAGAAAACTAATTTTGAAATGTTACATTACCATTATTTTTTGGGGTGAACTGAATACCTACTTTTGGTTTTAAATTGACAATTTATATTTAAAAAATCAGGGAGCACTAATTTAAATACATTTTGGTATTAGGATTTTTGATTTTAATAAACCTATTTATGGTATATTCCACTTTTAAGATTGAGTAAGAAGATAGTAGTGGAGCATAATTTATATGGGAGCACAGCACATAGTGTTTGAATAATTTTCCCCAACTGTCCCCATATCAAGCTATGCATATTTAAAATTTGAATATCTTCTCAATGGGTTGATGAAAATCAAAAATATCAACACTAAAATGTATTTAAATGAATACTTTATGTATGGAATTTTTAATGTAACATTTTAAAGCTACTTATTTTGAAATTGTCAAAATCAAAATTTCGAAAAATGTTAATACTTTTCAAGATATTGTAATGATCAATATCTACATGGAGCACCTTGTATATCAAGGGGTGCAATGTAGTTAACTTACTTTATTTATTTTTAATTGAATGAAACTAATATATATTTACATAGGTAAATAAAATAGTTAAGTGGATACAAAATTAGAGAATAAAATGATTAATAGAGTTGAACATATTTTGTTTAAATATACACATATTACTTGAATGCTTAATTATTGCTTAAAATTAATTTATTAATATTTCTTAATTAATATCCAATTATTATAATTAAAAACTAAGGAAATTGTTATTATTATTTTTTTATTTATTAAGGTCACACCCATGAAGAAATGTGGAGAATTAGAAAGGCAATATCTGAAGCAACATCATTAGAAGAAGTTGAACATTTAACCAAGTTGCTTCAAGCTGGACAAATTCCTAATAAAGGTCAAAAGAAAAAGCCTGGTGCACAAAACGAAGGTTAGTAAATAAATAAAAAGTACATTTGTTAAAATCGTTTAATGATACTATGTATTGTATTAGAAGAAAATATTGAAGAATTTGATGATGATGATAATGAAGCAACAGAACCAATGGAACAGTAATGGTCCAATACTGATTCTCCACTATTTTATATAATAAGCCAGAAAGTTTGGTTATAACTTAAAAATTATATTTAAAACTGTATCAGTTAATAAAACGATAACAGCAGATACATACACTATTGGTCTTTTTGTATAATTAATACTTTAATTAATTAAAGTATTAATTTTCTATTAATTATTTACTATTAAACTTTGTTCTTCCATATTACTATAAGCAGTGTAAACTTTACACTTGTATAAGTAATAATGATACAATTATTTTATAAATTTTTAATCCTATATTCATTCATTAATTTATTTTAAATACAATATGAATTAAATGTATTTTAATTAGAGATGTTACGTGCCCTGATTTTTAAGGTTAAATCGAACCGAACTTTTAAAATATGTTATCGAATTCGAACATTAAGATAGGTTAGGTCAAAAACAAGTCCCTTATTCTGTGGACAAAATTGTTAGACCAAACAAAAATTCTTGAAAATTTAATAGGAGATTCATCATGAATTAATAATTTAATAATATTATTAATACAAATCAAATAATAAAGTAATTTTAGTTAGAGTTAGATTTTTAGTAAAAAAAACAGTGTATACAAAAGAATAATCTAAAAGGACATATTTTTGTAAAACCAATATATTCCTTGCTACCCCCAGGATTTAAAAAAATTGCAAAATCATTGAAAGATTAACAATTAAGTTAATACTTTGGTAAATTTCATAAAGTTTTTATGCTGAGAAGTGTATATATTTTATTCTAACATTTTAGTTCAATGGTTGAAAACTAATATTATTATTAGGCTATTTCTTACATTAATAGCTCATGGACCAAATCTGTATTAATAGAGATTATTACAGGTAAAGTATATTATATTTATACATAAAATGACAAGATAATATTTATGACTGGTTAAATAATAAATAGATATAATATAATACAATATGATTTAAATAAGACCATATTGTAAAAGTTTAAAGGACATAATAGTTTACAACCATTGTGACTGTTGTATGTGTTTCCTTTTCAAAAAAAAAAAATGTTCATTCTATATGTATTTAATAATTACAGTGATCATTTATTAATCTATGCTCTACAATTTAGTATCAGACGTAAAATTCTGTGGATAACGAAAACCATATTTGGAAGGCCATCAGAATCAGGAAAGTTAAAAACTGGATTAATGTTTTACTGTAATAATTTTCCTTAGTTAATTTATGAACAAAAATCAGAAGAATGATAAAAATTAGCAACATATTCACAGGAAATTCATATCAGTTTTATGTGTTTCAGTTTATATTTGATGTGAAAATCGAATGGTTCCAACTTTGGACATATCTGGTAGGATCCATGTTCTTATCAAAGCTTTTTAAAGAAAAGAACTTGTGGATGTTAATTGAGACATAAACCTTCATTCTTTAGACTATAAAAATTATTAATTGTTGTCTCTTGTATTATTAAAAATTATGGTTTAAAATTAAATTGTGTTAATAACATGAAATAAATGATACAAAACTGATTTAAATTAACTCATTTTTATCGTTCCTGGGAAATATTTTCTTAAATTATATATTCATAATCGTTCCTGGTCATTTAAATTCCTGTAATTTTCTATGCCTAATCAGTTATTTTTTAAGCTCTCTCCCATGTATTATGACAACTGCTATTATCATTGATTAATATGTCAATTTTCAATGGCTTTCTGAGGACAAAATATGGAAAATATCCATGACACTATTACCAAATTTTTATGTTTTTGGTAAAAATACATATTCAATCAATTTTATTGTAGTTTAATTTATTAATAAGACCTATTGATTATAAAAATATTATTTTGATACACTTTTATTCTGACTGTTACTAACTGACTTCAGTGGATACCAAAATATATTAGCAAACAGTTCAAACAATGTTGGACAATGTTATACATATTATTAATACCGCCAAATTATAGCTTAACGGATTTGGATATTGTTACAGTACCCCGAATTACATAGGCTAGGTGATATTTAAAAAAATTATTTTAGTGGAGGCCAAAACATATTTGTCTGTAATACCAGCATCCAGTTAAATTTTTGTCAATTTCTAGTTTATCTTACATAAAAGAAAAAAAACTACTAATATTATGGTTAAATTTTCAGAAATAACCTTTAACTGATTTTTCTAAAGTTTGTGTCAATTGATACAGCAAGATCTGTTGAAGGACATCAGCTACTTTTAATCCACAATATCCCCAAAAAAGAGCTACACACAGGGTTTTTTGGTACAAAAATTAAATTAATTGTATTGATTTATGGGTTACAATAATGATATGAATGAAAAAATAATTATTATTAATAATTAATTTGACTGTCACTGGCAATAAATTGGCCTTTTAAATAATTAATAAAATACCAAAAAGCAATGATTAACATTTTTTTTCACTAGCAAAGAAATACAGTTCAATGTTTAACTTTGATTGGGGGGGGGGGGTTGGAAATTCAAGTTAGATAAAATGTTAAATTGGATTTGTTTTGTTAATTTTAATTATTAATAAAATCTCATTATAAATGTTCAAAAAAAGGAAATTCAGTTGGCACTGGTAAGGTTAATCAGGATAGCTAGTATATTGTATATATAACTAGGTGATTTTCTTCCCAAAACTTACCCAAGTCGGACAAATGGACTATTTTCAATATTATAATCAGCTAATATTGAGTTGATTGAGAAAAAAAAATTACATGGGTTGGAGTTTTGTTTTTTGATTGAGTTTTTTTTTCCCCGAACATCATTCCTTGGGAGATTTTTATTCCAAATATATATTTCAATATCCACAGTTACCTGCACTGAGTAAGGCATTATAATTGCATAATGCCTTATACAAAATACCACCAAATAAAGACAATTATACCACTAATAACCCTTTATGTCTTCAACTCTCCTCCATATATAAACTTGTGGATTTTGATTTTATTTTTTTAAATTCTTTAACATTATTAAATATTCATATTAACATGTTGACTTGAGATATGTTTTTGCAGTTTTCACTCCAGTGTGTATGTCATTTTTTCGTTAATTTAATTTTGTTACTAAAGAAAAAGTTTTTGTATTTATTCAAAACATATAAAAAAATTGAATTCAATTTTGAACTTATGAATGTCACATTGATATCATTTTACATCATTTATTTTTTTGTATGAATTTCTCGTTCATTTGGAGAAATTTACCAATACAAGCCCTTTAAAGTCTTGATAGACCAGCCTGGCAGGTTAGGTAACAAGTAACAACATAATTATACACCCACCACAAAAAAAAAAAAAACCTTTTAGTCATTATGTTATATATGGAAAATAACAAATAACTTATCAGTTAAGCAGGTCGACTGCATACATCAGTCTTCAAGTGAATGTAAAATATGTCTACAGCAAAAACATAAAGTATTATCAATTAATAGCAATAAAAGGAAAAATCTAGTTTTCAAATAAGATAAATAACTTTTTTTGGTTTTATGGTTATGCATACATATTTTAAAATACTTGACCTTTTAACCACACTAACTAATAATCAATTATCATTTAGATCCTCATAATGCCAATTGTGGCAGGTTTATGGTTTACCTATCTAGTTTTAAGTTTCATTGTAATTAAGTCACAGCATTTATTTAAAATTGAATACAATGTACACTTTATACTTTACCCTTTAGGGTGTTAATAAATAAAAATAAAATAACCATTAAATTCAGCGTAGTAAATTATTTTGACCTATATATTTGTTTAGAATTTGACATACTTCAATATGAAATTGAAATATTATGTTATGTTTTGTAATCCTTTAAATTATTAACCATTTTATAAATTGGATTATTATAAATCATGTAATTTATTAATATTTTATATAACATAAATAATAATCATAACATTACAAAAAAAAATATGGCAGAGTTGTTAAATTGTAATTACCAATATATATATATTTGTTTTTTATCAAGGTGAAACTAAATAGTGTACAAATCAAATTTTAATCTATTGTCATTATTTTTTAAAAACAAATCTTCACAAAAATTTATTGACATTAAAACATAATATTAATTTTTACATACTATATAGTTTTCAATAAACACAAATTTACAAAAAAATACAAATAAATTTAAAAACATTTGAAATTAATTAATGAAAATTTTATTAATGTGGGTAAATAATAAAATAAATATAAATCAATTCTCAATTTTAGTGGTTAAATTTTTAACTATATGTCTTAAACAATAAGGTTTTTAAAAGCACAATATTATTTTTAATATCAATTGTAAGAATATTTGCGTCATATAAAATCACTGTTTATTTTAAAACTCTTCTATTTGATTTAAACCAATGGCAATTGCCGTTTAATATATATGGTAGTATAAATGGATGTGAAAGTATAGCTGATGCATTAGGTCGACTTGTTGGATCGCGATTCAATAATTCATATAAAAGTTTAATTATGTCATTGTCATAATAATTAAAATTAACTGATGGATGCAAAACTCCTTCCATAATACTCGAAACTGTGTCTGCTAAACTCTTTATATAATTAAAAAAAAAATAAAAAAATAGTTAAATTCAATAAACCAATTTATATAAAAAACCATAATATAGTAACACCAATTAATTTTTACTTGGCCATAAAAAGGATGTTTCATGGTAATTAAATAATATAAAACACAACCAATTTGCCATATATCACTTTTTAATCTTAAATACTTCCCACAGCACTGTTCTGGAGACATATAACATGGTGTACAATAATTTCCATTTACTACTTTGTCACTAAATATAAAATGTATAAATTAGGATGATCCTAAGTTAAATATTTATCAGACACTATTTACCTAGTTAATATGTGAGAAGCACCAAAATCACCAAGTTTTACTACTGTACCTTGACTTCCTGTTAGTAAAATATTCATTGGATTAATATCACGATGTATAATCTTTATTTTATGAAGGTAGTCCACAGCCGTTGTCAACTGGCTGAATATATTTAAAACGCACTAGACAAATTTAAAACATGAATTAATAGAAATAAGCTTTAAATAGTTACTCAAAAATTAACAGATACATTTTGGACAATATGATTTGAAGATAAAGAACATTTATAAACAAAATTTTCTAGGGTTCCGTGTGTTGCATACTCCATTATAATGTGAAAACTTTGGTTATTTTGAAAACTATTATAATATCTAATAATGTTTGGATGGTTTAGCATTTGAAGAATTTGCGTCTCTTTGATTGCTTCCTAAAAAAAAAAAAACATTCAGAAGAGATGTGTTAAAACGAATAAATTTAAATGATTTATACCAATTTATTTTATACCTTTACATCTTCTGTTGATATAGACTTTATGTGTATAGTTTTCATAACGACTAATTTTTTTAAATTAAAGTCCCGAACTAGTTCAACAACTCTAAAAATGAATATTTATAAATTAAAATTATTTAATTAATAATTATTCTCAAATTATCAGAGCCGGATTAAATAAATTAGTGATCCAGGGTTAAATCATTTTTAGATGCAATAATTTTGCAATAAATAAATATATTACTTATACATATATATATAACACCAGTCAGAAAAATGACAACTTAAAATTATAATTTTATGTTATTTAAGTAATAAATAAGTATTGTGTGACATTAAATTCAGAAAAAATGTCAAATCTCTAACTCACAAATGAACCGAAATAGAACATTTGTGTCAATTTTACAATTAAACTAACTATTCATGTTCACTATGGCAAGAACAGTGTCTTAGAGTCCTAACCTAGCTATTTCTCAACTACAGCATTTTTTAGTTTTGTAATTTTTCTTGCTGGGCTGTTATATATCTAATTTATATTTATTAACTAATTTAGTAGTTTTTAAGTACTAATGTTTACATAAAGTTTTTTTGTTTTTAATTGTTTGTTTAATTGTTAGTATATTGTTCTATAAATGAAGTAATTTTAGAAAAATTACAAAAAAAAATTTGTTCAGAGGCTATAGTCTATTTATTCCATATTTAATCCAGCTCTGTCAATTATTAAGGGTTATAATTAATTTAATGCTGTGATTATGAATATTATTATCAATAAAACATACCCAAAGGCACCACGTCCAAGCACACCAACAATATCATATGAATCCATAACTGTGAAATATATATAAAATAATGATTAATGCAAGTCTTGTTGTAGTCTTCACCTGTAATAAAACATTTTTTGTAGAATAGGTACACTTAAGTATTTATATTGTGAACTAAACATAAAATAACATTGCAAATACTACTAAATAGAATAATCAATCTTCCAAAAACAATTAAATATTACTGAAAATCAATGAAATTGTACTTTACTTGTCAATGTAAATACTAAATAGTTTTATATTAACTATGGATGGATGACCATGGAAAAAAATTGTAATTCAAAAATAAAACCAACGTATATACACAGAATAGAATAAGTACTGTAAGTTAAATAAATAATCTTTATCACTACATAATAACAAGATGGCCTATCTTGATTTGTCATAAAAATTAAAAACCATAATTTCATAATATAAATAGAATTTACTGATTGAAAAATTTAAAATGTCATTATTCTAATCATAATCTAACCTAAAATTAGTCTAAATTCTCAAGAAAGTTTCTACCATGATAGTCTAAGGATGTGGTTTCTGCCATGATAGAAATAATTTCTCTCACGAGATACATTTCTCTATGTACATCGTGTATCTGTGGCTGTAAGTATTCCTTATTAAAAGTACATATACACTTTTTACACAGGAGTTTTAGTAGAATGAGTCGTGAAGGAAAAGGTGTAAACACACTATTATCACGTCACGTGAACTCACGTTTTATTTTGTAACTCATGTTACGTCACATCACGTGAATAGGTATACATAAAAATAATCACACTAATATCACGCTATCACATCACATCACTCAATGCATTTTCAATCAAGATGGATTGTTACTTCAACTAGTTCTTCAGATTGGGAAAACGACTTAGAAAATGCTGCCGTTTTTATCATTATAAGTGAACAAAATAAAAAAAGGCCAGAATAGGTTCACAAAACTTATAAAAGACGGGAAGCACTTGATGAATTCAATCGATTGGTGCAAGAGTTAAATAAAGATAGTCATAGATTTCACATGTAATTTAGAATGAAAAAAGACAAATTTGAATACCTCCATAAACTGATCAAAGATAACATACATAAATAAAACACACAATTTAGAAAAGCAATACTTTCGCGAGAAAAATTAGGAATTTGTCTGAGGTACGCATTTAAATGTATTACAAAATAACACAAAATACATACGTCTATTTTCATTTGTCCATCCAAAATTCAAAATCCAGAATAAAACGTGATATCACGTGAGGCACAATGAAATATTACAAAATCACGTGAGGGGGATAATTTGTTTCTAATACATTAAAACAGAATGTATTAATAGGTTTCACATATTCCTCGTGTGACGTGATGTGACGTGAGTTCCCGAACTAGGACGTGAGCTCACGTGACGTGATAATTGTGTGTCCCCAGTTTAATGGTTTTATTATTATTTTTTCAAATGGTTTTGAGATTGAATTTTGATGAAAATCATAAATATTATAGCTTTTCAAATCACATGTAAACAAACTTCGCTCAGAATCGTTTTTCGATAACAATGCTTTATCGTTACAGATATGAATAAAATAATTTTATGTATCCTACCTTCCCTGTTCCCAACTTCCCGCCCAAAACAGTGGCGTTGGTGCACCCATCAGCGGTATAAGGTGATTAAACCATGAAACTATTATAATGAAATCAGCGCGTAAAAATCTGGACGGTACATATCTAGAAAAATAAAATTTTGAAAACGTAAAAATCTGGACCGTTACAAAACTGAACTATTTAAGTCTGGAATGTACAAATCTGACTACAACATATAGATATCCGATTAAGGGGTAAGGGAAGACCTTAAATACACCATTTCATAAAATACAATAATTAAGAAGTGGCTATTTGTAAGCAATTTGTATTATTTTTTTACGAATGTATTTGAAGTAAACGGGAGCGCATAAAAAACTAGAAATTGGAAATCTGAACCTTTAAAAATCCATAATTTATTTTAAAGCTTATATTAAAATTAGTAAATAGAGTACAGTGCTGTACTAGAGTAAAGTTCATCTAACATCCAGATTACAATAGAATTGTTATTTATTACATATTTAGACTTTTTATTAATATTATTTTTGTGTATCCCACTTGAACATCATAATCTCTATTTCCACGCTTAATTTCATGTTTAAAGCTAATTTTTTTTTAGATATGTTTAATATAGCAAATTTCTACAAGAGCCTAACTGGTAATATATTTAGTTCTTTATAATTAGATACTGTGGAGCCTTTTAGATCTTTTTTTGTTTAGACAAATTCTTATTACTTGGTTTTGTTGTATTTCAAGAGGTATTTAGTGCTCGAATTGGGGGGGGGGGGGCGCAACGAGACGGAACTGCTCTACTATTTTTTTTTAATTTTTTTGCGTGCTTCAACAATTAGTTTTTACTGAAATGGCACAAACTAATGTCCGAAATAATTTTTATTAAAATGTGTATTTCAATTGTTGTCAATTATATAACGAATTTTATTATTTTTTATTTCAAAATTATTTTTGACATTAGTTTGATATTAGTATCTTTTCTATGGACCTATATTATTTTGCCATATGGTAGGTATATTGATATTTATTTAACTAAACTTTTGACCATGTGGTTACCATGAGTAATTACTCCATGGTGGTTACATACATTATCTGCAGAAAAGCGACAACGAAAAAAAAAATGGTAAAATTTTAATATTTGTAGGTGAAAAGTGGTATTTAAAATACTAGTAAAGTGGAACAAGGAGGGGGGTCAGGTGCGAGCTTGTGTTAAGTGATTGTGCACTTGAAACGCAGTTTTTAAATCGTTGGATTGAGCTCATGTACTTAATTTCTCTCAATTCGAGCACTGAAGGTTTTAATACATTATCTGTACAACTGCCCCATACTATCAAACCTTAGTGGAAAAAAAAACGTCCGAGGATAATGGGAACGGGTGCATCTACTGTTATATGAAGATAATTTAATGAATACCTGTAAACAACGATAAACCATTGCTTACAAAAATGACAATTCTGAGCAAAGTTCAGTTGATAGTGATGCTTTGTGAATAATATACATGCCATATTATAGTTAAATAATTAAATAGGCTTTACATATTTTATTTTTTAATATTTGTTTAATGTTGTACCGATTTTCCAGGTTTTCCTACGCTTTTCCTGGTGTTCCCACGTTTTTTCACATTTGATGGGAAAACTCTTGAGAAAATCGAAAAATGACCTCTCTAATGTACTTTACTAGTCAGATTTCCTTTTAGAAACATTGCTGTCATAAAAATTGGAGCGAAATTGCTGGTTGAAAAATTGTGCCTAGAAAAAAAAATCGTAATATATTTTAATTAATAAGTATCTACATTTCCTTTATTTTCCATTTTTCAAAATTGATGAGGAAACTTCTGAAAAAATACAAAAAATGACCTCTCTAAAATACAAACTAGACCAGTGGTTCCCAAACTACCGTGGAAAAAAAAATCTGACACGCCCCCCATAAGAAAAATGTATTGGTACAAAAGTATGCAACGGAAAAGTAATTTATTGTTTATAAAATAGAAGTATATGTCTTATTATAATATTGCATAATGTATATTGTACAAGTATAAATAAAAATAGGTATCCTAATGAGATGGATGTATCTGGTGTTTTGCTAGAAGAAAACAAAATATCCTTTTTTTATTAGCATGCAGTCTTAGCTATGCAGTCTTGACGGTTTTATAGCTACATTTGTAGTGGATTGATATTGAATGAAACCGTACTTCAAATGATCAATATTATACTACCTACATTTTTGTTTCGTTTTAGCTATGATGCATACAATTATATATGAAAAATACTACAATTATTATAAAACCAATAAAAACTAACATAGTCGGCATCCTCGAGTATACTAAAGACAAATTGAATTCAGATAATATAGGCCACTCCAAAATATAAATGTTATCATGATAACGACTGAATTCAACAGACGACTATTCCAAAAATATACAAAATACGTATGTACAATAATTTATGTTACATAATGTAGAAAAAAATTGAAACACTTACCGCCCAGTTTTGCAATCCAATACCTCCAATTAAGCTTTTAACTTCTATTGCTCCCGATATCACCCATTTTGAGAAACACTGAACTAAACCTTTCAGAAAAGGGTCTATGTTCGATACTTTGGAACAAGTTTACTAAGAGAAAAAGTTTACAGTCCAAATATGGTTATATATTATACGCCTACCTGGCTATATAGTAATCAATAATTATAGATTAATTTGTTATTTAAGTATATAATTTTTTTAATTTAGCTAAAATTTTCGTAAACGTTATAGCAGGAGTATGTTCATTACATTTTGATTTATTTGATTATGAAAAACTGTTGATCCAAAGAATGTTAGAATATTCTCCTAAACATCAATGAAAACTTAAACCTGATGCTGCACCATCAAAAAATTTGGTTTATTATTATTTTTTAATATAAAAAAAAATAATGTTTTTTTAGAGATGAGAGTTGAACATAAAACATTGTTACCATTTCAAAAAGGTGAAAAATATTTGGTTTGAATACCAAATAATTATTTCAAATTTGAGTGTCATGTACTTTACTATAATAGTTCTATTATAAATTGTTATTGAATTTCTAAAATTGTACACATTTAAACAATTTTATACAGTAACCAATCATTAAAAAATCTTTTGATTGATTTGAAATTAAAATATCCTGATATAAGTTACATAATACCAAGACATTTGAATCAAGATATTTTTGAAAATTGTTTGAGCTATTTAAAAGTTATATCCGGTGTAAATACACACTTATCCCCACTTGATTTTTAAAAAAATTGGATAAATAAAATATAAATAAATTTATAATTTAACATGGTCCTCTATTTTTTACAGTCTAAAATGGTACTTGCACTTTCACAGAATAGAAATATTGAAGATCAATAGGTGAACAATAGGTTAATCAATACTCAATGTTTATTAGCATCAATTGTCCAAGAGTCTGAATTCTTCAAACGCCTTTAAACCAAAGAACTATCTTTTTGTGCAGCAGATAATGATTTTTTAGTATTAGAGGAAGACAAGGTTTTTCAGAACTTTTTAAAATCATAATTATAGGCCTTATTCATCCCACGTTCCTACATTTGTACAACAATTATAAAGTTGTAATGTCCTAATAAATAGTAGTATAACTAAAAGGATAATAGTGAAGTACAATATTGTGTTCCTAGTTTGTACTGAGAGAGCGAGACACAGATCTGATAAGTGATAAATTTAATTTATCACTTTACCATATTTAATTTTGCCTTTTTACTGAGACCGGATGACGTAGTCATCATGTGCAGTAAACAGTTGCTGTCATACCATGTTATTTAACCATGGACTATACAATAGCTATAAAGTATAAGCTATATGGAAAATATAATGTATATATATATAAAATATAATATATAGTTATTAAGAATGACACACCTAACCAAAAACTGCGAATTTTATTATTTATAACATTATTATTTCTCTTTTAGTAAAAAATTAATGTGAGGATCAAAATATTTTCAGAACATCAGTTAACTTGGTGATCCAATTTGAAAAGCTTAATAGGCCGAAACTAGCCTGCGACCGTAAGTTCTCCAACTTCACCCCGATCTAAATTATGGTTTGATAAACATTGTTTCTCTTAGAAAAATTTTTTTTTTTCAAATTTACAAAAAATATGTTTGAATTTAAAATATTCAAATATTATAATAAAAAAAGTATTTATCTCAATATTTTAAAAAAATTATTTTTTAGATTAATAATTTTAACAAATGTTTAATAAATAATATTTTAAAATTTCTGATTAACTAAAAAAGAATATTTGACAAACAATGAACATTTTATATTAATTTCTGAGATTCCCTAAGAATCATTTCTTGTATATGATAATTTAGATTTATTATAAACTAGACCAATACATTTGATAGATAAATATACATTAATTAATAGTAAAAATAGTATCAACTAAAATATTATTTTGATATAATTTCATGTATTACATTTCTTTCATGGATAATAGCCTGTTGTGGAAATTTACCAATATTAAATGCCATATTTACTGCTTGACCCACACCTATTGTAAAAATAAGCATATATTACACATTTATATTGATAATTGTATTAATAGTTCAATTAAAAATGTAAAATTTACATACTTGATCCACAAGCAACTATTCGATTTGCAAGTCCACATTCAAAAGCTTCTTTAGAATTTATATCTCTACCAGTCAAAAATAAATCCATAGTTCTTGAATAACCAACAGTTGATAAAAGCCTTTTAAGAAATATGTTTGATTTAGATTTGTCTGATTTTCTATTAATTGCCATTATAGTATTCTCTTCTACAATGCGCATATCACACCATAAACACAAGTCAAAGCCAATGTCATATGCAAAACCAGAAACAGCAGCTATTATTGGTTTATGGCAATGTGTTTGCAAAAGATCCTTAAATGAAATATTAAATTAAATTTAAATTAAAATTTAAAAAATATTATTAAGTACATGATAAATTTGTTCTATGACCAACTCTTCAGGTTCCATTCCAGCACAGAATGATCCTCCTTCTCCATATAAAACTGCAATTGTAGATGAACAATCATTTTCATAATTTAAAATAGCTTTTTTCAAGTCACCTACTGTTGCCAAATTTAATATATTCTTTTCTTCTGGCCTATTTAACGATATTAATGTAATATGCTGATGTTTATATACTTTAACATTTTGATTACTAATACTATCTGAAACATAAAATATGTGTACACATACAAGTGTTCATTTAAACTAGATAAGTGTATAATACATCTATATGTTATTCATTAATAATAACAGCTTCAAATAATTGAAAATTAAAACTTATTAAATATTTAAGTATAGAGAAAATAACAGTAATTTATGCGCAGTCATTTATTTACCAACTCAATATTAGAAACCATTACCTATATACATTTTTTTTTAAACAATAGATACAGAATTATATGTCTGAATACTTCCAATCAGTTTTTGGTTTAAATTAAATAATGACAATAAAAAAAACCACTTACATTAAATTTCTTAACAAAACAAGTTATGTTTAATGGTACCCATTATAAGAAAATGGGCATATAAATAAATATATGGTGTATGATTTCAAATAGGCAATGATATTTACAAGTTATAAGTTTACCATCTGTATAACTATGATTAATTTAAATTATAGCATTTACTCATAATAATATTGTTTTAAATACCTACCTTAGGTAAGTTTTTTAGATGAAGAAATTAATTTCATATTATATGCTAACTGCTTACCATATGAAATAGTACTTGTTGAAAATAATTTCTTATAATATAATAATGGTTCAAATTGAATTTGTTTGTTGAAATTCAAAATAAATTTGAATTTGTTTAAAATTCCCATATTTAAAACGTGCATTATTTTAAATAATTGATCAAAAATCATAAGATTACCACTTATCAGAATTTTAAAACGTATATCAGCCACCGGGTATTCAGGTAATTATTAAATGTTATCTGCATAAACAGCTGATTTACCGGATTGACAGAATCACGAAAATATTTATTTATATCAAAGGCTATAACGAGAATGAATTTGATCCCTTATCAATTAATAATTAATATCCATATTTTATAATTAAATATATTTGTGTTTAATAATTATTTAATAAAATGTATAGTATCTACCAATTCAAATTCGTAATTATACGACAATATCAACTTTCCTAGTTTCCTATCTCGTTTCTTTAGTATCAATGTTGAATGGGTACCTACTGTGATATTATATTGTTTAAATAATATATTATATTCTATTCTGTATGTAAGCTCATTTCCAATTTATACACTTTTGATTTTTCGCTCTTTATAAACAATTATAATTAACAATAATTTAATCCTACCTAAACCACGCATTTAAATTTATAGAAACTACTACCTTAACTTAAATAGTGGATTATAAGATAGTTATATTCTACATTATCATGTTTGGATGTTCTAACAAATTGACTACTATTTCTGTTTTCTATTTGTTATTCTGTTATGAGTAGGTACTATTGAACTTAGGAGTAACTTATTGTATTTGATTGAAGTTTATTCATACATTAAGTAGGTACATATTTACCAAAAATAAAAATTAGTAACAAATCAATATATCAACAATATGTAGTAATACACACATACCAAATTATAAAGTGATAAGGAATTTAATTCATTCCTTCCATAAATATATTCCTTGACAAAATAAATATTCGGCATGCCTGATAAGAATCATCTGGTACCACATTTGGTACTTTTACCAAATACAGTATACAAATAATATTATACCATTATGCGAATATTGCAAATATTTTTTTTCTAAGGACCAAGGACGTGTTTTTTTAACTATCATTGATTAAATACTTAATATATTATAAAATGGTGTATTTCATTTAGTTCACCCCAGATTCAAAGATTTAAATATCTATTATGAAGTAGCACGTATTGTAACCATTTGTTCTTTTTTAAATTTAAAACATCTTTAATTTTATAATAATGTGTGATTAATATATGAGTAATGATTATATATATAATTATATAAAATACTAAATCTTAAATCATGAAAAAACTAAATCAAATTTTCCTCTTATTATTTATAACTGGAAACGTTCAAAGTATGTTATGAATTATATTTTGATTTATTTTAATTAACTCATTAGAACAAATATTGTTATTTAGGTTCAATTCATAAAAACATTGTGCATTTTGAAACTTTGCGTGCTTCAGACTTTTCTCATAACATAGTCAAACGCGGAACTACTGATAGTCCACATCCATTAAATAAAGTTAAAGAAGTATCATTTACTACTTTAGGAAGGTAATTTAATGGTTTACGTATTAAGCCTTTACAAGTATTATAAGAGACTGCTTGAAAGCAAAAGTATATATTTATAGTATCATTTCCATTTTTAGAGATTTTCGATTAATTTTAACACCAAAAAAAGGACTATTACATCATCAATTTGAAGCTACAAGTATAGATGCTGAAGGAAATGAAACTCCAATAGCAGTTGGTTTGTTTAAATTACAGAATTGTACCCATAACTGAAGTAAAAATATGTTTCATAACAATTTACAAACACTTAAATTAAATTTTGTATCCAAAAGTTATGATAAATGTATTAAATACTAATTATGTATTCTTTTTTTCAGATCATGATCACTTTTATGATGGTCGAGTATTTGGAGAAAAAAGTTCACATGCTAGTGTACATTTAGATGAAGGTGTAATGACAGCTATTATTGATGTTCCCGGAGAAACTTATCATATAGAAGTAATTAAAAATACTTTACTTTTAAATATCTTTGAATGTGTATATTATATATTTTTTTAGCCCTCTTGGAGACATATGTCTGATAAAGATAATAAAACTATGGTATCTTATAAAGCTTCTGATGTACGCTTAAGTTGGGAACATTCAGATCTAAAACAGCATAAACCTTGTGCTTATGTTAAAGAAGATGCCGGTTTCTATTATTAAAGATTTTAGTTTGATATATTCTTAATATAATATTTTTCAGAGGTAGAAACTGTGGATGAAGATGATGATAATTCAAATTCAATTACACGGTCTAAACGTGATGTTGATTCGTATGATTATATGATAACACCAACAAGAACACGTTGTCCATTACTTTTAGTTGCTGATTATAGATTTTTTAGAGAAATGGGCGGAGGTGACACAAAAACAACTATCAATTATTTAGTAAGTATATTATTATTAAGTTATTTAAGAAATTCAGCTGTACAGATTTTCAATTATTTGTTTTTGTCCTTAAGCTTTTTTCAAAAAGTACCTTATATAGATTTTTAAAACTTAAAAATAATTACTGTTATTATTTAAATTGTACCTACCCATTATAAATGTATCAGTATAAGTCAATATGAATGTTTATATTATAATTTGTAATCTATAATATTTCGAAAAGGATTTACCAATCTAAAGTTACTTGAGAAAATAGAATATAAATTAATGAGGGCTCTTAAGACAATCTATAGTATAGATTGTATACTTATATTTTGTAAAAATTAACAAATTATAATTTATTTAATATACATCTATCTCTTTAGATAAGCCTAATTGATCGTGTACATAAAATTTATAATGATACTTTGTGGTTGGAACGACAAGAGTCTGATGGTTTTCGTGGTATGGGTTTTGTTATTAAGAAAATAACAGTTCATAGTGATCCAACTAAAGTAAGAAGTTCAGAAGATCATTATAACATGGTTAGAGAAAAGTGGGATGTCCGATCACTACTTGAGGTATTTTTATTTTAGATATTCATTATTATTATGGGTCAAAAGTTGATGACTATCATTTTATTATTATTATTTACACCATTGATTACTAAGGTTGTGTTTCTAATAATTTACAAATTTATATGGCTAAATTTTATTCAGTGTGTTTTTACATTTTTGGTAAATTTTATAGACTTTCTGTTTTCGAGTAGTTAATTCAATTTTATTTTTATTTTTGAATTATACTAAATTATAAATTATCATTTGTACAATTATAATTACATAACTCAAACATAAATAATGTATTTAAATCATGTAATTTTTTTTTAATTTCCATATTTAAGGTTATTTATTGTAATTTTGACAGTTATTAATATTTAATTGTATAAGATATTTTTTATATGTTTAAATTAATATTAAATTTGCTTTTTTTTTTTAGGTCATCAACTTTCAAATCCTAATTATTATAATTTAAACTAATTGATTACAGGTACTAGTATTACTATTGTGTATATGAATATGTACGTTTTTTTATTGTTTGTCTTCTTTTCAAGTTTGTAGAGTTGGTCACTTATGTATTCACTTTATCTTCTATACTTTTTTTCTTCTATTTTTTGATTTACTCATCACAATTATACAGTAACATAAATGCAATGAAATATTTTTACCCTCCTACATCACTGACAGTTATTAATATTTGAAAAATCATAATACACAATATTGTTAATGGTTTCAAGTGTTACATAAGTTTGCAATGAATTTGTCTATAATGTTTTGTGACTTAAACTTCTTTCTTTGGGAATTTGTAATACTGCTAAACTATTTATAGTTCATAGTTCATTTTTAAGTATTCTTAAATATGAAAATGATCTTTCACATGGTTCCTTATAATATGTATTGTTACATGCATATAATTTGATGACAAATAGTAAATTTTATATTATTTCAATGTCTCTTCATTAATATGTAATGCATAATATGTGTTTAAAAAATTAATTGATTAGCTCTATAATTTATTTGAATTGTTTTATTTCATTAGGAGATGCAAAATAATATTAAAACTATGATAAAATATGAGGCAGTACATTAAACTTATTTTGTTGGTTTTTTATTTTAATCATTCTCACTTCTTCCATTTTATTTTCAGAACTGTCTATGTCATAAACAGTATAATATAATTAAATATAGCAATCATTTTATGTATGGTCAAACCTCGAAAAGACTCTCATCATCTCTGAGAGTATTAATTTTTTTTAACAACTTAAGAAACAAGTAGCTCTAGAATATTACTTTTTATCACCCTTATTTTTAGAGGTGAAATCACTTTTGATTTTAAAATTACAACCTATATTAAAAATTCCATACAAAGATGAATATAGTTAAAATACATTTGGGTGTAGAACTTTTAAATTATAGTCAACCCATTTACGAGATATTCCACTATTCTCCCCTTAGTCATACTTAAAAGTGGGATATCTTCTCAACGAGTTAACGGAAATTAAAAATTACAATACCAAAATGTATTTTGAATAAAAATTCATCAATGTATAGAATTTTGAATAAGGTTGTTACTTAAAAATCTAAAGTGGGTAGTGGTTTTACCATCAAAAATATGAGTGACCCAAAATATAACTATAATGTAACATTGTTGTTTTATAAATTGCCCAAAAATAATTTCAAAAAAAGTTAATACTTTCAGAGATAATGTGTGTATTATCTAAATAAAAAAATATTAGGAATTTTCTAAATCAAAAGATGTTTCCGACTATTGCTTAGCCCATCTGTTTACGCATCAAACATTCAAAACCAAGACATCTTCAGTTTTGGGTCTAGCATATATAGCCTCACCTAGGAGTCACACAATCGGCGGAATATGTAGCCCTGGTGAATATCCTGTTTTTTGCATTTTCTGGTGAAAAATAATTAACTGCACTGGGAATACTTGCACAAATTAATCATTGTAAAGCTTTAGTTCTTACTAACAGTTAAGTTATAAAGTTTATAATATATTAATAACTTCATACTAAACAAATTACAAAATAATTTAGAATTGTAAAGTAATATTACAAAATATTAACATTAATATCTAATACTTAAGTGGTTTTTATTAATATTCAATTTAAAATATCTAATACATAATTTTCTTTTATCATGTATACAAATCAGTTATGGTTAGCTATGTTAACTTATAATTGTTTTATTAATTAAACAATATGGGTACTCATGGGGTATAATACCTATTAATTAATTACAATTTTTCAAATTAAAACTTACTTAATATATTACTGATGTTTATCACTATCAAGTATTTTAAAATAAAACATTTTTTTTACATATTGTAATATGTCATATGTTGTTTTCACATCATTCTAGAAAACTTCAAATAAATCATTGTGTTGTGGACTTTCACCATTCCTTTTTTTAGTTAGTGGTCTAACATATCTGTTGTTCCTCAGATTTTAATTCCATATTTTGTTTGAAATGTTTCCATGTATACACTCAATCGTTTGTTTGTATACTCTTTGTAAGACACAACACAGACTAAAATAATGTATCTAAAAGTAAGTTATCATGGATTTTTTGTCATGACTAATTAACTGAAGTATTGTATAACTGTGATGTAATTCGTTGATTCAAGTTACACATACTTCCTTGTAATAAAATTTAACAAAAATATCTATGGTAGGTAACATACTATATGAGTGCCACAATATGTAACAACATTTAAACTAAACTAAATAAGATTTGCTTCAGTTACATTAAGTTATTGAATTAATTGATTGATTGTATTAACAGTATTAATAAACTATAAATTATTCTCTCTATATATAACCTATTATTTCATATTGCTTTGGTGGTGGCAGGTATTTAGTCGCGAATATAGCCATAAGGATTTTTGCTTGGCCCATTTATTTACAGACTTAAAATTTGAAGGTGGTATTTTGGGTCTTGCATATGTTGGTTCTCCTAGACGAAATTCAGTTGGTGGAATTTGTACTCCAGGTGATGGGTCTTCTATCTATAGTTTATAATACATTTGTATGACTCAAATTATTATTTATTAGAATATTTTAAAAATGGGTATACATTATACCTTAATTCTGGCCTAAGTTCGAGTCGTAATCATTATGGTCAAAGGGTCATTACAAGAGAAGCAGATTTAGTTACCGCTCATGAATTTGGTCACAATTGGGGTTCTGAACATGATCCAGATATAACTGAATGTAGTCCAACAGCTAGTCAAGGAGGATCTTTTCTTATGTATACGTACAGTGTCAGCGGATATGATATCAACAATAAAGTATGCTTAAATAATATATTTAAAATATTAATTATTATTAATTTTATTCTTCAGAGATTCTCTCCGTGTAGTTTACGGTCTATACGTAAAGTTTTGCAAGCAAAATCAGCACGTTGTTTTTCTGAACCTGAGGAATCATTTTGTGGTAATCTCAGAGTTGAAGGCAATGAAGAGTGTGATGCTGGTCTATTAGGTACCGAAGATAATGACTCATGTTGTGATAAAAATTGTAAACTTAGAAGAGCTCAAGGTGCCCGGTGCAGGTAATACAAAATAAAAAGCATTATTCATTTATCTATTATAACTATAGGTGTCATTTTATTTAGTGATAAAAATTCACCATGTTGCCAAAATTGTCAATTTATGGCATCTGGAGTCAAATGTCGTGAAGGACAATTTGCTACCTGTGAGCAAGAATCTCGTTGTACTGGTACAGGAGCTGAATGTCCAAAAAGTCCACCTATGCCAGATGGTACAGGATGTCTTGAAAGGGGTAAATGTCGGTCAGGCAAATGCATACCATATTGTGAGACTCAAGGTTTACAGAGTTGCATGTGTGATACTAGTAAGTTGAAAATAAATCATTAATATTTATAAAAATATATGGTCATTTTATTGAGAATTGTTTGCATTAAAAATAAGTCAAATAGATTTAATATGTTAAATAAAATAATGAAATATTGAATTATTGAAATTATTATGCATAGTAAAATATGTTTTGGTTAAATTGGATTTATTACCTTGTCAATATTTCAAACCCACTTTTGAAGTGCATCAATCAATTAGGTTAAACAAAACAAATGTATATAATTCTATTCAAGCTTTAGTAAATATTTAACAATTCTAAATACAAGAATATTAGTTATTACTTGACTTAGGGACTTCTAGCTTTAACAATCATACAAATATGCTTTAATGAGAAAAAAAACATTAAAATATGCAAAAATATGCACAATCAAATTTTGAATTTAGATTTTATATAATATGAAAAGGATTTCTAATTGATTCTGCTACTTTTTACATAATTCAGAAAAAATATGTAAATGCTAGAAGTTCCTAAGCTTTGTCATTACTACTATTACTGTTATTATTTCTAGTATTACAATCCTGTAAGCGTTGTTGTCGTACTAATCTAAATGATACATGTTATCCTGTTGATCCACCTGATGTATTACCTGATGGAACCCCATGCATTCAAGGATTTTGTAACAAGGTACTATTCAATTGTTTGATATTTGTTTAGAAAAAAATAAAATGTTAAATATGTTTATTCATAATAGGGTGTATGTGAGAAAACTATTCAAGATGTTGTGGAACGTTTTTGGGATATCATTGAAGAAATCAATATTAATAAGATGTTAAGATTTTTAAAGGATAATATTGTAGGTACAGTTATATTAATTACTGGTTTGATATGGGTACCCGCTTCTTGTATAATAAACTGGTTGGATCATAAACGAGCAAAAGAAGCTAGGGAACGAAGAAAATGGGAAGATCAAGATGATTTTGTTCAAATGTCTAATGATGCAAGGCCGAAAAAAGTAATTTACATTAAAGTGCCAATAAATCGAAATGGTAGTATTAATGATGAACAAATGTAACAATTAAATTAATATTATCAACCAATATATTAATCACTCCACAATCTCTATGCTATAATTGAAAAACAAATTTTTTTTTAAAATTGTATTAAGTTTATTCAGCTTATTTTTTGTTTTACAATTTTCATTATATTAAACAAATATTAATTTGATTTTTAAACTAGTTATTATTAAAGTTTTAAAATAGAAAGAAATTAACAATGAACTTTTTTTTTATACTTAATGGTATCGCAATAAATCAATTTATAATGTATTAGGTTAACTTCAAATTATTGTATTTTAATAAAGTTAATTATGTTTGTAATATATTTGTTTAACCAATAATATAACAGAGTTTACAGTAACAAGTAAGAAATAAAAGTATACCATCATTTATACTTAAATTATTATAAAAAAAAATCAACTTAACCAGACATATAAAATACAAAAAAGGTTTTAAAACATGGTTACCACGAAACTTTATTTTGAATTTTCTGAATTTGCCAGTGTAAACAAATAATATAGATTAAAAATATATTTTTTGCTCTCAGTTTTTTTAAGTTTAATAGTATTAGTTACATATTAGAATAAAATACGTAATAAAATAATACACATACAAATATTTAATAAGATATTTTTTTTAAAATTTTGAATAATTAATATTTAATAATGTAAATAGAGATTAAAGTTTTAAATTTAAATCCCCTGACTTTCAGATTTCCAAAAATCGTGGCAACCATGTAGAAATATAATATAAAACAATGTTTAATAACTAAACTAAATTAAACACATAAAATAAAATACTTATTTTACAGTACTAAAATTATAATAACAAAAATTTAGATTTTTTTGTGTATGTTATACAGTTTGTACCAAACAATTTGACAAAAAATGTAAACATGTATGTTGCAAAACCAAGGATATTAATATAATTTAGTTTGCCATATAGCTTCCATGGTATAAAGTATGAAATAATAATGAGGAAACAGGTTGCAGCTTTGGATAATTACTAGTAAAAACAATGATTGAAGCACTTGAATTTCCTATCAAAATGTTTGGTAACTGTGTGACTGTTATTTACAAAGACTATTAATCAAACTGAAATAATTGGTATGTGAGTATGTGTGTGTAAAAAAATAAATTTATTATAAGTAAAAATATTCCCAATAACATTTCAAATTCATTAAGCGTTTACGTGTAGTATAATCTTAGTCAAACATTTAAAAAAATAAAATTATTTACATATTGTACTCCATTAAGTAGTTCACGTGTAAAAATAAAATAATACTTCAGTCTGTGGTTAAGTAACCTAATTTGATATTATAGCAAAATTTGGTTAATAACGTATGAGTTTTTTTTTTTAATTTTAACAATAGATAAAATATAAATGTAGTTTCATGATTTATGTAAATAGATTAATTAATATCTATTGAATAATAATAAAGTTATAAAAAATCCATTATCCCTGTCAATAAATAGGAAACACAAATTATCCAGTGTATATTAAAAATTATAATGGAAATAAAATAAAGACTATATTATTATACTTAAAATCATAATGGTAGAAACTTAAACTGAAATTTAAAAAAAAAAAGAAAGGAAAAATAGTTTTTGGTAAGTTATATTTCCCATTAAAATAACTTAGGTATTCAATTTTTAATAATCACAATTATTCTCACAATATTCATATTATAATTTGTCAATTGGAAATGTTTGAGCCATTATTTTGCCCATGAAAAATGATCACACGCATTTAAAATGAATGATACGTTCTGGTTTAAATGATAAAAATAGTGGTACTTATCAAGTATTTTAACAAAATATACTAATCATATTTGCAGTTATAAAATTAACAAAAAGCAGAAATAAAAAGAAGTTAAGACCTTGTACTATATTAATTTATATAATAAAATAGTAAATACTGTTTGTCCAAAAGCTACCTCTTATTGACTTCTGAATAAATTGAATTATGATTGATTTCATTTATGTCTATTTTTAAGCTTTCATAGTTTGGATCATTTTCAATATATTCAGCAGTCATTGTCCTAGTCAAACTTGCGTAATCAGGTTCAGACGGTCTTTCAATTTTTTTTATCCGAGCATAACCATGGTTAGTGGGCCTTAACTCTTCGTAATTAGGATCGACGTCAGACACTAGTGGTTGTTTAGGCTCGACCAATCTGTCATAAATACCTTCATTGTACAAAGGAAGCAATGTAGGAGATGGTTGCTCCGGTGAATCATTACGTTTTTTCATTACTTTGGCATACATTTCATCCAAGTACTCCGGAGGCTTTGGTAAAGGTGAATTGGCCGGTCGTTTTTCAGGTTTAGGAGAATTAGTACTTACAGCACTAGATGAAGAATCTATACAAATTAAATTGATAGCACCTTTAGAAATTTAAATTGTTAAAAGTTGCAAACTTTTACCTTGTCTGGAATGTGTTTGTGTTTGTTCTGCTCCATTCATATGGGACGTAGAAGCTTTATATGCTTGACCCATTGAGGCGACTGGAATATTATTTACACTGGGTATTTGAGCATACGTTTCACTTCCACTATTATAAACATTATTACTTGGGTCCATGATAGCAGCATACATTTCATCTGTAAAAATAAACATGCATAATTGTATTGGGTTTTTTTTTTTTTAGTTATTAAGCTGAAAAATATTCTATACCAGAATCATCTGAAACAAATGCATAATGGGGATCAGTTGGTATACTACAATTTCGAGCACTGGACATGATTCTGGATAATGGTTCTCGAACACTAATACTTGTGTACCCTTCTGAAATTTTATTTTATATATTATAATTTATAATAAAACATCCATGACATTTAATAATATTCCTACTACTAGAATCATGGGAATCGCCACTGTAATGGCCTTGTCTTGGTTGCACGTTTAATGGATGATGTTCTACAGGTCCTACTGGTGGAGTCATATAAGGAATGTTAATACTGGCAGCTTCGTCACCTGCAATTACACTAGCTGCTGCTATATCATGATCAGGAGTAGCTCTATCAATAACATCCATTTCTATGGAATCAGTTAAACTAGATTTCTCCAATCTAAAATAATAATTTTGAATATAATTCATATATTTCAATTTCAAACATAATAACATTAATTCATGATACTATTTATTATTTATTTAGTACTATACCTTTGGGAACCAGCATAATGATTATTTAGATTGTTGGCACCAACTTTAGCGTATGGGTGTTCCTGCTGTAATTTGTCATAAGGATTTTCTTTGTTCACAGAGGCATAGACACATTCACTTTTAGAGACTGTAGTGCCACTAGACGGAGACATGGTATTATTCATATATTTTAACGGGTCACCTTTGATCCCATTTTTATTCTCTTCGACAGTAGCATATAGCTCAGAATTGGTATCACCACCATACCAAACAGCGGTAGCAATTGTATCTGAGCCTCTAGGAGTTTCTACTGGTAAATCAGGAAGGCTTCTTGTCGCTGAAGATAATGTAGCACCAGCTGAACTTCTGTAATATATAATATAATTTAAATGTTTATAATAAAAATTAATTTTTCCTATAATAATAATAATGTTATAAAAACCTTTTGGTACTATTTGTTGGGGATGGACTTGCTGATAAGTTCCTGTCCACTGGTTCTGGTCCAACATCAGGATTGGTGATTTTTACCATGCCAGCAAGACCAAGTAATTCATTTCTATTATATTACAAGCGTAAAAATAAAAATATAATATAATACTATGAAATACTCAAATAACTATTTTTATTTTATTACTTTTAATAAAATAATAAATATAGGTAGGTATTTAATATGTATTATATATTATATAGTTAAATATTATATTAATGTCAATTTAAAACAATTTATTTCAGTGAGTTATGTGGGTTGAAAGATAATTGATCAATAGGTAGTATACAGCCAAATATATAGGTTAAATCTAGTTTTGGGTCACTATTGAGGACCACCTCTTATGATTTTTAAACTCCTTGTGTCATTTCAAAATTTAGTTCAATCATCTTTATGTCTAAGTGTTTTATTTGTAATTAAGTATTACTTTACTACCTGCATAATAAAAAAAAAAAAAAAAGAATAGACCCCTATTTAAATAAAATTGTGTTTGTTTTGTTCAAGTTTAAACAAAATATTGTAAATTATAATTTTAATTTCCGTGAGCGTATATTTTGTACATAAGAAATACAAGAGTTTAAAAATAATTTAATATGAAATTTTTTTAGTAGGTATAAACATTTAGATACTTAAGTCTATCAAGATTTGAATCAAATATACCTAATAATCCTAATAATCCTAATAAACCTAATCAATATCCAACTAAATATTTGAAGTAAGTTTTTTATTTTGTTGTATATTTAACATTAATAATACATAATAAGATTATAATGCGACATGCAAACAAAAACTGTTACAAGTATTAAATCGCACATACAATAAAATTAATATACATACCATACTGTTTTAACATACAATAATTATAAAATAAAAACAAAAACTAAGCTCAACAAATTTTATTTAAAACAAAAGTACTAAATACATTGAGGAGTTACTTACTTTGGTATTGATTTGTGACAGCCACATATACAAGCAACAATCAATATAACAGTGGTAAACAAGAGTCCGCCAGACACAAACCATATCCAACTGTCCTCATACATCATGATATTATTACAGAATTCAATCTCATTTTTAACAAAAATATAACTTAACTTTGAGCGTTTATAAACATTAAAATTCGTTGTATGTTTCCATTTTGGAAGTACATTTTGTTAGTTTTACATGTTTTTTGACAATTGAACATCCACAAAACTGACGCCATATGATAATTACACAATAATTATAAAATATCTTGAACATCAATTTAATATTAATTTAAATGAAAAGATATTATAATCATGAATGGATTAAAACAATTTTATTTGTTTAACTTTCCAAAATCAAGTCTCATATTGAAAAAATTGTTTAATGTTAAATGTTTATCAATTTTGTGTTATCAACAATTTTTATTACGGTAATCCCCACTTTCCTTCTATACTCGTTCATAATTTGTAAAAGAATATATTCTACAAGTCGGTAAAGTCAGTAAAATCGTACCTACAAATCTTCTTTTAAACAAATTGTCAATTGCCATTTTCTACTATGTACATATACTCAATATTTTCTTGGTTTTATTAACTTTATATTTTGAATTAATATTTAATTCTTTGTGATTCGAAAACAATGGGGAAAAGAATAGTTCTAATTATTTCATTACTGTGTTGTTATGTAAATTCATATTCCCGTTTAGATGAAAATGAAACATTAAAAACGAAAACATTATCTTTAAATGTTGAACCAGAATTCAATGTGCGCCATCTAAATAAACCATTTAAAATTAACAAATTAAATTTAATTTGGAGTAAAGCTAAACAAGTAAAACATTAGATTAATATTTATTATTTTGTTAATATTTATATTTACCTAAATGATTTATGAATAATTCATAGAAGCGTTCAGAACCGGAATTAAGATCTTTGCTATCAGAATTGCGAATTCAAGACGAAGATGAACGAGAGCTAAAAGTACACAAAACCAAAAATTTGGACAAAGATGGAGAAATGGAATCTATTGTTCGAAAAAAACTTTTAGGTACGTTTACATTATTAACATTATTTATATAGTATTGTGCAAATTAGCAATTAATGTTTTACTACAGAAAAATAATATTATGTTCATTCCAAGAAAATGGTTAAATATAGAAGCAAAGTGGGTGCATGCTATATTTTTGTATATCTTTAAAAATAAAATATATTTGTACAGTTTTATGTATTTGGACACTGAAAAATTGTATACAGCAGTATAAATATCACCTTTTATATTATTTATTAGTTATTACTAAATTTAATTACTGTACGGCGTAGGGAAAGAGCGCACCCATTGCCTAGTACATGTAAATGCTAATGACGGGAAAGAAACCACGTTTAGTTCAATTACAGGAAATCACAGTTTACACAATAAAACAAATGGCAATGGTTTTAAACTTATTAACCTGGCAGTTAAGAAAGGCCTAGAAATAAAGAGCATAATGTTTGACATAGAGGTCACCAGATAGAAGATACACTAATCAAATCAATCTTATTCTGGTAAATTCAAGATCAAAAATAGTATTCAAAATGTCAAAATCATTAGAGGAGCAGACTCAGATTCAGATCACAATCTAGGAAAAGGTAAAATGGAAATCAAATTCACAATATGTCCATGAATAAATGTTGAACCTTTAGCCAGATATATGATATAATCAAGCTGGATGGTCCTATCTGTCAAAATACTTTCAGACCATAAATTACGTCAATTACAGTGGTGCAAATAGAATAGATTTATTAGATGATGGAGAAAAATAAAGGGTATCTTAAATAATGTAGTTGGTGTTGTAAAGGTAGCAAAGGAAAACAAAAAAACTGGTTAAACGATACATGTATGAAGTCTTTGAAATGAATAAGCAAATTCAAAAATCAGTGGCTTAGTAACCCAGTAAACACTGAAAAAGAAAGTAACTATAAGATATGCATAAAAGAATTTAAAATATTTTCAGAAGTAGTAAAACGAAGTTATACCAAGAACATACTAGAAGAAACAGAAAAGTACCATAAAAAGAATAGGTCAATTATTCAAAAATATTAACACTATCAGAAGGGATTTAAGAAACAAGTGATCAGCAATGGTTTACTGATCACAGGTCAAAATGATATTTAGGAGAAATGGAGAGACTACTTCGAACAACTCCTTAATTGCAAAGATTCCACAGATTGGTTTGTTTGGAGGGACGTAGAACCCGATGAGATTGATTACCCTCGCCCATCTAGAATTGATATAATACAACAAATTAGATTGAAAAACCTTAAAACTCTAGGTAAAGATGGAATCCAGAGTGAAGTATTAAAGAATTTGGATGGAGATGCCATATCAGAAATATATGATGTATTAGAAATGGTCTAAAAAGAAGAAAAGATTCTGGAGCGTTGAGGAATCACATTAGTATGACCAGTACACAAAAAGGTTGATTCACTAGATTACCACAATTACAAGGGCATTGCCTTGTACTCAACACAACTCATCAAGTATTTTGATACTGGATTCTAAACAGAATTAAATAGATTTCTGAAGGAATCCTGGAAATTACCAAGGAAGATTTAGACCAAACAGATGAACCAAAGACTAAATCTTTATTATAAAGCAGATTTTTGAAAAAACATGTGAGTAAAATAAGAAAGTATATTCATTGTTTATTGACTTTAAGAAGACATACGATTCTATACATAGACCGATTCTATTAAGTTTATTGAAAGAATTAAATTTCCCAAGAAAATTAATCAATTTAAAATTAAAAAAATAAAATAAAAAGTAGGCTTGCTAGTGTATGCCATCTTAGAAGACAACATAGAGATAGTGAAAGAACATTGTAAGAAACTAATACAGGCTGCATGTTAAATATCGATCTTATTATAATGACAAAAAAACAGAATATATGAAATTTAGCAGAGTGGATAGGATGTATCAACAGGGAAAGATTATAGAAGTAGAACATCTTTTACAGAATGTCATAATTTAAGTACTTAGGAGTTCTTTTAACTCAGGACAATCAGGCGAAAACAGATATCCAGAAGAATACAATATTGGCAAGCAAGTGTTTTTTTGGAGCTGGAACTCTCCTAAAGTTTAGACAGATTTCTATAAATTAAAAAAATAAAATGTATGTGACATTAATTTGTCTCATTGTTCTATATGAATATTAATAAAAGCAGAGAAAGTAAGATTAGACATTTGTGAAAAAAAAGTACCAAGACAAATCTATGGCCCTGTTTTTGACCCTAAAACTGGTGAATGGAGAATATGGAACAACAAAGAGCTTTAATGCATGTTTCAAAGACCAAGTATATCAAGGGAAGCCATAAAAAAAAGGTTAACGTGGGCTAGGCACGTACGGGGGGGAAAATGGTGCATTGATAAAAGCAGTAATTAAGGAGGGCCCTTTTGAAAAAATACCTTTGGGTAACTCTTGCCCTATATGGGCTATATGGGAAAACTGTATGAAGAGTTACATTATAGCAGTAAAAACTGAGCTAAAACTGGAGGGAAGTAAGTGAGAACCTCTCAAAAAAAATTTGAAAAATTAATAGGTGTGTTAACATTTTTAGTTAGGTATACATTATTCACATTATTTATAAAGTATTGTGCAAATTAGAAATTAATGTTTTACTACAGAAAAATAATATTATGTTTATTTCAAAACAAATGATATAATACAGATGCAAAGTGTGTGCATGTTTTTTTTTTATATCTTAATAAATAAAATATATTTGTGCAGTTTTATGTATTTGGACACTACAAAATTGTTTACAGCAGTATAAATATCACCTTTTATATTATTTATTAGTTATTATTGTATTTAATTTGCTCGTTATTTTATAGGTATATTAGAAAGATACAAGTTAAGTTATCATTTTGATGAGACTATACCTCAGCCTCCAAATAATGAACCAGATTTTTCAACAAAAGGTCATGCAATTGGAGATTTGTCAGAAATTGTTGATAAATATTTGTTACATGATAAACGATTGAATCAATTATGGGCTCAAGCTAAACAGTCTGGTTTTACAAGTAATATCATTATTATAAAATATCAACTACAATTATAAAACCTAATATTCATTTAATATATAGGTATTGAGCTAATAGCATTAAAAGATGAATTCCTACATCATCAAAAAAAAATTGATGAATATTATTCATTAACAAATGAAGTTGAACACATGAAAAATGATATACCCAATAGTAAATATTGTACATTTTATTATTTCTTCAATAATTTATGTTTAATTTTTGTAAAACTTAATATTTTTAAGCAATTTCAAAAAAAGGATTAAAAAATAATCATAATTCATTACACGAAGCTGATGATTTTGATAATTTTAGTCATAAACAAAGAGATCTAGAGTAAATATTTTTAATTGTTATATATTTATTTTTTAATTGTTTTATAATTTTATTTTTATTAAGAAATCGTATACGTGATATAAAAGACAGCTTTGATCGTCTTCATCGGTTATCACTCACTGGTCCAAACAGTGAAGAGTTTGTTGAACCTAAAGTACAAGAAATATGGATAAAAGCCAAAGATACAAATTTCAGTAAAGATGAACTTCAACTTCTGCATGTAAGAAAGAATTTACAATTATTGGTACAGCTTAATATGTTTATTTTCATACAGCGATGTTTTAATTCTATTAGATAATGCATTTTATAAAGTAAAAAGTAGAATGAAAGTGATTTAAATAATGTATTATTTAGTTTACCAGTGAACATATTGATTGGTACACATTGTAAAAATATAAAGTAATTTTGGTGAATTTATACATGCTTAAAACTTTTAGGATGAATTGAAAGAGTATGAACGTCGATTATTAAAATTACGACACTTAAATGTGGATTTGGCAGCTGGAAATGAACATGATGGTATTGAAATCAAAATTAAAAAAGAAAATAGGAATGTGCAGAAGCTTCATAAGGTACTCGAAGAAAAGATACATAAGCGGAGAGAAGAACTATAGACTTTTATATGGTTATCATTTTTTTGTATGATTCAATTTAAAAGTTATTTGTATTTATTTTTAGATAAAAGTTTATTTCTATGAATACCTTATACAATGATAGCAACTAAAGTTTAAAAAATTATGTTTATAAAGTTTGTGTATAATATAAACATATAATCATATTTTGTATAATGTTTACATTTTTATATTTATCCATTGACAATATTATTTGAAAGTCTAATAATACTTAATTTTTTGTGATGTTTGAAGAAGAAAAACCTATTATTGTTCCTAAACATGATTCATTTGGATTAAGAAATGCTAGTAATAATAGAATTGTTATTAAACAAGGAAAAGTAACAATTAATATTGTTATATAATTATTTTATTTTTTAAATTTTAATGAAATTATGTATATTATGTGTTTTGGGGTTATATTTTCTTTAGATGACTCAAATTTATGAAGGTCCTATTGTAAGAGGTTGTTATCATGGGCAAGGACTTATAATATGGATAAAAGGAAACCAAAAGCAAACATATGAAGGACATTTTTATGTCAATCGATTACATGGTTATGGTCGCATGACATATGAAAATGGAATAATTTTTGAGGTAATACATAATAATATAATAATTGTGATATAGTATTTACGCTGTTTTTCAATTAATTCTAGGGCTTGTATAAAAATAATGTACGTTTTGGACCAGGTGTGATAACACATCCTAATGAGCACCAAGAAGTAGGTTTCTGGTTAGGAGATCATCTTTTACGTTTAAGTTGTTATTTAACAAAACATTTAGTACCATCATATGATACACCTGATATCTATACTAAAATAAAATTATTACAATTCAAACACCTCATTGATCTTACTCGAGTTAGTAAAATTATTTTCAAATGAAAATATAATATAATTAGGTAAACATTTATTTTAATTTTAGCCACCTCACTGTGTCATAAATGTACGGGATGACTATGAAAATAACTTGAACAATAGTCACTCGTTTCCTTACACACGACATTTAAATAGTTTATTTTTTCAAAGACAAGCATTTGATTTTAAATTTGAGTCAACTGAGTCAAGGTCAATGAAGTCAAAATTAATTGATGAAAATCGATTTGTGTGTGGCCATAATTTAGAAGATTTAATATTGAAGAATTATCTAGTAATACATAATTGAATAAATAATGAAATCTTATAATTTTGTTTATTTTATAGTGTAACTATGAAATATCTACAGGCAAATATTATTTATATACAACAATATTTTTAACTGTTGGATGCACAGTGTTTAAGTAGATTATCATACATTTCAGTAGATAATCTTATAGTCTACTAATGAGCTAACATGAACGGTACTTCTCAACCAAAGGTTATTTTAAATCTAATCCTGTTCAACGATTTTTCCCTCTTACCTATCCGATATAGTTATGCATAACAAATCAATTTTTACTTTTTATTTTAAGTTTACTCATTGTCTTATTAGCTCATTATGTAGTCTCCTACACCCTAACTTAAAACTTGCACACATCTATCGAAAAAAATGTTATGTGGAACACTACATATTGCGCAGCCCAACAACGGAATAATATGTTTGGCTGATGGATTCGTGCGCGTTTAAAGTGAGGGTGCAGGACATAGAAGTAGTTAGGCGGGGACTAGGGGGTACTTGAAATCCTCAAATATTTGTTTAGTTAATAACTTAATTATTAATTATGCAGTCATACTATTGTATTCATTTTTTTTCACCATTAAATATTAAAAAATATTTAATAAATCAATTAAAAATTAAAAATATTGATATCCCGAGTTACTTATTAATAGGATTCAGGACTTTCAACAATGACATACTTTTGTTATTTATTGTATAATACAGTAATGTAGATATATAACAAATTCATTTCTCATTGTATTGATATCAAATCTGAAATTTGAATGTACATATTTTTGAATATTTCATTCATAGGTAGTTTTTGTAGTATTGTTAATTTTTTCGATTTTGTTTTTATTTTTCGTCTATTTTGACAAATTTTAAACAAAAATTATATACATTTTAACCGATCAGTAAAATTAAACGAAGCACCCTATCAAATAAAACAAAAAAATATTAATGCAATTATATGTTTGTGTTGTCTAAAAATCACAGATCGTTTTGATTTCTGCGTAGGTATAAATACGATGGTCCTTATATAGTAATACCTACTTGAATAATAAATAATAATTAGAGACTGGATTTTTAGTCTTTTATAGTTCACAAAAAGGCACTTAAAAACACGAAAAAAGCCTGAATAAAAACACTTGAAAATATTTAAAAAAGTAAAAATGATAAAGGGGTTTTAAAGTCCCCTTCTGATGACTGTTATTACATTAAATTTCCTAACATTGCAAAAATGATTGACACAAATTTTCTTTTAAAGAAAATCATATGTATATTATAAAAAAAATTACTTTTTATTAATCATTTTTGTGGTGTTGGAAAATTGTATTTATAAACTAAATCCGTTAGAGAGGGGGCTATTAAACCCCTGAATTATTTTTTTGTTTTTATATATTTGTTATGTGGTTTTTTCAAGGCATTTTGTAGTTTTCAAGAACTTTTTTGTGGATTTTAAGAACATATAAATCCGGCATTTATTAATAAGTAATACCTACATATTTGTCGATTTTTCTATGCTTATTATCATGTTTTAATATACTATAATTTCCAAACCCTGCTTATTAGTTAATCTTTTGTATTTATAATAATGTACAGTGGCGTGCATTTAATCTTGCTCTTGGAGGGGGGGGGGTTAGAAAAATAAGGAACATTTTTTTCCTAATCAAATACATACAGGGCACCGGGTTTCCCAATTCTATATAATACCCAGCCCCATCAACTTGCTATTATAGGTATACCTAGTATTTAGCTAAAATTATAGTCATGGTGTAGGATATAATCATGGGTATCTATATATTTTAAAGTTCACATCAAACACTAGATTGGTAATTAGAATTTCTTTATTATATCTGTCGCTTCATTTTTGCATATCAGTGAGTAGTATTTCAATTAAGTTTTTCTCCTAGACTTCTGTTTTCTTAGCTGTTGCCCATTGCTGCTACGTCTCTTCTCAAATCTGAAGAAGCAATCCCACTCAAAATTTGTATTGATATAACTTATACCTTATATACAGTATACTAATGTTTAATAGACAAGCCTTCCTTATATTGCGTTCACTATGATCTGTGGTCAAACATAAGACATCGATGCAGCAAAACTTGACATTAGGCGCACCACTCCGTTCAATTAATATTGTGTTGGAATCAAGAAATAATAACATTGCATATTATTAAGCAATTTTTGACATTTGGTCTGATTAGTCATCTATTGATCTATTCGTCTATTCGATGTTTTCAAACTTATTATTATTTTTTTATTACTTTATTTTGATTGCATCTACATGTTGATCAGTTCCGATAACTGGAATAAACTACACAAATTATAATCCATTGTTAAATATCTAGCGAAACCGCAGCCAAGGAACCGTCTGGGAATAATTTCTTGGTCAGTTCTCGGCGGTTTCCTAGAGAACCCGGGAAGAGTGCTTTCCTCCTCGGGCTTTTTAGATGGTACGGGCCTCTTCGTGGCGCTGGATATTAGTAGTGCCGTGGATTAATCCTGGTGCGAAGCCAACATGTAAAAATTCTCATTAGGCGGGTGATTGTCGGAACTTCACCACCGAGGTTGTATCCGTCGAGAGATCGAGACTACGGACTCGCCTCTCCATATGATCGTTCGGGGGTCCTCTTGCGTTTCGACCGTTAGGTCGCAGCGTTAGATGTTCCCGGGCGGCCCACTTTCCTCTGCAACGGAGATTGTGTTATTACGCGCGTGTCGGTAAACTCCCGACTGCCTCCGGTGCGGACTGATAATCCGTTTCGTCGGTGGCCGGGTGTCGGGATATGTCCAACTTTTGATTTACATGAAAAGTCGTTCGGGTGGTTTTCGGAGCCCGGCGTCGACTGGCATTCTCGGCGCCGAACGGAGACCCGAGTGTCGGCCAAGGTTTCGTGTCGTGGTCGGTGCTTTGCGGTTGAATTCGAACGGGCTTATGAGTTTCGTTGGGTAGTGGTTAAATTGCCTGGGGCTACCCACTCGACGACCCAACCCGTAATCAGGCGGTATGTGAAATGGGTAGTGATCGGTGGGACCACGCTCTGATGCGTTGATACGCCCTGATCACTCTGGGTCTTTCGAATTGCTACTTAGCTAATATAAGGTACCCGGTTGTACCATGTTTTAGACACGGATTAAAAATTGGGTCCGCTGTTATTATTAAATATTACAAAATGGAAATGGAATTTCTAACAAAGTAGCAACAATTCACTAACTTATTAACGTTGTTTAACAAGTAACCATAGTAACTTAACTTAGTTCTAAAAGCATTAAGCAATAGATTCTACCCAAAGATGGCTGCCGGCTATATGGCTTCTATACAATAATCAGATAACATGATATTAACAGACAACAGAGGTGTTTAGGATTTTCTTGAAGAGGGGGATATGAAATAATTTTTTTGTGCTATTGCTACCTTTTAATAGCAGTTATTCCATGTAAAGCATTTTATAACAATGAAAACGATTAGAAATGATTTAATAATATTATTTATTTTAAAATCAACGAATTCCTTATCATCACCAGTCGCAAGCAATGTTGAATCCAGGTATATGTCAAGGGGACTATACCCCCTGGAATTTTGTTTGTCTTCCCTGTTAAATATAGGTGAATTAATAATTAATTAAATAATTAAACAAATTTGACTGGTCTTAGTAATTGGGTAGATATTAAAAAAAAAAAAGTTCACAACTATAATTTTATTAATGCCCCCTCCCTCCCCAATAAAAATTGTCTGGATTCAACATAGGTCGCAAGTTGTTCGGTGAGCTTCATATTTTGTAAATTAATATAGTAGTGAGCTATTTTTATTCAATAAATACTTGTGGGTTTTACCCGGCTTCGACTGGAATGTTCTATTTTAATTTTGTTGTTATTATTATATATATATCGCCACTCATATTCCACAGAATAATAAAATTATAAGTAGAGCAGAGGACTTGTAGCATTTGCACATTAACAAAAATATCAGAGTACGAAACAAATACGTTTCATATTTTGAAACTTAATGTCAAAGATACGTCTACGCTTAACTAAGGAAACCAAATCAAGTTGCGCAGCAACAGATTCATAGTTATGGGCTTCACAAGGGATATTCAATTTAAAGCTTGCGTGCCTCAAGAATTTTCGTTGGACTCTTTCCAGCTTCAAAGAATCATTGATGTCGTGAGGAACCCAAATAACAGAACCATACTCTAGAATAAGGCGTACAAGTACATAATATAGCACCTTAAGGATAAGATAATCGAAAGTCTATATAATCTTGAGACAAACCCCAGAGTTTTAAAGGCCTTACAATAAATATGTTCGATGTGGGGACTCGGATCAAGATTGCTACTTAGAATAAACTCTAGATCTGTAACACTGTCATTAGAGTATGAAAGAATAGCATATTCGAGATGGTACAAATATACAACAGGGGATTGAATCCTGGCAAAAGTCATGGTTTTCCACTTAGAAACATTGAAGGATAACCCTCAGTGAATTGATCAAAATCATTCTGTAACAAGATACAGTCATCCAAAGAAGATATACGAGAGTAGAATTTTACATCGTCGGCAAAACATAAAATATGGCTGTGGGAAAGAATACTTGTGACACTATTGATAATAAGGAGAACAGGAGCAGAGAAAGATGTCCTCGTTAAGGAACACCGAATGTTGCAAGAAAAATTTTAGATTTTATTCCGAGCAAATTGACCCATTGATGAATTGATATTTTTTGTATAATACTTACAATTTTATTTAAATTCTTAGGCTTATCACTTTTGAAATTTTTAAAATTGTATTTTATAAGTTACAGCCATTAGAAGAGAGAAATTTAAAAACGTACTACCAGTTTAGATTCTGAGTGGAGCGAAGACATTTATGGTTTTACAAAGATGTTTTTTTTTTTTTTTTATCTGTGCACAAAAATTCTATCGAAATCTTGCTCAGATATATACGCATGGTACCATTTCTGAAAGGGAATCTTTAGGTGCCTTATGGTACCTTTGGGAGGCAATATTTTTATTTTCATTATATTTGGGAAAAACCTGGATAAAACGTAAGAAAAATGGGAAATGTGTGAAAATATTACTTTTATTATTTTTCAATTTTGTTATTTGTTGTAATTCAGTTAAAAATATTCGTAGAGACTTGAAATTTGTACAGAAAACTTATATTTGCTTTTTTAGACATAGTTAAATTTTCAAAAAATTTAAGCTATTTTTGAGCTATTTATAAACATTTTAATTTTGCGAGTTTTGTACGTAATTTTTATTCGGTAGGTACTCTGTGGTCAAATTGTTAGATTTAACAGAAATGCTTGAAAACTAAACAGGAGGTTCATTAAGAGTCTTACTTTGTGGTCAAAAAAAGAAAATTTGAGTCTAATGTAGTATTTTTTTTTTTTAAAGGAATTTTAATGTACAATTTTGACAAAAATTGTTAAGTAAAAAATTATGCGGAACAAAATTTAATTTTTAAATTTTTTTTTTTTAAACATATGTATATTGTCGATTTAAAAACGATGATGAAGTCAGAATTGAGCGGATTAACTGAGTTTCAAAATTATAGCTTTTTGAATTTCTGATATTATGCGGATATTATATGTTTTGTTAAATAAATAAATATTGTCTTGTTTAAAGTATGTTTGTCGTAGCTGAATGGTTAAATATACCTGTTTTTATCCTAGAGTCTGCGAATTCGAACCGTGTTTCGAAAAAAATTGTTTGCATTATTTTTCCTTTTACTTAAACAAGGAAAAAACAAATGAATTTTGAATGTACCTAGAGACCTAAGCAATCGCTCACTTGGACTATTTTAATCGCAAAATACCCATTGAATTGTTATGCAAACCTTTCTACCAAAAATCTTGCTTCGATGTATCAAGTATAGCCTTTTTTCTGAAAGAAAATTTTATCTCCATGGTAACTTTAGAAGATTATTTTTTGATTTTCCCAGGAGTTTTCCCTAATAAATGGGAAAAATTGTGAAAAACATGGAAAAACCGCAAGAAAAACAGGAAAAATCGGTGCAATATTAAACAAATATTATTTAAGAAAACATATAATGCCTATTTAATTATTTTACCATAATATGACATATATATTGTTGACAAAGCATCACTATCAACTGAACTAAGCTCAGAATCGTTTCTTCGTTAGTTATGGTTTATCGTTGCTTACAGATATACATTAAATTACTTATAACATCCTAGGACGTCTTTTTTTTCTGTTGTTCTTTTTTCCATGTTCTTTTTTCCGGGATTCGATGGTCATTGGATAAGCTATTTCACCGTAATCGATGGTCAACTATGCTAACTTCAATCGTGGTATAAGCACAGAATAGATAAGGTCTATCATGAATATATAACAGATAAAATAATACCTAAATATAAAATGGTTTTAAATATTTTTAACATTAATTAGATTTCCGTTATTTTCATTTTTACCATGAACTACTCGTAAGTTATTTATATTTACATATGTTATTTTTATACGTACAGAATTTAATAGACTTCTATATTAAATTAAGTTTTAATTTATTCAAATATTATCATTCATTTATGTGTTTTAAAGAAAATATCAACTGACCCAACCCAACCGAATAATACATTTTTATTGAACTGTGGAATTAATATTGGTAAACAGTTTGAGTACCTAAATAAAACCTCGTGGACGATCAATATTAATCAGGATGATAACATTAAATCAAAAATAATTTCTGAATCTGTTATACAATCATTTGAAAATGAGAAATTTGACGAAATACGGAATTACTATTCAAAGTGTTTAGCATATAATAATAACACCTTAGATAAGATGATATTAGCTCATGCTTATCAGCAGAGATTTAGTGAAGTACTTACCTATATACCTACCTACTTAAAAGTTAAAATATTGATAGTCAAGATGAGAGTAAAATAATATAATTGCTTTATGTTTACAGAACACCTTGCTGTACAATATAGAAAACATTTGGAATGAAAAAAGAAACATATTTATGCCTCCAAACCTCCAAAGTCAAGAATCAGCTGCTTTAAACTTGTTGAGTAAATTAGATCTGTGTCCTGGTGAAATAGAAAGATTAATTAAAAATTATAAAATTGACGTGGACATATCCGATTCCCGAGGAAATACTCGTCTCATGATATCTTCTGTAATTTTTTTACTTTTACTTAAAGTCTTATTTTTGTTCCAATTATTTAAATTTAATAATGTTTGTGTAATTATAATTTTACTAAAGGCCAACAATCAACATGAAATTATTAAATGTATGATAAATCTAGGTGCTAACTTGGAATGCTACAACGACGATGGATTTACTCCTTTAAACTTAACTCTATTACAATACATATGCTTATTAAACGATATTAAAAAATGGAATGGATATTTAATACCTCATATTAGTTTTAAATTTAATATTAGAAAAGGTGAGTTTTTCCAATTATTGATAACCAACCAAAACTGTTTAGATTATTGTCATTGTTTTGAAAAATCAAAATTTATTTACAAAATTGTATGTGCCATATATTATCTAATTCATATTTACTGCTAGTGTTGTAGGTATTCTATGCATTAAAATGTGAATTGATTTATGTAAATATTGAATGAGAATTACTTCTTTGTTTCAGGAGACCAAAATGTTACTATAAAAAATGTACAGAACATGAACTTTTTTGAACCAGAAAATTTGACTAATATTAAGGTAAATTATACCTTGTTAAATATTTCACCAAAAATATTACCTAATTTATTTATTTATTATATTTTATGGATTGAATCTAATTTTAAATAGGTACAGTGCATAACAATAGGTATTGAATATAAATTATGAAATTTATGGTATTACATAAATAAACCCTAAACAATTACATTATTATCATAAGATCAATTAGTTTTCTTAATAGGTATTCAGCAAGGCCGGATTTAGGGTTGCGGGGGACCCAGAGTTTATATCAGTAAAAACCCTAGTAAATAGAGGTAGGTATATATTAAAATTAAACTGGTAATCAAAAATAAATCTGTTAGTAAGTTACATAAAATGTATTTTATTTAAATTATATTATTATAATAATACAACGTTAATAATTAACTGTGCCGTATGCCTCTAATGGCTATTACCTTATCATCATAAGCACATTTTTTGTTGGGTTAAAATTATTTTCCGACAAAATATAGCCCTCCATGTGGAAGTAGAATTTTGTGGAGGTCACATGGCCCCCTAAATCCGACATTGTATACCTGAGTATAATATACCCTATAGGGCTATTGGAAATAAAACAATACCTACTTTAAAGTTTATTTATTAATTAATACCTATATAATAATAGTTAACAGAAAAATATGATGGAATCGAAAATACAAATCCAATGTTGAGACATTTAAAATCAAAGTAAACAAAACTTATATGAATTTAATCGGGCAGTACCAGAGTCATGGGAGCTCGTGACCCTTCCTGGGGTCAAATTGTTTTTTCGAAATGTGTACCTATTGGTTTTATCACAGTGGCGTATCTAGGTCCGTTTTACGGGGGGAGGGGGGAGGGCGAAATATATTTTCACCCATTATCAAAATAGAAAATTTCTTAAAAATTTAAAAAATGTAACGATGCACACATATTGTCTTGTCACATATAATTATACAACCAACGGGGGGTGGATGCCCTCTTCACCTATCCCATAGGTACGCCACTGTTTTACCATGATGTGTATGTGTGTATGTATACAACTCTTCAGCCACAAATCATTTGTTGGTACGCAATGTATGTATGTTCGTAATAACTAGGGTTCGGGACTCGTTGCACTAAAATATGGAATATGCATGCAAATATGCAGTCAAAATCTTCAAAATATACTTAAAAATATGTAGGCAATTTTTACTTTATTTTTGACGCATGAAACATATTATAATAATTATAGAAATATAAATCTCAAAAATAGATAGGTAGGTATATAATAAAAATCGTCGATAACAAAGTTGATTACTAATCGCTAAAGATAAAGATACTACGGTTACATGAACAGCTAAAACGTTTTGACTCAATTTGAATTAGTTAATTAGACTCTTAAAGAGACACGCACCTATGACCTATACCTATACAAAGTAATATCTTAAAAGAAATATTTTTGAATGTTATCTAAATGTGATTTACCCGATAATTTTAGTTAAAAAATAAAAATTAATAAAAATAAAAAACATGCGAAATATGCACAAATATTGTAAAAATTGCTTAAATATGCACTTTTCTTTAAATGCCACAAAATATCCGGAAATATGCAAATTCAAACGTTGTATTTAATTTCGGTATTTCATAAAATAAATGTATAGCTTATATCTTGAATAATCTATGAACGCTACAAAAGAACATGCAAATGCAAGAAGTCCCGAACCCTAGTAATAACGGTTTCTATTATTTCAATGTGATTTCCAGTAAATTAAATGATGTATATACCCTATGTATATTGTATAATATAAATATATATTTATATCATTTATTCCTAAATTTTGATTATTTTTGTACATTTTATCATTCTAAAAAATAGTAAATGATAGGTAGGTACACATGATAATACAAATTATTCGTGCCTTCCCCTCCCTGGGAATTTTTTTCTGGCTATGGTACTATAATGAAGTATCTATTGCCTCATAATAAATATTCAAATTTGTATTTCAGACAAACATTAATAGACTCAGTTGAAGATACAATAATACTTTTAATTAATATGGGTGCTAAACCTACTACTTGCTTCACACCAAAAACTTCATTTCATTTAGCCTTATTGACTACAAATCCAGCAATTTTAAGCGCTGTTTTCGACGCTGGAGGATCTCCACCTTATACTTTATATAATGAAGTAAGTATCTATTGATTAGTTTCAATTGATTCGAATACCAAAGTGTACAGATATAATTAGTGATAATCTTATGAATAATAAGGATTATAAATTGAATTTGTTACATGTGGCTGCTTTGATGCCAACAAATTATAATGTTGTCGAATGCGTTAAAATTTTAATTATGCATTGTGTCGACCCAAATTCAAAAGCATTAGTAATAACCTATTTATATCTATTATTATTCAATAATTGTTTGTAAAACATTATATTTATTTATAGCCGATATTAAATGTATTTCGTTATCAAATACCATGGCAACTGATTACAAATCAACAGGCTACTATGACACCTTTAGACATTTATTGTTTAAAAGAAAATAAAAATGTTCTTAATGATAGCTTAATGGTTGACGATCAATCAGAAGCAAAACTGGTCTCTATACTTTATGATGTCACAGACAAAAATCATACTTATTGTGGATTCAATTCTATAGCATTAGCTATGTTGACAGGGAAATTAAATTTAACTGAAACACTTTTAAAAAAAAATATAACAGTTGTAAATGAAATTATCTCTAATTTCGGAACATTATTAACATTATTACTCAACCCTAATTATAATGTCAACTTATCAAATCAAACTCTAAATGAACTTTTGGATATGTTGTTAGGAGCTAATTCAAATCCTTTTAAAATAGTTGAAGTTTCCGACAAGAAATTTAGTGGCAATGTTTATGATTATTGTTTTATGATATCTGAATCTAAAATGTAGGTATTAAATGTATTGTTCTGTTAAACTAACAATATACCTATGTAATGTGTTGTGTATTTTTATTTAGTTCGGACCAAGGTAAATATAAAACTAACTTGAGAGGAATAGTTGAAAAATTAAAAAATGCTGGTAGAGCAATATTGAATTTAAACTATTCAAAACAAGCTAAAGATGTGTTCATGTAAGTTACTTATTAAACTATTTGAGTATATTATTGTACATGGTATATTGTATTATAACAAAATATCAATAATTAAAAAGTTAAAAGTTAAGTTATAAGTGACTTTTTGATAACTTATTTAGCTTGACTAGTAAACAAAAATATAGATTCTTAGTGTTAGACTATAACTTAGTTATTTTTTTAAAAATTTGAGTTATTTCTAAAAAGCTATTTTTAATTTTTTTTATAATAACTATATTATGTTTTTGTATTGAATCTTTTGATGAAAATTAAATAATATACTGTGCATTTACAATTTATATTACATGGTCAGATATATATATATAACAAGTCTAGTATGTTCATTAATAATTGATTATACTATAGTGCTATACTATGCATTATGAGTGTAGTTAAGAATAATTGAAAAAACTTAAGTTATTATTTTCCTGAAAATGAGTCCTATCGAACTTAGTTGCCTAGGTACCTATTCAAATTCATTTAAATTGTAACTCAGCTAACCAATTTATACATTTTTGTTGTGCTAATTTAACTTAAATTAGTTGGAAAAAATTGGTTAACTAGTCTGACTACAAAATATAATTATTATTAATTATACACAATACTTTATTTTTAAGTGTTACTAGAGTTACTTACTTAGGTAGATATTTAGTAAAATCAAAATATTTATCCACCTATAATTTATATAACTATAATATAGCCATTATAGGTATTACAATATTAAAGTAGGTATTAAGTAAAGGTGTTTTTCTAATCTTAAATTTAAAAAAAATTCTCTACTTCATTAATTATAATATTAATTTACCTATAATTTACATAAGTATTGTTAACTGCATTAACAAAAAAAAATATTTAAAAATTATTAAAAAAATGAATACAATAATTATTGTAAAAAATTATTTTAGAAATAATTATAAAAAACACAAGATTTTGACATTACCAGAAGATAAGAAATCAATGATATTTTGGTTGAATTCCGATTTAAAGTTTATCATTCAACAAGTTAAAGCAGAAAAAAAGTTAACTTCTGAGTCATTTCCTATTAAAAATGTTGAAAAAACCAAAACTGTTTGTATTATATGTTATTTTTAGGTATAAATAACATAAATAATATTTCTTTTTTAGAATACTAAAAAAAAAATTCAAAATAAAACCATTGAACAATTATTACAAGACAACTCAACAGTTCATAATCAAATTAATCTTACTGAAGTAAGTTTTGATGTAGGTTATATATTTTCGATTATTTGTATTAATTAGTAAATCGATTAATGAAAATCAATAAATCAGAAATTAATTTTCTATACATACTGAGACAAAAAAAAAAAAAATAGCAATTAGCTTAACTCACTAAGTTTATAATCTTGTCTGTTTTTTCTATTAACTTTTTTTTATTCATTACCAATCGTTATAACTTGTAGTAGCATACCTAGTCAAAAAAAGGTTTAAGATTAATTTTCAATTATTTAGTTATTTTTATTAATTGGTCATACTAAAAATATATCATGAAAAAAAACCTACGGCCAAATTATATTAGATAGTTGTATATTTAATATTATAAATTTAGGAAATTTTTTAGGACTACCTACTTATAATTTAGTTATTTATTATTTCAAGGTTTTACCTATATTAATATATAGTTATTACTCAAGAATGATTTTAATCTTAAGGTCATCAACTTACCCTGGTCTCTTTTATGAATTTTTATTTCTATTTACAATTTTCTAATTTTATAGGAAGAAATTCAAGTATGTTATGAGTGTTTAAAACATTTGAAAAAAGAAATTAAAACTTGCTCAAGTTGTTATTTTGCACTATTCTGTTCGAATAGTTGTAAAATGAAACATAAAATCAACGGATGTATAGCACAAAAGAGAAAAAGTAGTTTAAGTAAAAGTGAACAAACCAAAAAAACCAAAGTTAAACCAAAATCATACCATGTATCATCTACACAATTTCTTTTGTTAGAAAAATCCAGTATGAACAGTATGAATAGTATTGAAAACTGTAATATGAACAGTAAGTAATCCTTAATATATATTTATATTCATTCAATTATTAAAAACTTTGATGTTGTAAAAACTCTAAACAAATTAGGTATTTCACCGTCAATATTGATGACATATTCAAATTCAACAAAGTCGTCTTTACTAAAACCATTGAATTTTTCAACAAAATCGAAAATCTCCACTACTAGTATGTATCTGAAATCAAACTACCTAATTTTAAATTTTATAAACTAAACAAAATTTAAATTATGGGTTTTTTTTTTAATAGAACATATTTCTTAAACATAGACATGTCTGTGAAACTAAATATGATTAGTAATTAGATCATTAGTATTTAAATTTTCAATAAATAAATAACTAAATAAACATTTTGTTAAAGCTAACAAATGGTTTATTTGTTCTATTTGTAGATCGTTTTATAATTATGTATGTAGTTACAGAATGCATATTCTATACAAATATATTTATATTAAGACATACATATTACATACAAATATATAATCTACAAAGCAGGGCTTCAAATCAGTTTTGTTATTAACCAGTTATATTGGAAAATTAATATGAACGAAAACGGATTGGAATATTATTTATTTTATAGAAAGAAAATTAAATGTTTAACCAGAATTATTATATAAATAATTTTTATATTTCAAATTAATGATAGTAATAATTGTTTGTATGTTGGTTACTCTGTTTCTACACGTAATATGAAAAATAGCTGACACAGGGAACGGGTGGAGTCACTGTAGTAGGTAATTGAGAAGGAGGGATTTAATTTATACTTGTAACCATCGGTAAAACATTGCTAATGAAAAACAATTCGGAGCGAAGTTCAGCGTGTTTTGAAAGACCGTAATATTTACAATTTTCGTCTAAGTATGATTTTAAAATTTTCGTAAAAAAAAATACTACATAACATTAAATTTTTTTATGTTCACCAAGTACGACTATAATGAACCTCCTGTCAAATTTATTTTAAATCACCCATTCCGCATGACCCTTAATTTTCCTTATTACTTAAATTATATAGTTAACATTTTTTAAACTAATAATATCTAGTTATGACAGTGATTTCAAATAATTTTATCTGCAAAATATATTTTGATTAAATAAATTAAGATTGATTGTTACAATTACTAAGAAGATCAGAATTTTAGATTCTTTTTGTTTCTTTGTCTTGCAGTGGCATAATGAGATTGGATAGTATCACTGTATCACTGTATGACAAATAACATTTTTGAATTATTTTAGTATTAGTACGTTAATTTGATTTCAGCATTATATTTCGTACACAAAATGACGTAAAAAGTAAACATTTTTATTTTGAGTTACGGACTAGTTTTGAGAGCTACGTCCATTCCATCGCCCCCCTCTCCTCCTACCACATGATGGTTTATTACAGTATATGTAAATTTTAAGCACGATTTAAAATGCCCCGTATTTATAATAAATAAATCTGGGATCCCTATCTCTGAGATTGGCTATATATTAAAATTAACAAAATCGATTTCTTTTTATTTTCAATTGGAGCAATATTTCTGGTAGACGGTGAAAGACATAAGCGTCAAAATGAGATAAGAAGAAAAAAATCGTATCGTACAAAAGCGCCAAAATCCTAGGTACCTGTGTGTCACGGTTAATTGATATATATATATATATATATATATTTATTAACCGTGTTTGTGTGATATTAAATTTAGAAATTTACTATCGTTCTAAAAAACGTTCTTCAAACGTTTAATCTTAATCGACAAATTTATTAACTGATATTTGTATGTATATTTTGTCGATTATTGAAAATTTTAAATATTTTTAAATACCCATTTATATAAAATATATAAAATATTAACTTTGGTATATCATTTTTGAACCTTTGGCGCTTATATCATATAGTAGTCCTGGTAGAAAACATCGTGAACAAAAGTTAAAAACAATGAAACGGTAACGCCGCGGATTGCCGTAAATATTTGCCATTTTACCTATAATTTTCTTTTGGGTTTGTCCCAATTATTTTAAAAACTCATTGGAAAATAAAATATATAATCTTTAATGTACCAGTTAGAGAAAATTTCATTCCGAATAGGTACTATGTACTTAGGCATACAAATTTTGGAAGAAGAATCGTTTACAGAAAAAAAAAATACACATAATAGTAAATCTAATAGATCCCTCGATACGCTCCGAATTGTTTCCTTATAGTAATAGATAAATATTATATAGTATACTTAGTAGTTTCAAAGTTACATATTATTGTTTTAAAAATAACAAAATTAACCGGTTTCATTAATTTGTAAACCGGTTTTTTAAACCGAAAAAAATGGAAAAATAACTAAAACTATTTACCACAAAAAATAACTTTAGTTTGAAGCTCTGCTTAAAAGGCCTTTCAGAGTATTCAATCCCTAAAATAAAAGTAAAGCACAGACAATTCTCCGCCGGGTACAGCAATTTAGGATAATAAAAAGCTTAAGAATTAGGTATATGTGCTAGTTTTATACGGTCCATTATTTAAACATGTAAAAATCATACTATGTATTTTCTATACAAATTATTTTGTTAAAAAAAATCTAGTATGTATATTAAGAGTAATTTTGAAAAATATATGAATAATATTTAGTGAGTAATCTTCTCATTCTTCTTCATCATAAATATTTGGTTTTGGCCATCCTCATTTTAAACTTTCATTTGATCTGATCTCCAACCTCGCTTATATCAGCTGTCCTCATATTATTTTCAATCATATCAATTTATCTTTTTTCGTATTCCTTTCCAACTTTTTCCTCCTACATTTATTTCCATTACAATTGTTTCTGCTTTCGATTCCTCTCTCCCCTTGGCTTTTCCAAGCTATTTTAGTCTGTTTTTAAACATTTTCTCTACTATCAAAGTTATGCCTAAGTTACCTCTTATGTACTCATTCCTTAACCAATCTTCTCCTGTTACTCCATTTATTCAACTAAGCATTCCATCAATGCTACACTCATTCTCTATCTTGCCCAACATTCTAATCCAAACAACATAATAATTAGTCTTATCGCACTTTTGTAGAACTTAGCTCTTATTCTCTAAGAATCATTGAAATTCTCTTATAATATAAAATAGCTGACACATCTTACCATTTTATCCAATCATATTTAATCCTATGTTCCATATCTTTATAAAAGCCACATTTTTTTTGTACAAAATATCCTAGCTAGGTAATTAATATTCTCAACTTCGCCTATAACTGCTTATTATCGTTAGCTGTCTTGTCCTGTTCTTCCAAACTTATTTTGTTTTACTTTTACCTATCCTTAGTCTCTTTTCTTCAAGTTCTACTCTCCATTCCTCAAGCATATTATTAACTTCGTACAGACATTCCGCTATCAAAGCTATATCATATGCACCATGGTATCTCCTATCATCTCTTTTTCCCGCACAAATCTAAGGTATGGAAAATCCGCCAAAGTGTTATTTAGAACTCCTCATACTGTTTGGTAGAATTTCATACCGACTGTCGATCTGATGCAACCCCATTTGTCGCCTCTTATAATATATAGAGGAATCGTGGGAGTACTCAGATACTATTTCACAAGGAGAATGGTATAGCCAATTATAAAGTGAATTATTTCACCTTACAAAAACAATATCATATGACTATTGAAATCATCCACCTGGGCTTCCCACAAGTTGGAGCTCGGGATTCCAGGTTCAATAAACCCGTAGTATCATATGCCTCCTTTAAGGGGGAAGAAGTAATCCTTAATATAAATTTATATTCATTAGTTTAAAAAATATTTGTAGCTGAAGAAACTAAAAGCTCTAAACCAATTATGTTACCTTCAATATCACTGGCATATTCAAATTCAACAATATCATCTTCTCTAAAATCATTGTCTTCTTCAAGAAAATCAAAAACCTCAACAGCAGGTATGTATTTGAAATTAAACTAATTTATAATTTATAATCATATAAACTTAATTAGATTTAAATAAGTTTTATTTTAACAAAATAAAATCATTAAACCAGTCTAGGAATATTTGAGGAGCTAAATATAATTAATACCTATCTATTATCTATATAAATGTTGCCAAAGCTAGCACCTGGTGGATATCATTTGTAGTAATATATTGTATTTCTTCTATTTGCAGATCGTTTTAAATTTATGTAGAATTTAGATTATACAAACATTAACTTATTATATAAATACAGGTAGGACTTAAAAAGAGCTTTAAAAGTACTTAACCCGTAAAATGTAATATTCAAAGAATTGTTTAGCACCTATTAAGTGGATTTTTTTATGTTATTAGTATCCTAGTAGTTTGATCCAGGGAAGCAAAGCACAGGCAATTTTCCCTTGGGTCGATGATTTAGGGAAAAACAAACATGTGATATATATATATATATATTATGTGATAGTTTTCTGCTGTCCATAGTTCAAACATATAAAATGGTATGTCATTAAAAATATTTAAACTACCTACCTACTTTTGTATTATTACTAATATTATTTGTTAGAAATTATTTACTTACCGAAAATTAGAAAAAAAAAAACATATTATTATTAGTTTTAGATTATTCAAATTACTCAAAGTCTTCACAAAAAAAAGATGGAGATACTACTTCTTCAACAAATTATGATGGACGCAGAGATAAAAAACAAAATGTGTCAAGTGTTTTTACAATTTTAAACAATAATAATAATAATTATTTGGATAAAGTTAGTCGTAAATCCAAAAATAAATCCTTCAAGAAATTAATAAAATCATCAATATATGCTGAGAAATCACAAAATATCCGGCGTAATACTAATAAGCAAACTTGCAACCAATATTGTTTGAAATCGAAACTTCAACAACGCTCAAAAAATGAAGGACAACATTTTTCTTCCAACCATAATTTAAATACTATTGGTTTTCCTTCAGTTAAATACAGAAGGGTAAAAACTTCTTGTTGGAAACATTTTTTTAAGTTTATTAATCGTGATTCATCTAATAAAGACATAAATCTATTAAGAGATTTAATCAATTCTCAAATGATAAATTTAGTACTAGGAAAAGATGGACAAGTATACCACAAAGTCATAAATGGTCAATATAAAATGTTGAATAACTACAGTTTAATATAAACAGTCGATTAATTATTTTTATAATATGTGTTTAAATATATATCTTTAGTAAATGCTAAAAAATGTAACTTTCAAAAATATAATAAACGTGACATGGTTATTACAAAATATTAATATGTTTGTATATTTATGTTATAATTAGGGATAATATTAATTTTAGATTTTAAGTAATTTTTTGAGTTAGTAAAAAAAGTTAGAATTTTTTCTCATGATATCTTATTTTTCAACAGTTGATGGATTAATTTCTCTAAAAAAAACGTCTATCTATATATGGAGGTACATAGATCAGTATTAAATCAGGCGAAAAACATATTAATTTTAGATTCTGAGCGAAGCGAGGAATGTATCGATTTTAAAATATCGTTTATTTTTATCAGTTAACGACTTTACTACCAGAAATCTTCCTTCGATTTCAAGTGTAGTATTTTATCTGTAAGGAAATTTTATCTGGGTGGTACCTCATGTCACTTTTTGATTTTCTAAGCGGTTTTCCTAACAATTGGGAAAAAAATTAATGAAAACAGAAAATTGTACGAAATTTATTATTTTATAATATTTTAGATTCGAAGCATAGAGGGGGATGTTTTGGTTTTACTATGTGTATTTTTTTTTTATCTGTAAACAACTTTTCAATCATAAATTTTGCTCTTTTCGAAAAATGACAGGATATCAATTTAATTTACAGTCACTAACAGAGAAAATCATTTTTTGATATCTAAATTCTAAAGTAGTTTTCATAATAATTGGGAAAATAAAAAAACAAAAAAGAGCTGATACTGGGGATGGGAGTGGCCACTGTTGTAGGTGCGAAATTGAGAAGGTAGAATACATAAGATTATTTCATTTATATCTGTAAGCAATGATAAACCATTGCTTGACGAAAGACGAATCCGAGCGCAGTTCGGTATTATACAATTTGAATTGTCGTCATTTTTTTTGCGATTTTTGTTTAAATTTAATTTAAAAACGCTTATTGAAACAGTCGTCCGATGATTTTGGAAATTTCACCACGTTAGGTAAATCCATTATAAGTATTATTACCAAGTTTCAAGTCTCTACGTGTACTTATAACCGAATTACAGCAAAAAACTCCCAAAAATTAAAATTCCTGAAAAACCCAAAAGTTTTGAAGATGGTACCATAGGAAGGAAATCAAACAGGTAACAAATAAAATATCTTGTCATTTTTCGATTAAATCATTTTTTCTGGTAGAAAACGTCGTCCGTGTTTTTATAAAATAATGAAATTCTGAATTTATACGTTTTCCTATGCTTTTCTCACTTAAGTGCTTTTATTTAAAAAATAATGTCGAAAATCAAAAAAAAATGATCTTTCAAAGTACAATCTAGACAACTTGAGATTTCAGAAAAGTTGCTACACGTAAAAATCGGTGTCCACAGAATAGAAAAAAGAACAAAGAAAAAAAAAAATAAACATCTTAGTAAAACCAATAGCTACGCTACGCTCGTAATCTAAAATGGGACAACAGATTTTTTTTGTTGTATTTGTAATAATTGAGCAAAACTGAAAAATATGTAGAAAGAACATGAAAATTTACGAAAATAATTCTTCTATTATTTTAAGTTTTGTTTTTTAAAATTAATTCACTTAAAATAATATTTGATAATATTTGATAATATTTGTACACGAGTAATATTCATAGACTTTAATTTTTGATAGAAAACTTATGTTTGTCTTTTCTAAATGTTTTAAAATTTAAAAACACTTTAGTCATTTATGAGCTATTTATAGATTTGCGAGCTTTTTATGTAATTCGGTAGGTTGTCTGTGGATAAAATTGTTAGACCAAACAGAAATGCTTTAACTTCGTACTTTGTGGTAAAAAAATTTATATATATAACCGAACTCCAGTCAACAATGATTAATCGTTGCGTACAGATATACATTAAATTCCCCTCTATGCCCTACCTTCCTAACAAGAAGTTGGGTTAGGTTAGGTCCCAACTTCTTACCTTCAACAGTGGCCCACCTATTGTAGGAATGATGTGCTTTAATGTGCTTTTATCCTAGAATTTATTTACGGCACCAGCATATTTTATGTAATATATTGGTACTTTATACTTAAATATGTTTCCACATTTGGTCATTTAAAATACTTTTACTTTAAGTACAAACAAATCAGCTCACCAACTATAGATGGTTTAACAAAATCTTAAGAATACCTAATATATTATATAGGAATTTACGTATTTTGTATTCAATCTGCTCTTGTAGATATACATATACTGTATTTCTAATTATTAATCTGCCAATATAACTAGTAAGTTTTTTTCAAAGATTAAAGAAGGAAAAACATTTTTTTTATAAGGTATTACTTTTCTTACAATAATTTACATGCATAACTAACAAGCTAAAATAATAATTCTCAATGATTAAGTGCACATAGAATAATTTTTAATAATTTTTTATGTCAGATCAAGTCACCTCGTTAAGTCTCTCTTTAAGTAAACACATTTTCTCTTTTATAACTTCTAAAGTTCTAGCCTAATCAATACGTTTAGTAGTTATATATATATATATTACTATATTAGGAACCGAACTTTAAATAAATATAGGTAGGTACCTACAAAAATATTAAAATATTGTACCTATAATATATTATTTAACTTAGGGTTGGTATACAGTATACACCTATTTATTATTTAATAGGTACCTAGCTGATAGGTAGCTCTCTATTTATTATTCTTTAGTAATATACTAATATACTAGTTTATCTAGTCTAATGCCGAATTACGTGCTAGCTTATAAACTATATTAGTATGTTTATATCTTGGATTGTTCTGGATCTATTATTGAATTACTTGATATTATTGTTTTTAAAGATTTTACAGGTAAAAGGGGAAACCCACAAATAAAAAGAGTAAAAAATAACAATAATTGGTATATTTGGTATATTACCCAAACCCAACTATTATAGGTACTGCAGTATAAAGTGGCGCATGCGCTCGACGCACCTTTTCTACACACACCTCTACCCGTTCCAAGGTTCTACTCTACCGCTCACCATACTACTGCTTACCAGTTACCACACCGCAAACTCAGTACAACACTCGCCTACTCACGTTGCCGTGTCGGGCTGGTTTTGTTTGTCGTTGTCCACAGACCCGCAGTGTTTCACAGCAGTCTGTGTTGTTTAGGTTCGTCGTATCGCGAGTTCCGTGCGTAATCAAATAGATCAGTGTTTTTATTATCAAATGAAATAATTTTGTATTTTTGACGTGACGTTAATAATGTGTTCGTACATATGTAAAACACACGTATTGCTAACGATATACAACGATCAGAATATCATTATGTGAACAATACAATATATATACATATATATTGTATACATTGTTGATCATCAACATTGGACATATCGGAAGAGAAAAACCGTTCGTTAAAGTTTCCGCGTCGAAGTCATGCATCCGACTTCTGTTTACCTGATCCTGTTGATAGGATTATGCGTAACGGTGAGTCGTGATATTTTACATATTATTTGAATATTATAATTAATACATGCTATGTTAGTTATGTTCCAAAAAAAAAAAAGTGTTTTCTTTTTACGACCCTATAGTTGGTATAATATGATCTACAATCGGCACTGTGAAATATTTATACAATTTCGTGACTCATATAGATACTAAATTATAGTCATTACTCATTGTCTATCTACCTAATGAACTAACTACTTAAATAGGTAACCAGTAAAATGTACGACTATTAGTTTTACAATGTCAATTGACAGTATTGGTCCTTACCTTTCTAAAAATATTTAATTTTGATACAGCTACAGCATAATAATATGGTGTACCATATATGCTATCGTATTACCTTATACTGAACTATAATATGCCTGTAATATAGACGCAAACAGCCCAAATATTGGGAGGAAGTTTAAGCCTCTATTTTATTGATAAATTACAAGGCATAATATATTTGAATATGAATAAGTATATAGACTATTTGTTACTTACTTGATGAGGACTTGATATGCAGTGGGTCACCCAAGACCTCTAATTATGCCGATTTAGGTATAGAATAGAATATATTATATACATATTTGTTTTACGAAAAACTTTCATTAGGTACCTACCTAAGTTTTACATTTTGATAGGTACCTATGTAATAACCTTATGTTAGGACCAATTTGATTTTGTTTTATGATTTTTAGATTAAAAATTATACATAATTGGTATATAATATACATTATACTCTAATATAGGTAATATTTTAATTTGTCAGTCCAATAATAAATTAGAGTTTTTTTATAAATAAAATAAAATATTTAACTTTCGATTTATTAATCCGGAGTCAATTGTGTTCTATAAATTCAACTGTTCAATGCCATGTTAGAATGTAATGTATATTATCTGGTGTATACGGTACAGTTTATTTATACGTTTTTATTAGGTAAGTGTCATATGTCATATGGCCATAACAAATCATATATTAAACTTATCAATCAGTTATTTACCTATATTCGATGCTAAAATTATTATTTTCGTTTCAGGAAAAGATATTTAAATCACTATTGTGTTTATAAAGTATCAGTGGTGGTTTTAGAAATTTATTTTTTTGGCAGGCGTCAAAGTTGTTATATGTATACTATAATGCCGACTAAAATAGTATACATACCTAGTGCTATCGATCAATAGTATATTTATCTATATTTTATTTAGTTATTGTTTTGCACTCATGCAAGTAATATTGAAAGGCTTTGAGGTTTAAGATTCCGGTCAACACATTTTCGAACAAATATATTAAGACAATTTTATATTCTGGTTATAAACTTCCGGATAAATACAACCTCCGCGATATATCATTATTAGATCCTGAACGGAGCGAGGAATGCATTGATTTTACTAAAGATTTTACTAGGATGTGTTTTGTGTCTGTAAACTTCATTTCTATCAGAAATTTTGCCTCAACCATAAAATGTATAAGAACTTTCTTGTAGTATTTGAATTTTTGATCTATTGGTACATTGGGGAGGTAATTTTTTGATTTTCCTTGTAGTTTTCTTAATTAGTCAGAAAAAATAGTACCTTTTAGTATAATTTTTGCTGACTGATTTCTGGGTTACCTTGGCCACAAAAGAAAAAATACGACTTATAATACTCTGCTCATTTTTGTTTTTCTCTAGAAATTGTTCATCGTTATGTATTGATATATATTAAATTACTCTTTATATTATCCTCCTAAAACAGTGGTACATCCATCAGTCATTTTTAAATTTTAAACATATTTATTATACATTTATCTGGTATTATCCATTTTCTAACCATAAGATACACTGTACTCATAGCCTATATATTAATATTACTCTAAAAAGTGTTAAAACAAAATTAAAATACAACCATTAAAAAAAAAAAAAAAAATAGGTCTTTAGTTTTGCTCAGAATAATATTAAAATATGATAAAATAGTATTAAAATGATTTACTCGGTTATATTTACCTATAGGTCTACACATTATTTAATTCCTAAACAAATTCTTTATTTGGATCTAAATTTATTTCTAATGGATGTAAAGCTTTTTATAACTAAAATATACGTAGAATACATATTAAAATAATTAAAAATTAAAAATCTCTTTAAAAAAAGGTACATATTATCAATATTTATTTATTCTTATTTTATTTTTAAATTAAAAAAAAAAAAATAATAGTAATATTTAAGTTATAAATTAATAACTAATAGTGGTGACTTAGTGGGTGGTCTACATAATTAACATTTTTAAAATTGGGGTATCAAATTTTGTATACGCGTGGCTTTAGATTCAAGGATATGCCATTTGCAGGTTTTAACTTTAAACCCTCATCCCTACCATTTTTACGAGGATTTTAAACTGCATCCTAGGTACAGGTAAACACAAAATCCAGCATGTAAACTGCGCCCGAGTAAAATTAGAACAGGCCTTTTTAATATTCCAATTTTATGATGACACTAACTAACTTTTTTACAATTTTTTTTTAGTAGAGTTGTTGGCAATTTTTTTAAAATTTAACCCCTTAGGGGGTTAAAAATGGGTTTTATTTATTTTTATTTTTGAATATCAAATAGTTTATTTATGGGTTACCTTGGTGATAAGGATGGAAAAAATAAGCTAAAACAAATAAACCAACCAAAACTACACATGAGTGAAGCCGGGTAATTTACCTAGTTATAGTAAATATAGTCAATAGTCAACAGTCATATTTTATTCTATAATGGGTTGGTATTTTTACAAATATTATGGCTTTACTGAATGCGTCATATGCTGTATATTTTAATAATTTTGTGAGTGTTCAATGAATTTGGATAGAAAATTAACTTAAGTTGTAGAAAATATAAAATATGGTATAATAATAAACAGTTTAGATTATATCTTTTTAACTTGGTTAAACACTGAGGCGCAGTTTACAAAAAAAAGATCTTTGGCACAGTTTACGTATGTCCCATTTTTAAAATCAAATTTCACCATTTTTTGGATGTAGTATATAATACAATTTTTAATAATAAATTGTAGTATTTAACAATATATAACAAGTATATAACAATTGAATTTTGTTTTAGGACTCTACCTTTTATTAAAACAAATTACATTCTTTAAATTTTTAAATTCTTCTTTTAGGTTACCTTTATAAAAAGAAGCGTAATATCGATAGGTAGAATATTTTTAAAAAAAATGCAGTAGGTAACAAAAAAGTATAATATATATTATTTGTTGGTACTATAGTCTACACGAATACAACAAATATCTTTAAAAATGTATTAATAAAAAATTCAAATAATACAACGTGTAGGTATTTTAAACTCAATTATCTATTGTAATATAATACGTATAGTATATATATATAAAAAAATGCGCTTTTTTAAAAGGAGTATTACACAGCTAATACGTATATAAATATATTTTTTTAAATGACCCTGTACAAGAGTACATGTAGCATGACGGATCTATAAAATAATAAACATATGAATCGTAGACAAATCTATGTATTTATTCGTTTAAATATGAATGAACCATCAGTTATTATTTTCAAGTTAATATGGTAAACATAGAATTATTCAGAGAATTATATATTAGATAATAGGATATAATAGGTAATATATTAACGTATTTGTAATACGTACAAATAAATACACCAAATAAAAGTTTCTTAAATCCTTTAATATCAAAAATAATCTTAGAATCTAAAAAGCATTTACTTGCCATTGCATTATACCTATTGTATTTATTATAAATTATAATTTATAGTGTTTTTATAGTGTTATAACTCATATTACAATATTAATAGTGCGTAGGCAATTTCATATTGTATTATGATTTATTTCATTTTATAGATTACTACTATGTCTAACTGCATTATTATTAAAATCAGTAAAATATTATATTTTACAGCCAACGTGTTTTTTTTTTTTTTATATTATATCATATTCGTAGATATGTTTTTGTCTACGCAAATAATACAATTCAGTTGGTGAACATTAAATTATTGGTAGTAGTAGTAGATAGCTTTTCAGATTCTATTTGTACGAATGTCTTGTACCTATTTAAAATCATCTTCCGTAAAAAAAGAAATAAAAACTATTATAATGACACGCAATCTTTTTGTTTTCTTTTTATGTTTCCTTTATATTTCAATACAGATCATTTTTTTCCATAAAGATACTGTTAATTTCATGTTCTAGTTTTTGTTTTAATTACGGTTTACAATAAAGTACCTATCCGCATTAAAACAAAAGAAACAATATTAATTTATTTAGAATAGTTTAAATAGGTATTCTTTTAATATTATATTATATTATTTATTTATTTAACTGTACACATCCGAGAAATATATATATATATATATATATATAACCAAAGAAACTGATGTTTGGCGATGGTTGGGTTCGTTGGGGATTGTTTAGGTAATATGTTTTAGAATAATGTACTTAGGTACAACCAAACAATGGAAATTTAATCTGATATTAATTTGTTTTAACGTTTTATCGATCTCGTTATATCTGCAGCTAAGATTAGTCTTACTATTTGCAGTTATTATTATTAATTAAGCATGAATATTGTTGATAATAGATTCTATAAATTAATGAAACACGCTATGTAATCTCGTAAATGATTGGAATATTCATTGAGAATTTAGTGGTTGATAATAATATGTAGGCATCAGGTACCTGTAGGTACCTTAGGTATCTTGATAAATGTACTGTACAGTGTGTACGTATTTTTTTTATAATATATATTATATACATACACACACCAATATGTAGTGCGTTACACAATATTCCAGTGCACAAATCCATTGTACCTACATCGGATATCGGAATATAATAATATAAATTCCACACTACACTCGTATACATTCTCTTGTTAAATTCCTTTATTATCACTCGCAGTCGAATTTTGTTTCTTTTGAACGTTATGTTCATCCATGTTTAAAAGTGGGAAATTTATGAAATTAAGTATGAAAAAAAGGCGTGGATCCCGAGATTCGCGTTCATTTGTTTTTTGTTAACGCGACAACGTGCGTGTAATTTATTAATTACACACGTAATTACATAAATTATTTCAATAATATTTAATTTAAAAATTAAATGTTTATTTGTTTATAAGGGCTAATTATCGTATTAGTTTAATTATTATATTTGTTTAGCGCATAATACATCGGCACATCGTACACATTCTACATTATAGGGGAACTCGCGTTGTATGTTATCTACGCCTCAAGTGATATCAGCTGCTTAGTTAGGTATACCTGTATAATTATAAGTATCAATAAAATATAAGATTTTGGGTTATCTTCATAAAGTTCTTTAAAGTTCGTAGAGATGTGGACGTGATGACGACTTGTTTCGGCCACGTCCATTCGCTTTCGAAAAATGTCGGAATTTTCATCGAGAATATACTTTGATTTGGATAATGATATTTTGTTTAAAATTCGAAATGATGTTTATTTGCATAATTTCTTGGCTAATTTAAAATTTACTAGACGAAATCTTAAATGCGAAATGGACTGTTGTAGAGAACATCTGGTGCGAACGAACGGTTGCATAAAATATACGTTTTTCGTGTATAGGTAAGACACTACTACACGTGTTCCCATATAGGTATAACGACGCATATTATATTATGTCACAGTGTTCCACGATATTATAATGACCACCGGGATAATATTATTATATTATTACCGGTTCGAAAATCCGATGCTCCAAAACAGGAAACTGCACATAGCGGAAGCCGCGTAATAGCTCGCATACCGTACCTCTTTCTCTATATAATATACGTGTACACTTTTTGAACAGATAAACATTCAACCGAAATAAATATATGTATTTTTACAAATTGTATGCATGTACGGCACGTGTAAATAATACAAAACTAGTTTAACTTGCATCACCGCACGTATATATACGTATATATCGATATCACGTCATATGAAAAAAAACTTTAACAAAAACAAAAAAAACAAAATCATTTACGGTTCTACTGGAGTGAAAAAATCCTTTTGTGCACCTCATATACATGGTGGCATCGACGGAATGTCTACTATTATTATGAAAAACTAGTTACCTATTATTATATTATATAGGTTGAGGGAATGATGATACGTATTCCTATAAGTACACCTAATACTTATACTCACGTTAAGGTATCCCGAAGTGTATAAAGGTACACTCCTCCGGCGGATGACGTGACATCTATAAATATAATAACTACTTCTCACCTGCCTGCGAGTAACGTGTATTATGAATCATTCTTTATGCTCGCTTTGGAGTAATACCTTACCTATACCTATAATATTAAAATGACAAAATATAATACAAAAATTACTCGACTATCCGCAGTCGATATCCTACAATTTTTCCCGCATGTATCATGTTTACTATTATTACCATTGCTAACCCAACATCAAGAACTAATATATTATGATAGACTTGATAGATAAACGGTGTGCACGGGAATCCCCATGATTGGGAGTCGTATCTCCTCTTATGGGCTTAAACATTAAAAAATTATGAATATGTATTTAGTAATTTAATCTTGAAATGTATATATTTCAGTTAAATTAAAAGGGAAAACTTCATTAATTGTATAAAAAAAAAATTTGGTTGGATCCAACTTTTAAATTCTGGGTTATGTAGGTAGATAGAAAAACAATTCTACTACGATAATTTATCACTATTATTTACTAAATACACTACTATTGAAAATAGTACATCGCGGATTTTAATAATTGTATAGAATTTCAAAACTACCCGTAATGAATATTCAATTCATTTAGACAATTGTTACTTATCGCTTACTTATAAGTCAATTTTTTTTTCAAACCGTGTAAGTGCATATAATTTATAAATTAAATAAAATTTTGTTAGTGCAAATACCTTAGTATTAGTATAGAGGAAACTACTATATAATAGGTATGATTCCATTAGTCGTAGGTGTATGAACTGTTACTTCTATGTATAATATATATTTATATATATATATAACAACTAAATAAAATTCAATTTGTATGTACAAGCAGTGGCATGCCCAGGAATTTCCATTGGGAGGGGATGTCACAAAAAAAATCGCGAATAAAGAGTAAAATCGTCTGCTCTACCGAACTCAACTATGGGAATTGGTAATTTAAAAGTCGGATCCTGAAAATAAAGCCAATTTCTAATCAATCCAGCTTTTTCTCGTAACTTAGTTGAAATGTATGCATTTAATATTAGGTATATAACTCATATTTTTAAGCCAATGCGGTGGATATAGCCCCTATTATTACAATCGGTACCGTATTAGGTATTAGGTATAATTATAATTCGTACATGTTTAAAAAAGAACAATCTAGCTGGGTCTGCTTATTCAAACTATAAAGATTTTAACGGGCTTCCTCTTGAATTGATCCATAAAAAAAACGCTATATTGTTTGTGTATAAAAATCTAGTTTTTCTTTATTAAACAGAATGATAAGTCCATTAGGGAAGAAAGATTATTTAATACTAAAGTTATATATACTAATACAAGCTTTGGTCAAAAGTTCATAAATTATTTGGGTCCTGTTAGATTAAACTCTTTGCCAATCGATGTGAAAAAAAATATTATCAATAGTAATACTAACATCAAAAATTGTAAAATTGATGTTTTGTTTAATGAATTAAGTCTATATTTATGATATGTTATTACTAAGTCTATTTTAAAAATTATTAATATTTATTAATTGTAATTATTTATTATTTATTATGTTATGTAATTTAGTTTAATGATATTATGTTTTAAAACTCCCTACACCACCAGAAGCTTAGCTTAAAGTTGTAGATAATTATTAATACTTTGTATTATGTATATTATATTGTATAAATCTAATAATAAACCCATCTAAACAAAAAAATCATCCTCTCTCTGCGCACGCCACTGTGTATAAGGATAATTTTTTAATATTTTTCCTATTCAATTTTTATTAGATTTTTAAAAAATTAGCTACCTATGCTGATAGATTTTTTTTTTTCAAATTAGATATTTTAGTACTACCTAGTGTACATTTCGACCTTCGAATTGTCTATAGGTCTTGCAGAGACGAATCATGAATATTCCTGCAACTATTCCTGATTATGGTATAAACGGGTACGAGTTAAATTATTCACATTTAGTTCAGTTCAATCTGAGAATAATTTTAAATATTTAATTGATAACAGTCATCAAAACAATAATATTGCTCTATAGTCTATATAACAGAGCCAAAATATTATGCCGCAAAATAAATAGGTAGTAGGTGCCTATTGCACTTGGCGGTATTCCAAGTCGTTACACAAATTAGGTATTATATTTTTACCATTAATTCTATTGCATTTGACATTTTGAAATTTGTTTACAATATATAAAAATAAATTGTTACTTAATCATATGTATATTAGGTGTATATTGTATACCTATATTATATAATGTGGTATGTAATGTGATGAGAACCGAAATAAATTGATTAACCCGGTTTTTTTCTCGAGAAATTCGTACGATGTGATTCCCGAACGGTTCTTCTCGTAAAATGTACTGTTATGACTAAAATCCTAACTAATGTAAATTTAGGAGTATATAACTAAAAAACTGATCTATATTAATGTAGACCTACTCTTATTTTTTTTCTCGATCGGACGCGCACCGTGTATAATATCGTTAGGTATTCTATTCTATGAAATATCCCGAGACATCATATATAGCTACTATTGAATTTTACAGTAATTAATGCATTTGCAATTGTTATTGAAATATTCTAGTATAGCAAATCGATCGCCATTAAATTAACCCGTGTAACTACGTAATAATGTAGCTGTTGTTATTCACTAGCCGTCTATTCGCGTGCGCGTAACCTCCTTATTTGAATTCCACGTATGTTTATAAGAGATGACGTGATAGTTTTTTTACACGATTCATCGATATTCTATATTATACTTTGGTACTTACTTCATTATATTATCTTCGTAATATGACGTATGTATAATACGAGTAGGAAGGTACCTTCAATAATAATAATACTATACCAGTATATATAATGACAATAATAAATACCTATAGTACGGTAGAAAACACGTGCGTCTGGTTCGGTTTATGTGTGGTGACGGTGGACAAATAATAATAATAATAATAATGTTATTTGTAATAATGTTATAAGAAAAAGGAATGCCCCCGCAGGACACGACGAGGTGGAGGTGGCGATGGATGGTGGTGGCAAGAGAGAAATGCCGCTGCGCGCACGTTGCATAATGAGTGAAATGAATGTATGCCAGCGAGCGCGCGCCGCAGATGGTTTTTTTTTTTTTGTATTTTATTTTTTAGGTACCTACATATCTTCGTGTGTACCTATGTACCTCTGTCTGAATAAATATATCTGTTGTCCACACGCAATTGTGCACGCACACACGCACATGTCACGTTTAATATACACACACGTCGTATACCTGTGCGCCTATAATATTATAGTAGCAACAATAACAACAACAACAATAATATAAGAACACACCGATAATATAATGACACGGTTCGTTGCGTTATAACCTGCGCATTGGTCTCGCCGGGGTCTGTGGTAAAAAAAAAAAAAAAAAACTAATAAAATAATAATGTTAATAAAAACTCGAGAAAAAAAGAAATAAAGTCGGACATATTTTTGCACCTTGTAGGCCACAATAGTTGTAGATGGCAAGTTTGGAGTATAGAAAATAAGATACAATGTAATATAAAAACACGCAACTTAGTAAAAATGACGGTTTCTTCTCTACTCAGAATAAAAATAAAAATAAATGAAATATTCAATATTATTATCCGAGTGACGCAAATGTTAAGTGTAACAGTATAACGTTTCTAGCAATATTATAAATATCCGAAAATATATGCAAATATTCGAAAACTATTTGAGCATGTGTAAATTCGTGGTGTAGACCTATGACAAGGGTGATGATAAAAAATCTACGACAGCGGCCTTTGGTATGGCCATACAAAATTGTATAAAAAAAAATTTCCTGCGTGGGTTTTTACGGACGAGATTTTATATAATGTATGCGGTGGGGAAAAAAAATTATTGTCGCAGATGTATCCTTTGCTATAATATATAGCTTAGAAAAATGAATGCATACATATATTATAATCGTTATAATAATCGTAAATTTAACGCATGTTCATCTTGCCGCACAACAAACGAAATTTTAAGAAAATATAATATTTCCATTATTTCGAATTTTGTTTTTTTGTTATAATTTATTTAAACATATTCGTAGACTTAAAATTTTGATAAAAAAAATCTAAAAAAATTAATATTTAACTTTTTTAGGTATGGTATCATTTAAAAATTGGTAAAATATTTTAACGATTTTTGAGCTATTTATAGGGATTTTATATTTTTGTACGTAGTTTTTATTTGTTAAGTATTATGTGGATATAATTGTTTGACTAAACAGAAATACTTGAAAATTTAACAGGAGGTTTTATTATAAGTTGTAATTACAGTGGTTAAAAAAAATAGTGTTATCTAGTAATTTTTTTAGATCAAATTTTCATGAAAATCGTAAATATTACGGCCTTTCAAATCACGTGTAAACGAACTTCGCTCAGAATTATTTTTCTTTATTGCAATGGTTTATCGTTGCTTAAAGATATAAACTACTCACCTACAACAGTGGTGCACCAATCAGCTGTATCATCTTTTTTTTTATTATTATTACCAGAGCTTGGATTTTATGGTATTAAAAATAACTGGAATATGCGCTATACTATGACCTATAAAAATCTTTAAAATATAGTGCTGTAATATGCCATAAAAACATAAAAAATAGCAAGATGTGTGTATTTATTTGTATTTTTTTTTTCTGTTAACGACTCAAAAAAACATGAATACATACGACAGAATATTCTAGTAAAAACAAAATATAACTATAATTTATATGAAGTTATAAGCTTAGAAATGTACACTGTTTGATGGGGGGCCAATACGCCGGGTTACTAAAAAATAGATAATAATATAAAACGACAACATGGGTATTTTTCTTATGGGTTCACATAAATGACAAATATTTTCTCCTATTTTTTGTATATAATGTAAATGATATTTATGAAAAATATAGGATAAATCATTATATTATGCATATTAGCAATATTATAGCACCAAAACATGAAAAGTAGCACTAAAAATCTAAAATAATTATATAAAAAAAGCAATATAAAATTTCATATTTGAAATCCGTGGTGCATAAAACAATAAATTAATGTATAGTTCACTCTGCTATTTTCATCTATATCTTATAATAATTAGCAAATGCCATAAAATCCAAGCTCTGGTTATTATCATAGGTGACTTTGGCTATTTAATTTACTGCTTACCTATTTGATTACTGATAGTGACCATCACAACCTTTTGCATTTTGGAATAGCGTTAATTAAAATTCAAGATATATTAAATATAACAATTCTATTTCGAATTAACTGTTGAAGTTAAAACGAAATCGATTTAAAAGTTAAAAAAAAGATCGGTTATCTGTAGAACTATAGTATATTTATTATCTATTTATTTGTATATTTATTACTAAAGTGTAGTTTTGGTCATTAAATTATTTACATTTATTGTTTTTTACCTTTATTATGAAATGTTTGTTATCAACTAAAACTAAAATGTTGGTCTTAGTTAGCTACGATATTTTTTTTTTTCATGAATACTTTACTAGCATACAATTTGAGGTACATGTGTGGGTCTAATGGCCATGGAAATAGGAAATATCACACATACATTATTCTAAAATCATGCTGATCAAATGTATCAGTTGAATGAAGGTCAACATTAAGTATACATATATATTATACGTACCTATAAAACATCACTATAATAATATAGTCATAAATGTCAAAACAAACGCAGTTTTATTCACACGTTTAACGCGTATTGTTTTATGAAAAGACGACTACAATAATTATTGGTTCTTATGATATTCGATTTTACATACAATTTTACTCAAAATAAAATATTATGTTTAATAGTGTTAAACATAATGTTTTAAAGCACGTTTAATACAGTATATATATATTTATGGATAATGAATATGAACGTTTTAATTTTGAAATAAATTTATAAGAGTAGTATGTAATATTTCATTTTTTGTTAATGTAAATTCCAAAATTGTGTGTAAAAACATATTTTTACTTGGTTTTTATACGATTATAATTTTGTTTATAGCTTTAAAGGCCATTTATTGATACGGCTGGAGTTCAAACTAATAATTAACTTCAATTAACTAACTACATTTTTAATGTAAGTTAAGTATATATTTTTGTAGATGACTTCATTTATTGAGTTTTTGTGATGGGGACGCCAAAAATCTTCACCAAAATGTCAACATTATTAAAATGCCTCTGAATACAATTATATAAACGGTTTAAAACTGTCTAATTTGCACTTAAAAACTATCAAAAATATATATGTAAAATCAAATTATTTATGATTGCGAAATTAATGGGTTTCATATTAGATAGATATGTTACTTTTTTTTAAATTCAAAAAAAAAAAAAATATGACAATAAGACAATATTTATAAAATTTAAGCCTCACCACGAGTTATACAAATGCCTAGTATTAATAAATTAAATGAAACAGTTCGAAAACTTTTACTTTTTTTTACGCAAAATTCATAATAAATATACGACTATACCTATTATCGATGGTGTTTAAGAAAAAGGACCTAGGTGACAATTCATATATTATCGGATAAGTGAGACATAGACATCGTTTGGTGTTTTGTGTTTATGGACTAAACACACTAACGGAATAAAATGTGTGGGGATTGAACGCCAATAGAATAACATGTATGGAGACTTAAGTGACATTGTTATAGCATCGTATTACTTACCTTAGTACTTTTACGTAGCACTACTATTTATCGTACTTACCATAGGTATTTGACAATAGTATACACAATATAAACAAAAATAAGTGATTATATTGATTATTATAGTGATTATAGATTGATATTATAGTGATTATATATTAACAAAAATAAGTGATAATGATTATTAGTTATTACTGACAAAATCAAATCAATTTTTTCAAAACTAAACATCGAAGTTTATTACATAGATATATTTTTTTTTGTTTAGGTATACACAGGTCAAGTTAAACTTATTATAGCTTATTTAATTTTTTTAGTTTTATAAGAATATTATAACATTGTTTTTTTTTGATGATCTTTAAGTTCCTTAAAATTATGTTTATTTAATTATTCGTGTACATGGTTAATGAGAAAACTAATAAATAATTAATAATAGTAGTAAACGAATGACAAAAAAAAAAAAAAAAAATGGGGTATAAGATCCAAAAATTCAAATTATTTTATAAAAATTGTTTCTGATATTTTAATAATAGTTATAACATATTGATAATTACTCGCCGAAAAAGTACTAAACAAATGGGTTGGAGATAATCTCAAAAATTACTTAAAAAAAATTATTGGTGTTTCAAATGTAAAATAACATAAAATCCGTGTTTTTGTTGTCTAAAAGTAGTTCAAAATGAAAATTTCTAGTTCGTTATTTCTAGTATTAGAAATATTCAAGAAAAATTATTGATTTAATGTTATAGTACAAAATAAATATATAGAAATTATTTCTGTAGTAAAATAAATGTATATGACCATTTACCTCATATGGCATTTTTTTTAAATTATAAATAATTCCACAAAGGTTTTTGATCCCGATGTCTGCTATCGCGCTATAAACAAAGTAAAGTTTTTAACTGTAGTATGATGATACTGCACGCGCATAATTTCAGCCTCTAAAAATGTACATATTTTAAAACTAAAGGAATATAAATCAATTCTGTCGGTACGCTCCGTTCGGTTGTCATTCGTAAAGTAGTTTTTTTCATACATACATATACCTACAGCTTCTTACTACTAAACAACGCGACAGTCCTCCGTTTTCATATAGATTTTAAAATGCATGAATATATTGTTATTCGTTAATTATATTTGTGTGAAAAATATATTTACGATTTTTGTCGCAAATAAATTATCCATACGTAATAACAATAATAATTTAAATTTTATATCTTAAAATGTATTATCATATGTAATTAATCATGTATAATTTTAATTAATATTTTTCGTAGGGTAAGGCTAAAATCAAAAATCACAGCATTTTTCAAAACATATAATTTAAATGAACCACGCTCTGAATCGTTTTTTGTTACCAACATAATGATTAATCGTTGCGTACATAGATATACATTAAATCACACTAATTAAATTAAAATTATCCTATTATTACCTTCTCAACTTCCCTCCTATAACAGTAGTAAGTCCGTCTGCAGTATTTGCTTTTTTTCTTTCGCTTAGTCACTATTATTATTTTAGTTATTTTATTAGTGTAAAAATGTACCGTGAATACAAATTGTTTGTTATGTATATTAACCATATGTTATTAGATATTCCCATTAAAGGTACAATTCAGTATGCTTATTATTATGCTTGTGTGTTTACCACAGGGTATATTATATTATAATATTAATAATAATTCAATTATATTATAGGAGGAAAAATTATAATCTCCATCAATGATCGATTTCACGTGACAATGCGTTCTTTATGCATTATATTATAATATTAATGATGTACCAATATACACACGATATAAAGCGTACTGGCCATAATACCTATATGGTAGACTGTATTATTACAGTTGTGTGCGCGATCGCATTCCGATTAAAGAACATCGAAGTACCGATCGAATATTGAATAATACTTATACGTCTATCAGATGGTTTATAATAATTATGCATGATGGTCGTGTGGAAGGTGTTTTTCATTCATTTTTCCAAGGTTATATTATGGGTATACATAGAGAGAGAAGTCCCGGGCAACGGTAACAGCTGATGGCAGTCGTTTTTGGACTTTCCGTTTAAGGAGGCATTGTGTGTATACACTATACAGGATGCTTTATGCAATATTGTGTTCACCGACTAGAGACCGAAGAGCAATAATTGCGGCGAGAATGACATTACTATAGTAATGGCGGACTATTTCGCGATACGCATTCTTATATTATATCGAGATAACGAATAAAATATTTTATTACGTTATACAATCACAATGCTCGGTAGTTGTAGCCGCCGCCGCCGCCGCCGATTGATCATTATTATACCATACAATATTATTAAGATATAACTGTATAACATAACAATATTCAGAAAAATGTAAGCCTATTATAGATAAGTATAGGTATTTCAATGCTTAACAAATAGCACACCAATTTTTAATATAGAATATGTATAATATTTAAATATTTAACGTAACATATAGGTATACAATATACATTATATTCTACTCGTGTTATGATTATACATTCATCGCACACGAAAAGATGATCGCACGTATTTACATTTGCATTTGTATCGTACCCTTGCGATGGTTTTTAAACGCGATAATATTATCGCGTATACAAATATTTATTCATAAATCACCGCAGATTAGTGCTTCTGCATCAATAGTCCAGTGACACTAGGCGATTTCTAAACACCTCGCAGCAGTTTCTGTAAAACAATTTTATTTTTATCGCGCGTTTTATAGACTATTTTTTTTTTTAATCTATTCCGCTAATGTCTTTTATATGTTTGTCTTTTTTTTTTTTTTTTTTAATACCGCCGTGTTATAATAATCTCGGGTTCGTTTAGTATTATATTATTAGGTAATAGCTATAGGTATATCATATATTATAATACATTATTATTTTATATGCGCGCACGAAATTACTGTACCCATAAAGTATATGGGTAGGTATTAAATGATTGAATAATAATGTAAAAACAAAATCTGAACTCCCTAGTTCAATTATCTATTATATGCATCGAATACACATAAGTTTACAATAATTTATTCGTTTTATATTAAATAATACTAGTACTCGTATAGTGTTACCGATATTGATCGAAGTTATAAATGTTTCTGTTATATAATTATATGTTTGTGAAAATTAAAAGAAAAAAATGCATCAAAGATATGAAAACACGTTTGATCGATTTCTATTTTATCGTCATTGGAGACTTTAACGCGTCATCGTTTTGGTTTGGTATAACCGGTAACGGTTCGACAAATTTCCGGCGCGAGTCTTTATAATATACAAAATACAATTATGTTTGATAACATGCTTGTACTATATTATAGTATCCTATACAGCCATACAGGTACAGAACAAAGGATAATATTATTATCATATATATTAGCCACAGACAACTTATATCAATTAACTATCGTGACTCTGAGAATTCCATCGTTGACCATTACTCTTATCCTGTCCCATCCTGTCCGTCCGCTGCGACCCCATGTATAATACGTGTGGTTAAGTTCGGCTCACCGGTAATTTCACAATGGGCTCGCCGTCGTATATTATAATAATAGTATCGTGTGCCTTATTAGTGATGTTACTGATGGAATGCTCTGCGATTGAGACTACGGTCGCTGCATCATATCCTACATATTATACGTCATGTACGCGTCGTATTGACAAGCCGCGAGATTTTCGATAATGAGCTCGGCGTGTGTATAATATCCGTGATCGATGTACATTAAAAAAAAAAAAATAAAAAAAAAAAAATCATTCCGGACCGCCTATCGGTTACTGATTGCCCGGCTATTATCGACTAAAGATAACTATATATATATATACATGCAATATTATAATATGTACGGCGTGTATACGTAGGTATATATTATATGCATGTATATATTAGGTACGGACAGCAGTGTTGCTGCAGCGTACGATTTTGAGATTCACGACATCGCTTAATATGTTGCCTGCGTACCAGCTCCTCTTAACGTATAAATTATAATATCCATCTAATTAAGCGCGTCTATAAGACGATTTTAATTAACAATCGCGACGGGGATCTATATATTTATAATGCGCGTTCGCGTTTTCATTTTATAAGTATACGCACCGCGTGTACGTATAAGTTTCGTAATTAGCCCGGTTTATTAAGTACGAGACGTGCGCGTTTTGAAAAAAATAAACCGTACGGACCGTTGTCGAGCTGCTGTGTACATATTATAATACAGGGTGCTCACCATGTATTATGTGTTTTTAATTTTTAAAGGGTATACGTATACATTATAGAAATACATATGTAAGGGGCCATCAGTGTTGTATTAAATATTCGTGGGTCCCTCTATGTATAGGGACTAAGTTAAAATGTCGGGTGGTCACTGGCCACTCGATAATTATTACCTATACACACAGGTCTTTAATCTTCAATTCTCGCGATGTGCTTGTTTGTTTAGGTGATGGTATAACACACAAACACCTATTTATTTTTGCCATATTATCAGATTTGAATATTATATTGTGGTTTTATCTCGGGTTTATTTTATATTTAATAAATCATATCAGAAAATATTCTACTCCCCAAATCTTACCAAACCCAATCACAATATAAAAAGGATTGAATGAAACCGTTAATGCCGTAAATTTTAACGTTTTATCTCAATCATTAAAAAAACTACACGAAAAATTAAAAAAATAACATTCTCAAATGTCCAACTAGATCCAAAATGCTATACGAAAAGTTCACTTATTATAATATTTAATTGGAGCAAGATTCCCAGTAGAAAAATTGTTCACAGACACAAAAAATAAAAAGCTTTTAAAAAAAACATACATTGTAAAACCAATACATTCCTCGCTACGGCCAGAATTTAAAAAATTTAACAATACTAATTACGTTAATATTATAATAATATATTTTTTCTCACGATATTATATTTGGAGGTTTTTATATTAACCCATTCCTAACGTGCGGCGCAGGGTAAAAGTATGTATCACCAGCAGACAACAATGCAGTCATTTAACTTGATAATCCGATTTCCGAAAAAAAAAAAAAAATCGGAGTAAACGATGGTTATAAAACGTTCTTGTTTCATTTTAAAAATAACAAATGGTAAAAAAAAAAAAAAAATACATAATATATTAAATTTGCAATGATAGTGTTAGGTATCCTTATATTCCCGCGAAGTCATATCCGTCTGTAAAAAACGAAAATAATTGGGCAGCGGATTAGTGGAAAAGTGTTATCATCGTTTAGGCGGTCATTGTCTTCTCCTCCTTTGATTTCATCCCGACCATTTGGAATCGGCCACCGTCGTCCTTCCACTTCCATTTGACTCGATCCCTCCACATCGTTGGATGCGTTCTAAATCGCACCCGATCGCCTCTTTTTCGGATTTTCCCCTTCCCCTTATTTGCTCCTACATTTATTTGAATATTCATACTTGCCGCATCCCATTGCTGTCCCCTCCCTCCTTTTCATGGCGGCAATTAAGGCTATCGTTACGAAAAATTTTACAATTTTACAAAACCCGAGGAAATTCGGAAAACCGACACGGCGAGCCCCATAATGCCACTCGGCGACAGCGTATCTCGCTCCACTCGCACCACGTTACGGGGCACACATAGGCGCGGCGGCATCGCCCGTTTCCGCGACGATGGGGTAATACTCGGCGACCGCGTCATTGATGCAGCAGCGAGTATTGTAATGATTGAAACGAGTCTGCGCGCCTACGCGAGTGCGCCGCGGACAAACCTTAAATGGCCGGTCGGCCGCGTCCGTCGTCGCCGCTGCGCGAGTTTGCGCGTCTCGTTTTGTATTAAAAACGCCGGGCCGCGGGCGTGGCGTAGGCCGCGGCCGTAGGCACCAAGGCCGCCGCCGCCACCGCCGCCACCGCGGTAATATTGTAATGCGCTGACCGGCGAGGCGGCATCTTCGGCCGAGTGTCGGCTCGATAATAATCGCAATTGTTGTACATTATAAAGTAATGTCCCCGTAATGAAATCCGAAAATTTCAGGACCGAAAATGCCGACGTAATAATAATATTCAATGAAATATTCTAGAGTTTTTTTTTTTTTCCGACCTAGAGATAATGTGGATAAAAATGATGTTAAAATTCGTTAAAAACACGAATTACGATAATTGTCATTTGTTTTGGAGTGGAAAATAGGTAATAATACAATATTATTGATTTAAACACACCAAACCGTGTTCAATCGCCGAACTTCGCGTTCAGAATCGTTTTTCCTTTGTAACGATTTATCGTTGCGAACGAACAGAACACATAACCTAACGTACATCTTATACCTTCTGAACTTCCCGCTTATATTTTGAAAGTTTATCCCGGGGAACAGAGCCCCGCATCTACCATCAGGGAATAATATATCGATCGACTATAATAATTGCTCGCGGCCGCTCTCAGCGCGTACGTTCATTGTAAATATTATCTCATGATAAACTGTTAATAGTGTGTACCCTGTATACAAACACACATAATTTTATGTAGTACGTGTGTACGCGCTAACGGCCAACACGATTTTTCGTCTATGATCGTCGAAACACACACGAAAATCACCGTATTACCTTTTGTTTGTATATACTGTACCTATATAACTATATAATATAATCGTGCTTTATATCGACGTCTTGCACATGGGTCCTTGACCTCAAAGTGCGGTGCCTATCTTTATATTATATTATAATAGATATGCATAGGTAATACACAAAATATTATTATCTCTTATCGCATCAGGGCATCGGCCATCAGAGGTTCATCAATAAAATTTAGTACGCCCTCATCACCATTACTTAAAAAATAATGAGGTCCGAAATAATATTTATATTATAATTTCTTTTAACCGACTTGACAATACCAAACAAACCTATCTGAATCGTTTAACGAATATAATATAATGCATGCAGGTATAGCAATAAAGTCGACCTTAGAATTATGAACACAGTGTACCAAATAGACACTATATCGAGGTATTATGAATTATACACGGTTATGCAAATAATGATAACATTTGAGCACTAAATTAAAATAATCGAAATAAATGTCTACCCGTATTATATATGTATTGTGCAAGTATTATATGCGCATAGACAATAGTAGAATCAAATGTATTATTTTATCTGGCAGTTATAACCTTATAATATATTCTATATTTTGTTTGTTTACAGCGTGTCAACTATGCGCAAAAAAATCTCGTGGAGGAAGAGTTCGTACCTTCCGTTACTGCGACATGCAAAGCTGGATACATGACGATTAAAGTCACCACCAACGAGCCTTTTACTGGTTAGTTAACATTGTTTTTTAAATTTTATTTTATTGTTAATTATAATAATTGCGTGTCGCAATCGTTTTAATAAGCCAATTACACGATAATGATTATTAAGGGCACAAGTATTACTGTACTCTATTGTAATGTAAATAATTTGTTTTTGAACAAAACATATGGTACGTTATTTAAAAAAAAAAATATATTTATACATTGTGTCACATTTTCTATGTGCAACTAAAATAAATGCATACTGCACACATAGGCAACTAATAAATTATACAAGTAAATACCGTTCATGAAAATAACATTATTCAATTAATATATACTAATATTTAAAGAGTATAGACAAATAGAGAAGTACAAAAGTAAAAATAAAATATTAAAATCATTCGAGTTTGATTGATAAATACTGTTGTTATAATATTCACTTGGCACGTAATTTAAATACAATATAGGTATTAGGCAGGTATATTAAAATAAGTAGTCACCATTATTATCAAACGTTTTGTAACTATATTTTACATGTGGTAACATATTAAGAATGTGGTTTTTTTTTTTTTTTTTTGGTTGACTGCTTGGCTATCCTTCGAATCCCACGTTTTCTATTACTATGAACAGTTAGTATAAACAACTGGTCATAAAAATTGTTTTAACATGGCACGCCGGAATGCAGTACACACCTAGCTATGTAATATGATGTAGCCTTTACAATCAGAAATGCGATATGGAACTATTGTAAAACCGCAATCGTCGTCGGTTCGATGTAATTCGAAATTTTATTTTTTATTGTACCCTATCTAAACGCCTAAAACGACGTTTTGACCAAAGGCCGTCAGCGTAAACCTTCTGTATGTATAGTCAATACTCGACAATGAATAATAGAAACACAACCTACCTACCAATATATAAGCTGAACAATAGTCTTTTCTTTTAAAATTTAATTTCTTTTTAAAATCCCTGACGAGGCCACCCATTATTATCGTATATTTTGTTTTGTGGCCTCTGCAAAAATGAAAAAATAATGATTTTCAAAATGTTTTATTACACAAATGCGTCCAAGTATAACAACACACCATTATACATAAAGCAAATAGAACAAATGAAATTATCGCCAATGAGATTTTTCTATTAAACGTGAGTATAATATTTTAAAATCACCCTGATTTTATTAATTAAAACTAATGTTATATATACATATAATTAAACTGGTTTTTTCGAGAATATATTATAAGAACAGGTATCAGAGATTTTTTTTTTTTAAATTTATAACCTATTAACTATTTCAACGACCCACGTAGATGAAGAGTTACTATTATACGTCTAGTTTAGGTACATATTTTGAATTTAAATATAATATAACCGATTACATAAATTTAAGAATAAAACGTAGGTGCATTTTAATTAGTTTATAATCTATTGGGAACAATTTTAATTCCTCAACTATTTTTCGTTAAAATATCTTTTAGACATGTGATATTAACATAAATACATAATATATTTATAGCTACCATATTATATATTATTATACGTACATAAATTATTGTAAATATATCCAAAAATATTGATCTTAAATACACGAATATATATTTTAATACTTACCTATTCGTATAGTAATGTATCATGATTTGTCAAACTTACGTTTTTACAAAAAAATATTATGTATGATTTAATAAGACAAACAATTTTAAATTATTATTTTAATTTGTGTTACTTGGTCAAATTATTAGCTACGCACCGACGGAAACATAATTAGAACTCAAATTATATACAATTTCACAAAAAGAGGTGTGAACCAATATAATCAATAATTCCATTGTTTTTCGAAGTCAATAATTCTAGTTTATAAAGTAACATTAACAAATTTCACCAAGGTCTATTTACCTCACCTTTTCATGGGATTTATCAAACTTATATTTTATGTAATTTCCGTATTCATGATGTACATTGCAATTACATTGAACGACCATACATTATACGATCGAAATCAGATATTCTGTTTGAAGAAATTTCAATTGCATTATATTTTTTAAGTTATTTTATCCGCTTCTCTTAATTTATTTTTATAGTTCAGGATACCTTTATATTATTTTTTTAGTATCTTCAGATAAAAAATATACGCTGTAACTCGTGTAATTTAAATATTTTTTTTATTATTTGACTTTCTATACCTACGTATAATTCGAATCGAAGAAAGTTTGTGTAATCATTTTTGAAAAGTAATGATTTTATAATTATATTACTAATGTCAACACTGTAGCGCGATTGTGATGTTATAGGTATATTATTATTGTTTACATAATATTTTATGCGCTAAAAATGTGAATTATTACGCGCGTCTAATATACGAAACAATTGTTTAATGTGCACTCGGGATATACATAATAATAATATGATGTGTACATTATGAAAAGTGAAAAACTACTTTTTTTTATTACTCTATGGTGCACAAATAACATATTATGTCTGCGTATTAATGTAGGTAGTATGTGTATTATAATGCACATTGCACATGGTAAAAGAAAATATGTTCATTCATCAATCATTTCTAACCGGATAAAATTAAAATGCCTACGATCAAATGAATACATGTATATACCTAATTTAAAAAATTAATACCTATAATATAAAACAGACAATAAAAAAGTACTTCTCACTAGGGTCGTAGGTAAAGATTGTTAATGGAGGGGGTTTAGACTTTAAATAATTAGCAATAGACTGACGTAAAAAAAAACTAATACAGATATAGGTATATTAATAAAATATTTTCAATTATTTTTAAAAATAAAATGTTGTACAAGTAAATTTAATCATTGTCTACGTCATGTTAATTTGTTCACAATTCGTGTCTATTTGTAATCTATTCTGAGAGGAATATAAATCGTATGTAATATGGACATATTTTTAATCAAATAAAATAATGAACATTTTTTAAGGCGCGGCTTGAAAACACGAGAACATTTTTACTAACCCAAAATGTGTTTTCAGAAAAAAAAAAAAAAACGTAGTAATATAACTTCTTCGCTCTTCTTCAAAATCTAAAAATAAAAATAAATAAGTAAAAGTATGTACAAGAGAAAACTTAGCTGATATATTGTTATTGGCTGCGTTTTATTTGTACGACCAGTTTCAATTTTAACAATACCATCATCACCAACCGGTATTATACTATGATGATTTTGTGGTAATATGCTGGTATTATAGTGGTATATACTATTAGAATGATGGTAGTGACAATAACACGATGTTGATTTTTAAAATCGAAACCAGTCGTATAAATAATATGCAACCAATAACTGCACACACTTGCAAGACGATTTTTTTCTTGTATGATATTTTATACTGTTACTTATTTTATTTTTCATTTTTCAATAAGTAACTAGGTATTCTAAGAGAACGTGTTGCCTCCCTTATTTAAGGTGTTTCGTATAGGCAATTTTCTCAATATTTCTGAAAATATGAAATATCATCAATTCGTAAATATTCAAATTCACTTTCAAATACATTTACAAATAGTCCCATGCATATTATCACAAGCATTTATTGTTTAATTGTGAAATTAACATAAATGTTCACAAAAAACTGTTTCTCGCTATCAAAATTACACGGGCTATGTACTTGGTGAATGTATACCGAATTTTCAACTTAAATTAAAATAAACATGCACTGTGCAACGTTGGTTTTAGTTTTTCGATGTCACTATTACAAAATATGTTACTCGAGTTTGAAAAACTTAAAACTATCAGATTTTTAAACAATAATGGCTTTTTTTTTTGTATTTGTAATATCGAAACAATAAACTGACGTTTCACAGTGCAAGACCTTCTTTTTTTTAAAATTTGGTTTCTTGATTAAGTCTACTGACCGCGTAATTTTTCCCCGCGACGAACCTATTTTTATACAGTCAATAACGGGTGGTACCACGCCCTCTTATAACCGTTACAAAACGATTTTTTTTTTTTTTCGTTTTGTTCATAATAAAATGCTTAACTATTATTATACACGCGGTCTTGATGGTTTTTTTTTCCCGCAGGGGCCATACACGCCAAAGACTATCGTTCGTCCAGTTGTTTGAGTTACGGTAACGGTACCAAGCTCACCACTCTCGGCATCAATCTACTGGCCACCCAGGGATCGTCCGATTACTGCGGTATATCCACCAACAACGTACGTATACACACTCTCTCTCTCTCTCTCTCACTATATATATGTATGTATATTGTACATACCTAGTAACAATAACAACGACGATAATATATGAATACCTTGGCGTTTTGCGATTGCGCTTTGTACTGCAATAATAATAAAAATAGTGTAATAATTTGTACCGTTTGTCTGTAGATAGGTAGTCGTTATAATACACATTACTATTATGTTATAAGGTACACTGTCGCGTTATTATTTCGGCATCACGGTGTCGTTGTCGTCGCGGCGAGACAGCGGATGACCGCCGTCCACATGACATTAAAAAACATAATATATAATATTTCGGGTTCCACACGTGTATTATAGTATTGTGTATTGTGCGGGCACATACACGATCACATGGGAAAAAAAAAAAAATCGTTATGCCCAATTTCATGGTGTAGGTACCTTATACCTATCTCGGGAGTATGCGCGCGATATAATGATAATATATAATAATATAATTTTTGCTACACGATGGCATATTCGTGTGTCACATATTATACAATAATACAAACACATTTTTTTTTTTTCTTATACAACGGACGAACCGTCATCGCACATATTTTTATAAAATCGTATTATTATTATGTTTAGAACGCATACTTGCGCCGGTACATTAAAATATGTGTGAAACCGAAAAGTCAATTGTATTTCCGCCCGTCAATTTCGCGAACGTACGCCTAATACAATATAGAATATTATGTTGATCATCGTGGCGTATTATAATATCCAGCTATTAAAGAACATTATATACAGTGTATAGCCAAATGAGATGCATCTCTTATATTATTGTCGTAGGTGTCGCGCAGGTATAAGTCGTTTTCGTATAATAATACAGGCATTCGACTTGTAACATCAATGCGCGCACCTTCAATATTGAAAGCATTTTTTTTTTTTTTATACTTCTCATTGATATACCACTCGTCTATAATTATTATGTACGTATATATTCTTAAACTGTCTCGAAAATCAATGCGACACTTTTGTATTGTTTAGCTTGAAATATTCAAGCTATTCTTGAGAATTTTTCGTTCGGCCACAGTACAACATTTTTTTTCTTACAAAACCAAATTTAGAGATTAGCATAATTTATACAAATACATAAAGTCAAGACTGAAGAGTGTATAAAGAGGTAAACTCGTTTTTTTTTTTTGTTTTTTTTGAGGAAACTATATAATATAGTTGACGGAAATGAACATTTGTTTTGGATAGAATTAATGTATGCTCGAGAATCCTAGATAATTTATGTTGATAAAAAAGTTAAATATAAACATTTAAAACAAGTTATTCTACGAATTTACCTTTTGTACTTTAATCTATTTCATTTAGTATATACCTTCATATTATAAAGTTGCACATTATAACGGAAGTTTATGATGCTACAACACAGTGTTAACTATAGAATAATATTTCTAATTAAAAATAAAAAATTACATTTGGCATTAAACCAACAACAAAAATTATCAGATAATCTCAAACGTTACTGTAATATAAATTGCAGAATTTACCTGCTTAATATTATCGTCTATGTACAGCAATAACTATAGCACACTGCAATAATTTATAATATTTACCATAATATATTATTATAAATTATAATAGGTGATGGGTATTATTATTATTATTATTTTTTTATCAATGATTGAATAAATGAACCATGTTCAAATATATTATTTCAGTTTCAATGTATCAACTATCATATTGATTTATTATCATAACATTATGTAGTTTTCATTAAAAAAAAAATATGGAATCGACATTTTAAAAATTTGACTTAAAAATTGTTTACGTTTTATAATATTATAAATTATTAAGTGTAGAGTAAAATGACGGTAAGAGAATAGTCTTTCGTTTAAAATATTTCGAATCTTAATGCTTTTAGAATTACGGAAAATTAACCAAAATCCGAATCAAAATGCTGTAGTACTTTTCTTGATTTTATTTGTTGTACAGTGTTGTACCTCATTTTTAAAACTACAGTAGACGTTTCAAAATATTTCTAAATATTGTTATGGATTCAATAGATTTACTGATCACGGCTACTGGCTAATAGTTATATATAAATAGCTACTAAATAGTACAAGATAAACTGATATACATGCAGGTATACAAATATCCTACAAAGATAATATACCCGTCGTTATATCTCCAGAAATAATAAAGATGATCAAATTCTGTTTTTGCTACATTACTCACTAAAACATGGATTACGAAAATTTATATTTTAATTAATTTTTTGTTTTGGTAAAAAACTTAAAAATATAAATTTGTATTTTATATTTTTTGAAATATTTGAAGATGGCTATTCTATAGAGTTTATTCTTCTAAAAATTTAAACGTATCGATTTTTTTACTTTCATTATATTCGTCCAGAGAAAAATGTGTATAATCAATTAGCCATGATAATAATAATTGATCTAAATTTTTAAATTGGCATAGCAACAGGTATAGGTACATTTCAGATAAATATAGTTATTAATTATTATTTACAAAAAACAAAAAAGGGATGATTCTGAACCTATCCCCAGAAGCCACATACCTTACTATTGTGAGTGAAAAGTTGGGAAGGTAGAATACATAAATTAGTTTAATTTTTATCTGTAAGTAATGATAAACCATTGGTAACGAAATACAATTCTGGGTTAAGTTCAGTTATACTTTTTTTGAAATGCCCTAATATTTACGATTTTTGTCAAAGTTTGATTATAAAACTCTTATAAAAAATGTGTGTATAGTAAATTAGCCATTATAATAATAATCAATTATCGAATGTTATTACAATTTGTTGCATAACATAAATTGAAAAAATTATCAAATATCATAAATTAAATAAATATAAAAAATTTAAACATCAAAACTGTCAGATGTATAAACTCTATAAAATTACTATCTTCAAATTTTTTGAAAATAATAAAATAAAATTTAATTCAAAATATATATATTTCTGTAGTCTTTATCCTTGGGAGTGATATAAAAAAAAAAAAAAAAAACAGAATTTGATTGTTTTTATTATCTCAAGAGATATTGCAATGGGTATATCTTGGTGCGACACTTTGTATACCTTGATTTTATACGTAAAATAAATTTTATCAACCTTATCTATAGATAAATTTACTATATTGTAAGTGAAAAAAAAGCAGCTGTTCTCGTCCGGAAAATAGTGTTAAAAATTATACGGCCGGGCCGAGAATTGAATCAGGGTCTTTCATTTTTCGTACAATTGAGTTCTGACACTATTTCAACTGGATTTAATCGATCTAACGTCCCGGGTTTGAGCGGTTGGTGGAGTAGTCGTGTGCACGGTTGAGGGGACGACGACATGCTCGGCGGCCGTGTCGAGAATGCTTTCACTAATATGAGGGGAGCGGGGATACAAGGTAAAACTGAATAATAAAGGATAAGAGGTTACAAACAGATATGATCGTACAACTATGGGGAAGATTGGGCTTTTCATAGTGTTGGCCTTTTTTTTAAAAAATTAGGAGAAATGGACACATAGGGAATATTTGCTAAAAAGTGGCAGAAAACTCACTATATTTTCATGAATTCATCCATTTTATTCACAAATTACAATCTTTAAACGTAATAATAGTTTTTGAACAATAAAGTGCTTTCTGGTTGAACTTGAAAAAAAAAATGATATTCGTGCTAAAATAATAATAATAAAAGCTGATGATGTGCTTGTTATAGACGGGAAGTTGGGTAGATAGGTAGGATACATAAAGTTATTTATAAATTACTTTGAAAACCTCTTGAAAAATCAAAAAATTATCTCTTCAAACTAATACTCGCTATGCTCAGAATCTAAAACTCATAATAATGTCTGAATTATTATTGCGTAAATCTAGGTTTACCCACTAATTTTGATTCGAATTCAGGATCGTGAATATACCTTGAAAACGTTTTAATGATTTTGAATTGCATATTTGTATATTATGTATACTCATACCGTACTTATAACAACCATCAAATATAGGTATCAAATATGCCAATATACCTATATTGGCACCATTTAGGGGAAATTACTAATTATTTATATTTACTGTTAACAGTTGTAATATTTCATAAAGTTTTCAAAAGATACCCGTTGTAATCTGTCATGCTCACGATGAAATGAAATATGAAAATCATTTACCTATTATATATATTATAGGCGTATAATAATATATTTTTACGCGCGTTTAAAATTGTAATAATTCTTTTACGGTACCTATACACTGTATTATTATTATAACAGTTTTTTGACATTTTTTGATTGTGAGGTATAAATAATAGAATTCTATCGTATTGCCGCACGTTTCAATCGTCATCATCGCGTTAATGTTAATTCTACGAGCATGACCAATAAATATACTATTAAGACGGTACTATAAGTAAGTATATAATAATATATAGATATATACGCATTCATTCTTCCGCAAAAATGACATTACCTTGTCATTTCCAATTCCGGTGACGAATAGAAACAGGTACGCCTGTACTACTGTTATATACCTATTACCTACCACATTACACATTATGCTCTTTTCAATAAAAAATTGAAACACGTATTCGGCGGTATTTTTTTTCGTATATATATATATAAATAGTAAATACGTCTATTTATAAGTTTATTGTAAAATAATAATGTATAGGTACTGGTACAAATTGGCCTACATTTTTAAATTGGTATATCAGGGTATAGGTACATTTCAGACAAATATAGTATTTAATTACAACGTTCAAAAAAAAAAAAAAAAAGACGCCCTAGAATAATGAGGACGGGTGCAGCCACTGTTATAGATAATTTAATGTGCACCTGTAAGTAGCGATAAACCATTGCTAATGAAAGAACGATTCTGAACGGAGTTCAATTGATAGTGACGCTTTGTCAACAATATAAATGTCATATTATAGTAAAATGATTAAATAGGCTCTATATATTTTTTCTAATAATATTTATTTAATGTTGTACCGATTTCTTCGGTTTTCCTTTTTTTTTTTTTTTTGGTTTTTCGCATTTGTTGAGAAAATTCTTGATAAAATCGAAAAATGACCTTTTTAAGATACCTCCACGCACTAATTTCCTTTCAGAAAAGTTGCTACACGTAAAAATCGGAGCAAGTCTTTTAGTAGAAAAATTGTCCACAGAAAAAAAAAAATTAACATCTTTGTAAAACCATAAGCTTCGCTCCACTCAGAATTTAAAATTACGTTAGATAAAGTTATGAAAAAACATAACAAAAATTGACTTAAGCTATCTTTCCTTGGAATCAAAGATATATATACAAGATAAGATATATATAAGATATAACAATAACTTATTAATAGGGCAGGGATTTCAATGCACTTTGCGTTATTTTCCAAAGGTTGCTCGTCCAGTCAAAAATCTGTACCATGCGCTTTTGAATGAGAATAAAAGAATTTATTTGCAATTTTTAACAATTATTATTTTTTATCGAATTTTTAGAGTTTTTAGAGTATTTTTAGAATTTTTTGGATACAAACTATGAATTTGAAATTGTATTTTAAGATTTTTACACACAGAAAGGATTTTTATAAAAATTTAACAAACTATATAGTATAGGTACTCGTCACTCCTGCTATGTTATCGGAGGACAATAGTTGGAATGTTGAAACATAGATAACGAGTGGAAGCGTTTACGATAAAAGTAACGTGGTATATTTAGAATCACTAAATCTTAAAAGGTAAAATCGATTTTTTTTTTTTTGTTTTTAAGCTTTTTTTAATAAATTTAAAGTAATTTTCACAATGCCTTTTTGAGGTTTTTAAGTCATTTTTGCATTTTTTTTTTTTAGATTTTTCAGGGCATTAAAAAAATTCCAGCTCTGTTTATTATAGCCTAGTCGATTTTCTCGAGTATATTTCCAACAAAATAATATTAATTCAATTTACATATTGTGATATATAATATAATATCTTTTTGTATATAAAAATAATATATATAGTTTTCCTATAAATAATTGGATATATATTTTTTTATTTATTATGGTTGGTTTTTTTTTTCGCGAAAATTGTGTAAATAACCATAAGTACCTAGTGTTGGTTATGGTAGAGTAGTTGACCACGGTAGTGGAGTCGTACACCGAAGCCACCAAACAAACGGGGAAAGTGCAGGAACGGTGGGGACAGATGATTCGTGGAGGTGACGAAAAAATTATTTATTACGCGAGCATGTCTAATAAACGCGATTGAAACACGTTATATAGGTACATACTATTTTTTTTTAAATTAGGAATGACCAAATTGTTTTCTTTTTTTTTTCTCGCGGTGGACAATTTATTATTACCTATATAATATATACCTGTATAGTTATATAATTAAACCGCAACATATACATAACGGATTCCTTAATAAAAATACCTAAATAGGTTAAGTTAGGTTAGGTGCCCATAAAAATTTAATACGAAAATTATAGGTACAACATTATTATAATCTGGCTTAAGAATAGTGACGAATAACATTAACGTGTTATTATATACCTACATTTTTTTCTCATGATAGTTTTATATTAGGTACCTACTATACGGCTAAACCATCGCACGCAAAGTGGAAGTAGGATAATATTATACTGATTTATATAATTATTTATTAAGTTGACAACAAAATGTTATAATGTTTTTATATAAATCCGGGTGTATAGTCAGCACTGCAATATATGCAGTCTGCGTTAGTGCGTCTGCACGTTGCATTACCTATAATACGAGTATTATATACGTAATACCTATGTGCATTTATAAATATTAATCTTTTTTTTTATACAGGTTATTAAAAAATAAATGGTCACATAATTCTGGATTATGTTCTTTAGATAAAATTAGTAATCACACGATAATCACGATTTATGACGTTCGTAAATACCAAATCAAATCCATAAAAATGGTTCTAGTTAGGTTTGGGTATGTAAACCAACAAAACGTTTTTATATTCATAAACAATATTCAGTTTAAAAACATCGAGTTTATTGATACTTTTAACCATATAAAATAAATATTTGAAAAAATATTAAAATGTTATAAATAATTATTTTTGACCTAATAAAATATTATGATTTGTAAACGGTTTTTCCAATTCGTTATATTATCACATAAACTGGCAATGAACTATTTGTATGTGTGGTGTGTGTGTGTGTGTGTGTGTGTGTGCGTGTTAAACATTTACTTATAATGAAATTAAGAAATTAGTTGAATTAGTTCAATAACATCTTAAATGTTCAGACAGATTTTAAAAATAATATTATACTTCAATATTGTATAGACAGTAAATAAAACTTTTTAAATCTATGTTATCTCATTTTACTCATTTGCGTTTTACAAAAATATAATAAAGAATAGATAAGCTAGACCTGTACAAATTTTTGTTCCCGAATTATGGTGAACAGGTGACTTTTTACACTATTTTACATGATAAGAAATCGTAATAACTATTGGTAAAGTGAATAGCAAATAATTTTATCATTAAACAATTCTAGTATTATATGCCTTGATAACTGCCCATTTCTTTATTAAAACTGTATTAGCAATTTCAAGTTCATAATTTATTCTTCTTCTCCTTTTTATTCACCTTCATCTCAATTATTTTGATGGTTAGCGATCCTCGTTCTAAACTTCTACTAGACCCGATCTTCTACCTTGCATATACCGACTGTCCTCTTATCATTCTCAATTACATATAACCACTTCCTGTGTAGTCTTCTTCTCCACCTATTTCCTTTTATTTTTATTTTCATTACATTTCTTACTGCTTCTAATTCCTTTCACCCTGTGACATGTCTGAATCATCTGTCTATATTCTCTAATTTTTTCTACTATCGAAACCACGCCTAAGCTACCTCTTATGTACTCATCTTCCCATCTCTTATATATCCCATCTTCTCTCGTTATTTCACTTATTTATTAACCATTCTGATCTCTGTCACACTCATTCTCTGTCTATGGCCCAACACTCCAAACCATACAACATAGTTAGTCTCACCACCTTTTGGTAATAATTAACTTTAAGTCTCATTGGAATTCTCTTGTTATACAAGGTGATTCACTAAGCATGCTCACCCTATTATTTTGGTTAAATTGTACATGTATTCAAATTCTGTATTTTGGAATTTTTAAGCGTAGTTCAAAACGATATTTTTGAATATTTAGATTTTTCACAACATTTAAAGAGTATCCCGTGGCGATACCAACTTTGGTTTTTTAAACCGAATATAACTTTAAATAAATGTTGGTGTTAAAATGTTTAATTGTCAACCCGTTTACGAGATATTTTACTTTTAATTTTAGGTAGGAGGAGAGTAGTGAAGCACTAATAAAACGCCGCGCGCCGTGCCACCACACAAATGATACTTCACTCCATCTATTTATAGAATTTTCAATATAAGTTTTTATTTGAAAAACCAAAGTTGGTATCCCACAGGATACTTCTTAAATACCCGCGCATATCCGAGATGGTACAATGCACCAATGTCTTGTTTAGAATTTATACTGTTTTGCAGAATTCCACATAGGCTGACGACCTGATGTAACCCTATTTGTCGTCTTCCACAAGGAGAAGTTTATAATTATTATTATTTACCCAAATATAGTATAATTAAACAAGGTTGAAATAATAGGTAATCTATAATATATAATATACAATTCCGTTCATATAATATTAATAGACGAAAATAATCATTGTAATTGTTTAGATACAACGTTATCACGGTTCAGCCGCAAAATGTAAACCAATCGCCTAAAGCTACGGTTACATTAGAGCCGTTTCCGATCCGATCCGACAATCCGACTAGTCGGAAAAAAAACAAAATCGTGAACATTATCGGTAATGGCTATATTTATACGACCTGTCCGTTTCCGATGTACCGACTAGTCAGATACGTCGGAAGAGAAACAAATCGATATGATTTTCTTCCGACAAAAGTCGGACAAAATTAGATTATTTGGGTTAAATAATCGACAATTTATAATCAATAATCATACGTTTCTATGCTAATTCGAAAATATTTTTTAAACTTATCAGAATATTCTTGAAGTTTAATACACGTCTTAAAATATTTCTCGTTTTTAAAGTCGTTTAATAAATTATGCGTCCAACAGGACCTTGTATTATTTAAATATAATATTTTACTATCCGGTAAATCATCCCATTCTGAGCTGCTAGAACTTAAATACATTTTGAATAAAAATCACCAATGCATATGTGAACTCTATCAATACGTAGTAGGTATATACTAATATATGAATGTCAGAGTAGATAATAAGTACACGAAGTCTGTACGGAATCGGATATAACGTAGCCACAAATATCGGATGAGTAGGATGGTGGTCGGGTCGGTCGAATTGGATCGGAAACGACTTAATTGTAGCCGTAGCCCGAGACGTAGTATAGTAGACTTGCGCCCCGGGACGTATTGCGTAATTTACTGTCTAAGGTTTAACAAACTCTTTTAATATAATTGGTTTATTCTCTGTGTAAAAATTAGTAATTCCATTTAACTATGTAGGTATTCCTAATTTGTGTTTTATATTCACTTGCGTATTAATGTTACGCTTGTTTTAGTACCCGATGATTTTTTTTTTTAAATCGAAACCGACATAAGCGTGCTCATAGGTGCAGCACATTGTAACCTATAGGGTGCTAAAAGTTTTTCTGGGACAACCGGTTTTTTTAAGAATGTGTATAGTTTTAAGTTTATTGAAAGATAATAGAAATTTTTGTGGGTTCGTGATACGATTATACTTTTAAAATCATATTTTGACAATACCATTTATCAGCTAGTCCCATATGCTTCATAAAACAGTTAATGAAATGGGTGTTATCGGTTTCTGCCAAAACCGAAAAAGATATGATTTCCGTTTTTAACAAATATAATTTGGGAACCAATAGTGTTAATGTATATATTGCATACAACGATAGATAATCGTCGATAACGAAAATATAAACAGCATCAAATAATCGATAAACCGTAAATATAGCGATAGGTAAATCATAGTTGGTATCAAAAAATACAAGAATTAGGTTTAACATTTGAGTATAAAAATAATTACTGGTTAAAACACACTTTTGGTTTAACATTTTTGGACCCTTTTGAAATATCGGACTGTAATTATAAAAAAAAGTCCAATGAAATTAGCAGGTACACTTTTGTCAAACTGTTTCTTTTAATTTGTTTTTATTTTATTTTTTAGCTGTGTTTTTTTTTTTTTAAATCCTATAATTTAATTGTACTATGTATATTTTATTTTTTTTTATTTTGTTATATTCGTTAGAAAAATAATGACACCTACCTGAGAGGAGAGTAGTCTCCTCGCATACCATTCTCCCCCTCTATAATATTTTAGTTTTCATACCGCCCATTGAGGTGGTATCTATTAAGAGATTAAATAGAATAATAATGAAAATAATATAGTTATTTCCATGATGACTAAATATATTTTTTTTAAGATTATAGATTAAAATTATGTCATTACTATCATGATGATTTTATTTTGTTTCCATAGAAAAGCGATGAAAGATCAGTATCGATAGTTATAAGAAAACATCGAACTTTAGAACTTGCCGACGATAAGTACTATGTCATCACGTGTGGCAAAGCAGGATTTAAGAATTCCAAGTAAATACAACGTCTAGACTCGAACTAGGCGATAAAATTCTATAAATGTTTAAGAAAAAACCAACAAGATTAAAGCCACGATTAAAACATTACATTTTGTTTTTCAGAAATGAAACGTCGTTGGTATCGTTAAAATTCCTCGAGAACGGCAAAAGAATTCAAGATGTTGTTTATAGTCATCCGTACACATTAAGAGCCGAGATATCACGACACGATGGTAAAATCAATTTTTTTTGTTTAAACTATTTAAACAACATAGATGACTAAAATTTATTTATAATTACGATTTGCACAATTTCACTTAATATTTTCATACCTCATATGTATATTTTTCAAATTAAATTACATCATATTTTTATTTTAAAAAATAATGTAGGTACCTGCATATAAGAGATAATAGGTTGAAAAAAACGGTTTACAAATAAGTTTTAACGTTTCATTAGAAATGGGGAATTTAATTTTAAAAATGGTATCTACTTCATTTATGATTTTGCTGTTTATTATGAACGGATAGTTGTTTCCTAAAAAACTATCTTCACCACTTATAAAAATTAATATTATAAATCATATTTACGGTATTACACAAAATTATATAAAAAATAAAAATACCGCACTATACGCTTCAGCTGTTTACCTACATTCAATATCTACTCTCAATTTGTGATTTATTATGAATTACAAATAACAGCAAATACTTAAATGTATTAAAACTGAATTTTGAATTAAATTAAAGACGGTATTTTATTGTTTGCAAATATCAATAATAATATTATTGAATATACACGTTTTGCGTGTTTGTTATACAATTCAAAACAAAAATTGTTTTTAACGTTACAGGTGTCTATGGAATACGCGTTAAGAACTGTTTTGCGTTCAACAAGAGGAACAGCAGCGTCAACCTCATCAATGAGCTCGGGTAAGTGAACCCTGACACTACTATACAATGGATCTCCCGCTGCACCGCGTTGCACAATTATGTGGTTTTTCTAGTTACAACTTCCAAAGACACTGGAATTAGCGGTTTAAACTAAACTACGATCGTTTTATTTCGTTTTTTTTATTTCCCTACGTCTCGTTGAATGTTTTTTCTAAGATAATGACGATTCGAAGTGACTTTCTCTTATTTGTACGTATCATTTCGTTTTTCAACTTATAAATAGGTATAATATCTATTATTAGTCATTAGCTATCCGGGAAGAGAAGATGTTTTTTCTTAAAAAAAAAATTGATTAGTCTGAAGTTAACAATTTAACATCAAAACCGGAAGTATATTCGAATGACGTTCTTGAATGATTCTAAATCCACATAGAAAAGAAACCCTCGCCTGTTTTTACCTATAGTCCCGTGTTTTCGTTTACCTTTCTTTCGTTCCTTTACGGACTAGGTAGGGCCGTACTCCGAATAAATTGTACATTATAATTTGATGATTATTATTGTTATTTTTTAATCGTATATTTTCAGATGCCCAGCCAACACGAAGGTGATAACGCCGTTCAAGTATGATCCAAAGTTTGCACACGCGGACGCGACGCTCTCGTCGATGTTCCGGTTCGACCCGGACAGCCAAGAATTGTACTTCCAGTGCGACATCGAGGTGTGCCGGGGAGCGTGCACGGAAGCTGATTGCGACGATCCGTCGGCCTTGCAGCTGCTGCAGCAACAGCAACGGGTCAAAGACCAATTTGCGATGGATTCGCAGTCGGAAAACGGCAGTTTAATGGCCAGCACCACCGTTTTCGTGCTCCAACCGGGCGAGATGGCCCGCAGCCAAGCGATATGCGATAACCCCTCGGAGGGAACTGTACGACCGTCGTGGATGCTGTATCTGTGCATCGCATTCGGGCTTATGTTTCTCATCATGCTCGTCATCAACGTGTTCCTGTGCTCGGCGATGACGTGTTCGTGTGCCCGCACCGACATCGTCGAAAAGGAGCCCAGCATCATCGAGGACTACGACCCTTACCGTAGCTGGCACGGTTCGCAATATGGATCCAGGTAAACAACGGGGCTAACAACTACAATAATATCTCGAAATATTATTGTGCTATTGAATTTTGTACACAATGTCCTACCATGTGTATTCGACACATTTCTATGCTTCTGTTAATAATTAATTTTTTTAATCAGATTTTTATTCAGAGGGACATATATTTAAAAAAAAAAAAAACGAATTTGTATTTTATCCTGTACTCACAAAAAAAAAAAAATAAATAACTTTATCTGTTCATTTTTCAAAAATTTGGATGCTTTGTAATAGATATTATTCTAAAACTTTGAATGTATCATACTTACCTATCAAATCAATAGTTTCTTATTAATAGCCATTTTAATTTCTAGATAAGGAGTTTGAAAACAATCATATTTAACAAACTATCACTTTACATCATCTGGAATCACAATCAGAATAAATTAATAATAATAATAATATTCGTAGGAACATACGCATAATAACCGTGACCAAACAATTATAAAAAAAATGGAAATAATTTTTATCGGTTTTATGATTAGGTACTTCGCTGCGAATATTATGATGGGTTGGTAGGTGAGAAGTTGGAAAGGTAGAGGGGAAAATTAATGTACATCTGTACACAAAGTTTAACCATTGTTATCGAAAAATGATTTTGAGCGGAGTTCGGTTATTAGTGTTGCGCTTTGTCTACATTATACATGTCATAATATGATATGGTAAAATAATTACATATGTATTATATATTTTCTTTAATAATATCTGTTTAGTATTGTACCTATTTCCCGTTTTTTTTTTTCATATTTTTTTCTAGTTTTTCCCGTTTATTATGAAAATAGCTGAAAAAATCAAAAGATGACTTACCTAAATTACCATTCCAGTCAGATTTTCTTCCAGAAAAAGTGCTATAATTGAAAATCTGATAATTGCTGTCAGAAAATTTATTTGCAGATAAAAAAGAAAAAATTAACATTGTAAAAGCAATACATTTCTCGCTCCACTCGAAATCTAAAATATGTACGATTTCATAGGAAATAAACGACCTAGGAGCGGATCAGAACAAGATAACGGAGGGGGGCGGGGTTGAAAATTTATTTAAGGTACGCATTTATGACGAGCTTAATGATGAATCAAGCTAAGAGTAGGTATAATGCAGGTAAGAGTATACTGGAGAACAAACAGTGACCGGGACGATCGCCCCTCTCACCCCCTCTCATATCCAACCCTGAAACCACGATTAATGATCAAATGTTAAATAATATGACTGTTTATTAATAATTCAAATGAATGTCATACTCTGTGTATAACGATATTGTTTGTTGTCTTTTTTTCAATAAAGGTATTCGTTGAATGGCAAACCGGGATACGTATCAGGTGGTTCTACAATGAATTCTACTCGGTCCATGTCGACCAACAGCGACCATTATGCGATAGTACACTCTCGACCCGGTAGCCGGTACTCGGGCACCGCCAAACACCAACAACCACACATGAGAGGACCCCCATCAAATATTGGATCACATTACTCAGGAAAATTGTAAATATCATAATATATTAGGTACATTCCTAAATGTATACCCCATACTATATTATTTAGTTAAATGATCATATTTCAAGTAGCTAATTTAAATAATTTTACCTATTTTGAAAAAAGATATTTATACTAGTGTACATATAATATATTGCATAATACTTAATTTTAAAGAGAAATATATTTTATAGTCTCTCAGGAACTTAGTTGCCATTGTATTTTTCTATTTCCAATAATTAATTTTGCATTATATATTATTATATATATTTATATATATTAATAATAATTTAATGTGTATAACTTTAATTATTAATAGTTACTATATACCTAAATTTTATTTTAATAATGTAATAAATTAACTTCCTATTATTGATTTTTAGAGAATATATAATAACATCTAACTATACCTAAATAATATTTTATAGTTTTACAAATTATGTGTGACTACAATTTATAATTTTCTAAAATTCTATATTGATACACATATACAATAAATATAATACGGAGAAATTATAAGTAATGCCATTACATGAATTATTTTGTTATGGTTTAAATACATTAAAATTTGTATGCATATTATGTTACATTGATTATAATTTATTTTTTAAGCATTATTAGTTACCTCTTCTGCCTTCAATTTTTCTCAACATGTAAATAAATAGAAACAATGTAATTATTATTATTATTATTATTATTAACGATGTTGTTTTTATTATTTATCCAAGAAACTAATTTTAAGTTTTGAACAAAGGGAGAGATAGGTGTCTATATTAGTTTTACTAGGTATTATATATATATATACTATATTTACTAGGTATATTTGTACCTACAAAAATACAGATTTTAAAGTAAAAAAAAAATCACTCAGTTGCTAAGCTAGAATTATTCCCAAATTTAAATTATTTGAAATATCTTTTATAATACTTTTTTATTACTCACACTAGACTTAAATGTTGTGATAATTATTATCGTGACACAGAATAAAAATATGAGTTACTGTACACACAGAAAATTCACGATGCGTACAAAATGTGTTTTTAACATTTTAAACATTGATATTTTGAACCGGCATTAACTTGTAAACCGAAATTTTTGAATAAAAAAAATAATTTCAAGATCAAGAAAATCATTGAACGGACAAAATTTTGAACATAAATAAATTAAAATAATTGAGCTATTATTTGGGGCAGTTATTCCATTAAATTGCAAAATCTTTAACGTCACTTTTTTTGAAGTTGTTTCGAGATCGTCAAAGTCTTGAACAAAAGCAGACGAGTTGTGGACTTTCGGTTACTCTTAATATTTATTTTGTAGGCAACCACAGCATTTATTTTTCTTAAAAGTAAATATCTATATACAAGGGAAAACTATAGTAAACCAAATCTTGTGTTCACGATTTAGAAATAATAAATCAACCGATAAATTGAATTACTTATATTTAGGTTATTAATAAAATAAGCACGCTGGAACATAGATAAAATCTTCGCTTTATGATTTAACATTTTGGTACCTCTACTCTAAATACGAAAAAAAAGTTGAAATATCTTCCGCGAAACAATCAAATATTTGTTAATCAATAAATTTCTTTAAAATAATGTTATTAAAGAAATAAGCAAGCTTGAACACAAATCAAATTTTTCTCTATATAATTATAATTTTTAGTAGATCTTAAATACAGAAAAAGTTGAGTTTTCTCCCACAAGTCAAATTTTTTTGTAAACCGATAAATTCAATTTGATTTAAGTTATCAATGAAATAACAATGACAATTATCATAGTTGAATTTAATAGGTAGAGGTGATCACATTTGTCATTGAGTGAACAAATTTATACAATTTTAGTACCTATTATAATATCTACCAACAAAGCTATAATATTCTTCTTGTAATTTTATGATTAATACTTTAAAAATGTGGACTAGAAGTCGATATTTTGAACCGTCGATAACACTGATAACAGTAAGTTAACAAAATACAAATAAAGAATGTCAATTTGATAGGCCATATGGTCAATAGATAGTTTCAACCATGACTAAATTGGTTTGAAAATTGAAACCACCAAATTTTTTTTGAAGTCAAAGGGCATAGAGTTGAAAGAAATTGAATCCTGATAGTCTACAAAACGCTGACCGAAGGAAGTACTCGCATATTTAACAGTCAAATCATACTTTTTCATTTCCCTTTTGTTGCTTACCTCCTTTTGATCGTTATTTAAATTAAATTTCTTAACCAATTACATAATTACAATTTTTTTTTATATAAAAACCTTATAGGTTTTGCACCTTATAGGTTTGGTGCAATGCACCAAATTCTTTATAGTTAGCATTCGTAGATCCTTGCAGAGTAATTTTTTAAAACAAATCGTAACTATATTATTTTGATTAACTAATAATGCATTTAAGATTTTATCTCGAAGGCCTCCCCATACTAATATGCCATATTGAAAGTTTGATTAATAAAGTGCAAAGTAAATTATTTTTATTGTTTGATTTGGTACTAAGTTTTTGAGTTTAACCGTTTTAAAAGTAATGAAACGTTTAGAGTTTAGGCTCGAGTTATTTATTCCAAAACTTGGTAATAAATTTAATAAAATTTCATGATTCACAAAATCAAAAGCCTTGGCTAGGTCTAAAAAAATTGATATTGATTTATTGCTGTTATCTAAATTACTATATAAAAATTGAGCAACTTTATAAAGAGCATTATCAGTGCTTAAACCTGGTCTAAAGCCAAACTGGTTTTTTGATAATTTATTTTTTTCTAAAAACTCTATCAGTCTAGCTTTGATAATTTTTTCAAATATTTTTGAAAAAATGCTCATCATGGATACCGGCCTATAGTTGTTCATATTTGATTTATTACCACCTTTAAGTAAGGGTTTAACATCTGCTACTTTTAAGGTTTCAGGAAAAATATTTTTAACAATACTTAAGTTATATATATAGGCAAGAGGATGCACCACAAATTTACTAATACGTTTTAAAATATTGACGGACACCTTATCCAAACCTGCAGCTGTATTGTCCTTGACTATTAATCATATCAAGTAAGTCCGACGAATCATTTTTTTTTTTTGGTATACATCATTAAACGTTTTTATGAACGTGGTTTAATCCTGAAGTGATTGGTTGGTTTATTTAAACTATTCAGTGCGATATTTATAAAGAAATTATTCAACATATTAGATGCAGTTATTGGATCATTTTTTGCATTTATTTCACAGTCATTATTTTTTAGTTTGATAATATTATCATTAGAACTCAATTTAGAACCGGTAATTTCACTTATTAATTTCCATGTCATTTTTGGATTAGAACTTACATTTTTGAACTTTTGTTCAGAAAAATTAAATTTAGCTATTATAGCCTTATAGCCTTATAGTTTTTGTGAAGTTGTTATATTTTTTATAGTGAAAATCTAACGATAAATTATTTGGATGTTTTTTGTATTTCATTGAAAGAAATTGTTTTCGGCGGGCCGAGGTTAATAAACCATTGACTAATGGTCATCCATTCTTTTATTTTAAGCATTTATTTTTTGATTTTAATAATATACGAGTTGTAGATTTATCAATTGCTTTTTTAATTATTTTATCAAATACATCGTAACAGCGATTAACATCACTACTGCCATCATACACTTCAGTCCAGTTTTCATTGGCTAATGTTGATGTAATTAAATTATAAACAATTTTACTAATCATTTTTTTACAATTAAAAAAAATGACAACAATTGGAATTGACACACAAATTATACAGTAGTTCGGTATATCAGTAAGTATTACTCCAGCACTAATTTTACTCGTTACGTTTTCATTACTATTAATAAAAATATGGTCTAATCTTGAATGATTATCGGATTATATGAATCGGACTTCTTTTTTTTAATACGCCGTTTTGAAATTAGTTTCACACGAAAATCACAAAAAAGTTGCCTTTGTCATTAGGTATTATATTCTTATATTCTCAAATTTTTCAAAAATGTAATACTAAAACCAAAGAAGAAAATATGATCAAAAAAAGGTTTCAAAGTTTACATTACATTATATTACATTTAACCATGTACATAGTACATACTTACTACACAAATTTATTTTTACTTTAATATGAAACGTACAATTATTTTTTATTTATTTCACCACATTCATTATTTTATGTTATATTAATTTATATTATGTACTTATCTATTATTAAATTTTCACACAAATTGAGATATAATCTAGCGATGCTGCAGTATAAATAAGTGCGGTTAGCAATTTTTTCAGATAAAACAATTACTAATGAGAACAGTATTTTCTGATTTTATTTCATAATTTTAATTTTTGGTTTTGAATATAAAAATAAATTAATGCTTCAATACAATCGTTTGTGTTTTGTAGACATATTTTTCAATTATATACCTACTAGTTTTATTTTCTGATTTATTAATACATATCTTCATTTTATCACACCATGACTACTTTAATCAAATGGTTCATTTTATACTGTTCTGGATAAATTATTTTAGATATGAGTAATATAAATTACATATCCAACTAATTATTATGTACAACGTATTGTGCTACATACTATAAAAATTGACTGTACACCACCTGTCTGGTAAGAGAACGCCTTCAAAACTCGTAGCCATGCAACTCAATGGGCTGCTCACCAATGAGATGGTATCGGGTATTTTATAAAATAAAAACATGTAGCGTTACTTTGGATAAATTAATTTTATGATCTATATTGATAATGTAAATATTTTGATTGTTACTTTTACAATCGTAGAAAAAAAATTTGAATGTACAATAAATAATATAACAAAACAATAGTTAAACAAATTTAAAATGTAATTTTATCACACATTACAGTAACCTCATAAATTATAATAATGATAATACTTAAAACTATAATTTTATATATTAAGATAAGAGATATATATGTGATTATATGTAATAACTCACGACTATAGGTATTTCCACCGAGGGCGAGACATGGGTGGCTCATCCATGAAAATACCTTCGATTACGCTTAACATTGACTAGAGATAACAGACTAAATAAAATGAATAACAACAACAACTTAACAATGAGATCTGCAGAACGAACAGCAATGACAATAAGTAGCGCCAAGAAGAGTTCCAAAGTCTATAAAAATTAAGTTAAAGAGAACATTAGAAGAAATGACTAGAAATAATGTGATAGTACCAATAGATAGGCCTGGCAAATGGTGCAATAATATTGTAATAGTTGGGAAACCCAACAAGAAATTGCGTATATGTCTGGATCCATTAGAAATGAATAAAATTATTATTGGAGAACATAATTTAATACCTACCATGGATGAGATTAGAATAAGTCTTAGTAATAAAGTGGTATTCATTATTAGATCTTAAAAATGGATTTTGGCAAAGCTAACTCGAGGATTCAAGTAATATTTGTACTTTTAGTACACTTTTTGGTTACTTTAGATTCACAAGGCTTCCATTTAGACTGTCCAGTGCCCTTGAGGAGTTTCAAAAACAGAATCAGAAATGTTTTGGTGATATTCAAAATGTTAAAATTTATTTTGATGATATACTAATTGCTGATGATGATAAGAAATCACATGATGTAGCAGTGAGTATTGGAAAGGTATTTGAATATAAAATTTAATCCTGAAAAGTTCGTTTTTAAACAGAAAGAAATTATTTATCTGGGAATTGTATTTAGTAAAAATTGAGTGAAAGTAGATCCTGATAGAATTGAAGTTATAAAAAAATTGAAAGAGCCTAAAAATAAACTAGAGTTGCAAAGGATCATTGGAATGTTTAATTTTATCAGAAAATTTATACCTAATATGTCTCAGTTGATATCTCCACATAGTGGATAATGATATTATTTATTACAAAAGCCACTGGCTTTCCTTCCTGCAACAAACAGCATCATAATCCTGTGCTGGAACTATCACATTAAACTGAGACACATTTGTTTATAACTTCAATTCTATCAGGGTCTACTTTCATTCCATTTTTACTAAATAACATTCCCAGATAAATAATTTCTTTCTGTTTAAAAACGAACTTGTCAGGATTCAATTTTATATTCAAATACCTTTTCAATACTCACTGCTACATCATGTGATTCCTTATCATCATCAGCAATTAGTATATCATCATAATACATTTTAACATTTTGAATATCACCAAAACATTTCTGATTCTGTTTTTGGAACTCCTCAAGGGCACTGGATAGTCTAAATGGAAGCCTTGTGAATCTAAAGTAACCAAAAAGTGTACTAAAAGTACAAATATTACTTGAATCCTCGAGTTAGCTTTGCCAAAATCCATTTTTAAGATCTAGTAATGAATACCACTTTATTACTAAGACTTATTCTAACCTCATCTATAGTAGGTATTAAATGATGTTCTCCAATAATAATTTTATTCATTTCTAATGGATCCAGACATATACGCAATTTCTTGTTGGGTTTCCCAACTATTACAATATTATTGCACCATTTGCCAGGCCTATCTATTGGTACTATCACAGTATTTCTAGTCATTTCTTCTAATGTTCTTTTTAACTCAATTTTGATAGACTTTGGAACTCTTTTTGGCGGATTAATGCCCCCCTCTCATTATTTTCATTCATTTCAATATTATATATTTCTGGGAAACTTCCTTATATTTATCAATTATTTGTTTTGCTTTATCATTACTTTCAATACTATTTATTTCTCTTTTAACAATCAAATTAAGTTTTACATATGTATCTAATTCAATAAGAGGAACACATTTATTTTGTAATTCGTCATTTACGATTATGAACCTGAGTATAACATTTGTGTTGGAAATAATAAAATTCATTTTTACAGTCCTAACCAGCTTTAGAACATATCCACCATATGCTTGTACCATGTTATTAATTTTTTTAATAATTTCATTAGTTTTTACTCTATGAAAATGATTCGGAGCAACATGTGAATATCCGAGCCTGTGGAGCCTTTGTCTAACTTAAATGCAACAATACATTCATTAATTTGTATATTATTAAACCATCATTTATTATGATATTACATTTGATAATACCAAAGCATAAATATCAAATAAGTTATACTCAGAATCACTATAAGAAACATTATTTTCATTATTATTATTTATCTTTAAATTAATTTCCCTTTGCTGGCTATAAGTTCTGCACTCAACTTTGAAATGATTTAGTTTTTCAAAACTGGTACATTTCTTTCCAAACGCATGACAGCTCCTTGGACCACGTTTATATACTGCACTTCTTGTAGTCATAAGGTTCAGTAACTTGTAATGTTGAATGGACTTGCCCATTGGACCGCTTATCCTTCTCCTCTGTCATCTCTGTATTCAGTTTCTTCTAGTTACTTTGAGTTTTAGTTTTTTCACGAAAAATTGTGTGCACATTTTTCTCCTTGACTAACTTTCCATTACCGATTAACAACTGTTATTAATAATGTGCCACTTCTGCAGACATACAATGTTTAATAGTTTTAGTAAGACTTAATTTGGTAGTCTTAAGATCCCTTCTTGAAGATCAATGTCATTACGCCTAATATTATTCTAATTTGTACCATATTGGATTCTAAATCTAATTATAAAAAAACTTATAAAGAATATTATGATAGAAGAACTAAAATAAATGATGAATTAATCGTAGGTGATAATGTAGTAGTAGTAGTAGTAGTATTAGTAAAAGAGGGTAATATATGGTAATATACACCCTGTAAAATTATAGAAAAGATAAAAGACTGTCCCAGATCATATAAGATAAAGTTACAGAGTGGTATAGTGGTCAGACGAACATCTTATCATTTGCGTAATACAACCAGTCAAAAGTTTAATGAATACTATGTAGATAATGATGATATTCTGCTTGGTTAGGATAATGACAAAAATTCAGTGGTGAAAAGAAAAGTTAATGAGAAGAATGATGATGCTGATGAGACACTAGAAAGGACAAGGGTAGGAAGAGTTATTAGAAACCAGATCAAATTAGGTGATTATGATTTAAGTTAATCTTGTTAAAGTGTTTATTTTAAATAATAAATTAATATACTGTTGTTATATTATTGTTGTTATATTATTATTTGATTATTCATTATATACATAATGTTATTAAAATTAAAATTATTTTAATTTTAAGAATTTTAATTTTTAATGTTTTTTTTTTTTTTGTTATATAATATAATATATTAGAATTTTTAAAATGTTAATTTTAACAGCTAAAAGAAGGAAATTTTATATAGGGTAACACTGCATTATGATATAACCTAAAATTTAGTCTTACATTGATATACATTTAAGTTGTTACCTGATACACAACCATAATTAATTACATGTGTACAGCAGATAGTGTCAGTATTAATTAAAATATAAGTATGCCTTTAATAAATTAATATAATAAATAAAACAACAGTTTCTTATAAATTAACATAGTGTTGTTATTTCACAAATAGTATTTATAAGTTAAGAGCTAGCAATAATGTATTAAAACAGGTTATGTTGGATTATTGTGAATTTGTTAGTCAGTCAAGTCATATTGATTTTGTTTCAATAAATCTGCTGGACAATTAATAATACATCAAAACAGTGAACTAGAGTTTAATAGACAAGAAGTAGGAATGTTGGTTGATGTGGTTTGTACACTAGCAAGACAAGGTTTAGCTTTTCACAGCCATAATGAAAAAGAAAATGAGACTCAAAATACAAATTTCTATTAAATAGTTTTATTACTCTTCAGACATAATCCAATAATGGAAAGATGGTTAATTTATAAATCTATGCATCCTTATAATGTAACATCATACCTTGGATCAATGTCACAAAATGAATTTATTGAACTACTTGTTTCTGAAAATCTTAAAACTGTCATACAAGAAATTCATAAGACAGAATTGTTTGCAGTTATGGCTGATACTACACCAGACATATTACTGAAAGATCAATTAGCTGTATGTTTAAGATATATTGATCAAAATGGAATAACAAATGAACATTTACTAAATGTAATTGAATCTACGGATAAAACTGAATATGGAACAGCAAAATGTATTTATAACTATCTCATTAAATATGAAATTAACACTGATATTGTAGCTTTTCAATTATATGATTATATTATATTATATTAAGTCATAAAAGTGGGATCAACAAAGGAGTTCAGCGTTTCTTAAATGAATTTGTAGACCATTCAGTACCATACATTCTATGTCAAACACGCATAAGATGAATTCTTTTCTAAAACACAGTTATGATGATAGTACTATAATTGGTGATTTAATTTTTGTACTTGAAAATATTTATGCATTCTTTTCAGATAGTACAAAGAGATCTAAAGATTTAACTAAACATATGAAAGAAATTGAGGGGAGTCTACAGCTTAGGAATCTCTCAAAAACCAGATGGACTAGATTAGAAATCATTAAATCTGTTAGGATATCATTAGATATAATTATTGAAACGTTAGAAAATATAATTGCATCAAACAATTTTGATAGTTTAATTAAGACAAAAGTTGGTTTAAAAGAAAATTGTATTTCTATTTTTGAGTATCATTAATGTTTATGAAAAACAAAATGTATACACTTAAAAATTTAACAAAACAGTTAGAAGCTAAAGAACTGAATATATGTGATGCCTATGTATTAATTAACACTATTATAAAATCAGTGGAAAACATAAGACCAAAACTAAAAATATGGATAGCTTAAATGAAAGTTCCAAAATAACCTAAAAATCTTTTGGAATTTACCCAGAGCGAGATTTAAAACACTACCATCGAACTATAGTCTGTTTCAGGAGAGAACGGGCCGCTTGTGCGCATGTTTACCCCTCCACATGACTTGATTTCAGCGAAGGCAGCCGATTGTCATTTCTTCCGTCGTCGGTTTTTGACTATACACCGTTAAGATATTTTGTAGAAATTCAATTGTTATTATTATCAGACATTGCGCATCGCACGTTTTTTTACCTTTGCTGTTTTATAACCTGTTGATGATTTTTCAAATCGTAAACTATTGTATATACAAGCACCTTCTATAATAATCCAGACTTTGTTTTTTTTGTATACATATTTATTTATTTAATATTTTATTGAACACTGTAGGTATAATACAGAGTTATATATTTAATAAATAATAAATAATTATATTAAAACATTTCATTTTTTTTTCGTTAAAATTACAATTTATCATTTTTGTCATATTTACATTTTATTTTATTTTTGATAAAATTACAAATTTATAATACTAATTATTCGTCATATTTACATAATTTTTTTAANAAAAGTAAACGCTGTAAAAATGACGTGTGCGTACACCACGGCAATTGGCGATAAACAGTGGACTATCGACAGTCAACAGTGCATTATTTGAAACGCAGTGTACAACACCTGCACCACTTCTGCGGTCGTCGTTGCAGCGCTGTCGATAGATCCGGGAGGGGATAAATGGATAGTGTTGCGGCGTGGGGATGCGCTGTGGCGATTCGGTTTGGTCGGAGAACGGCCCGTTCTCTCGTGAAACAGAATATAGAAAGATTCCAAAAATAATTGATAATAATACTGACAACTGTGCAACTATTGATTTATTTGTATATTATTACCGGAAACAATTTTATCAAGTATTAGATACTCTAATAAACTTGCCAAAAGATACTCTTAAAGTATTTGTCGCAACTCTCCAGCCATTGTATAATATTCTTTATGTATAGTCTTCTGCTAAACAATGAAGAATTGAAATTTGAAAAATTCAAAAAATATAACTATAATGATCAAATAAGAAATAACAAGTTTGATTTTAGAGAAAAATAAACGTTAATATATTAGGTTATTTTGTAAAATTCAGAAATCGATGTATATATATATATATATATATATTTGTTAAGTTAACGCGAAGAAAAGCACAAGGCATAAAACCTTCACACTAAATGAGAGGGAGCGTTTTACACATTCATACATAAATTACATAGTTATATAAAACAAATCGCAATGTCAATATGCATAATACAAAGAACTTGAATATTTTTTTATAACTATATAACAAAGGAGTACATGAAGAGGAACGTGCTTGATTATGGTATCTATATCGGGTTTATTCACATATGGAGTTAATACCTTTTAATACTGACAATTTTTTTTATATGCATAGATGAAGAACACTACGTATACAATCAGCTTAAAAAAAATACTCTTTCCAATAAATTCACAGCAATACTGATAACGTTTTTGGGGGGATTGGTTTATAGAGAGAGTAACACTACTATACAGTTACTTTATAGTCTATACGGACAATATATTCTTATCGATCTTGATGATATTTGGTCAGACAATATTTATTAATCCTGTAGGTATTATTAAAATACAGATAATCTTTTTTACTTTATATAGAAAAAAAATTACAAACATACTTATTTATGAATATGCAAGAAGTAACAAATAATTTACATTTAGGCAAATATGGATATAAAGTGACTGAAGTAACTTAATTTCAAAATAAGTGACTAAAAGTGAATTACTTCCAGTCCTGGAAATGAGTAATCGAGGGCAATTTCATATATAAATGAAACAATAAAATAATACGATATGAATCGCTAAGTAATACATATAGAGATATAAACATTAAATATTGGTAATGTTATAAGAGAAACTGTACGAAATATTTTTCTTTATTTTTTAAACGAAATAACCTAGATTGACGGCCAAGGCATTAAATTAAACGGAGATAATATGAGACATTTTATGCTTACCAAAACTAGTCGAAACGTTGACGAATTCCGAACACGGGGTATTGCATAATTATGTTACTCAGCCATGTGGTTTGATCGTCAGCACACCGGGTGAAAAATTTGATATTTTGTTGAAGGTACCTTTGGTGGGACGGTTGGAAAAAAAGGGATCATTCCGACGACCATGCGGAAACGTGTACCCGACGGATGAGGATTTATCGGAGAAATTATGACACGTTTTGATTAGCCGAGAACACAGATTATCTATTAGGTTAGATTAGGTTGTTAGGTTAGATTATCTGTTCTTTACAACAGTGGTGCGCAACCTGGGGGTCACAAAATTTTAACAGGTAGTCGTCAATATTTTTACACCAAATGAAAGTATGTGCACATATTATTTTAAATAACGTAATATTTCTTGTACCGTTGCGACGGTCGGTGGCCATGTCAATTGTAATATTTCATATTATTATCTTAATATTGCAATGATAAGTTTTATTTAATCACGCAGTATAAAATTTATTTTGAAAATATTACTTCCTTTTGCTTCAACTTATTTATGCGAAACAGCAGTTTAACACTAGCGGTAATAAAAAAAACAAATATCGCTCCAGATTAAATATCGAAGCACATTTAAAAGTGGCAGTCTCAAATATCATACCCAATTTAAATTCAATCATGTCTACAATACAAACACAAAGGTCTCTTTAAATCATGTTATTTTATGATTTTTTAAATTATTAAAATTCTATTTATTTATTTATCGTATGGCAGTTATAGTGCGATATATGGGTGCGACGTAATGACAACCTCCTAGACATGGGTGCACCCCGGCAACGGCATATATATATATATATGAATATACATTCTTACGTATTTTGCGGGCTAAAAGAATTTACTCCCACTGACGATCGAACTGGTTTTTAACGCACGCACGATCAATAAAATTATTATATATTTGCGTAGTACTGTAAAAATCTAAACCATTAAAATGTTGATTAGGTAAAAATATAACAATTTCGGTAATTTTTTCTTTGTATGTTTTAGAATCAAAAACTTAGATAAATTAAATTAAACAAACATTAAAATTGCCCAAAATTAACGATTTAATATTTACGACTATAATTATTGTGTACATTAAGTAAATGTATGTATTATATACTTATGTAATGTTAGTAGGAAGGGGGGTCGCTTCATCGAAATAAATTAATTTGGGGGAGGGTGAATCAAAAAAGGTTACGCACCACTGCTTTATAACAGGTACGGTAGAGGGTTTGCTGGCAAACACCAAGTCCGACCAGAGTGGTGGGCGTATGTCTCCCCAGTGTTGCCAACATTGATAGGAAGATTTCAACTGCTTGGCACGGCGTAATATTAAATTGATGGACACAGCGATCACAGCGGTCGCGCACACGGCGTATTTATTACGTGTCCATTTTAGACGCATTTAAAATGCATTGATAAGGTTATTAATTTTGCAAATAAAAATCCGGTATTGAACAATAAAGAAAAATTTAAAAAAATATATTTAATGCATATTATTTGGTAGTTGGGGAAAATTCAAAATGGGATTTTGTGACAACCATAATATAAATTTATTAATATAAAATTTGGAGTATAATGAAGAATTAATTAGTTTTGTTTGGATGTTTTGCTATATATGTACTCGTACAAATCAATATATATATTTTTTTTATCAGAAAACATTTGGTTAAAATAAATGGTACATTCAAATTTTTCTTCGTAACAGTTACAAAAACGTTTCAAACTTCCTAATACTTTTCTTAAAGAAATTATGAATTTTTATTGAATTTTAAAATATCTTAGTATCAAAATTAAAATGTGTTAATACATTATGCGATATTTATAACTATGGTGTCAAGTACACTGAGGAAAAAAATCCAAGTCTTGTAGCTTTTTTAGCAAATGATTTTGAGTGAGTTATTCAATTGTTTTTAATTATTTGATTTGAATTTAGTAAATGAAGTTAGTATGTGATATTGCAAAGATAATTTGATATGTTTTCTTAAAATTCTAATTGTATTTTAAATTTAAAATGTATAAATAAAAATACTAAAGATATATTTAAATGTAATAATCATAAAACACACTTTAGATATCTATCTATTTCCTATATCTGTGATATGCTATTTCATTGTAAAATGATTTATTAATGTTCTTGAGTATAGATGCTATTGAATAATAGCTCTGTAGTTAAATCTATCTGTGTTAAGTAAGCTAAATGGAAGTATATGTCAAATTTCAATCACCTCCTTTTCTTGTTATAAATTAGATAAATAATATTTAATGTTTATAACAGTAAATTATTGAAATTGTATAAATTAACACTTGTAATATTAATTTGGTCATTCTATTTTGAATGTAAATTATGTATATATTGTGTATATTCTATATTGATATTATTCAACCCGTGACCTGTACTTTATAAATGAAATATAAAACTTAATTTACAGGCTGCCTATTAATATATATATTCTATTTGTTTATTACAGAAAAATTGGTTTATAACCATATAAAATAAAATAATTCTTGCATTTTTTAAATATTTACACTACCCCACAAACTACATTTTGTTCTCTATATAATCTATAATCAACATATTGTTGTTTATTGTGGAATTATTTGTTAATCATAATATATAAATTACAATTTAAAAGCTGGGGCATAATAAAAGGATACTCCAAATACTTCATTAAGTAAAAAATTTAAAAACCTTGTGATATATCACAAGGAAGATGAGAGAACAATGCAAGAACAAGTTGTTGGAAGTGCAATACGAGGGCAAAATTTAGAGTTACTAACTTATAATGTACATATTATTTTATAGACTTGTGTTTTGTTTATAAAAAAAAATGTTAGACGGATTCTTCAACTCAAGAAAAGGATAATCCAAGAAATACGTTAGACCAAGCATGGAAAATAAAAGAATGACTGGTAAAAATGATTAATAAATACAACAATTTAATAGTAAATTCCAAGTAACACAATTATGTAGGTACTTTGGAAGCCGATTCTTATGGATTTCGATTTACAATAACTAAAGGGGATAATGTTGTTATTTTGTAAAAAAAATATTAAAATTGCATTCTATCAACTATGTAATAACGAAATATTCAAATTTTTAAATTTCCATCTTCCAACATTCAATTAACTTATAATTTAAGATCATCAATAATACCATTTCATGGTTGCCGCAGTATTTGAAACCATGAAAAACCTAAAAAAATTTGGAAATTTGTTTGAAATTCTGGAATATTAATTATAAAATTCAATCTCTATTTTCATAAATAGAAATTATTCAAAATTCAATGACTATTGTATTATCATTATCATATTATTTTGTTGTATATTTAATACTATGAATACTATAACTCGTTAAAGCATATTCATTATTCATGCATTAATAAGTTTATTAATTTTGTAATTAAAAAGCCGATATTGAACAATAATAAAAAAAAAAAATTATAAAATATTTTGTATACACATTATTTGCTAGTTAGGTTAGACTTGGTTTGTTTTGGTTCTACGTGGGTAGGTAACCAAATGTTCACATCTTTCTTTACCCCAAAATTGTATAGTATAGGCAACTAAAGTAGAAACTGGTCTATTCGCTGGTCCCGTTACAGATAGGCAATTTACTGATCCCTCGCCGGACTAATTCTGACTAGGCAATGCAATTGATCGGAAAGATTGAAATTTGTTCGGACATGCTGACGTTGGTGACCTGGACAACGAGAAACAATTTCGGCGGCTGACAAAAACGGAAAGACAATATGGGATGTGGGGGGTTTAAAGTTTTGACTAGGTGGATTGGGAAAAAGATCCTGGTGATCTGTGGTGTACTGATAATACTTGGAAATCGACAAAATCTTTGTGGCCGAGGTCGGGATATTTTGCGAGCGACAGCTATGATGTGAACGGATTACAGAATCGCGCCGGATAGTTTTTTTCCCCGAATTTTCTCAATCATTTTTGTTTTATTAAATCGTACTCATGGTGACGAGTGAGACTAACGAGGGGTGGACGCACATGAGCAAATAAAGCTCGAAAATGGGCACCGTCGGCCCGGGCATCGACAGTCCTTCCCGCTTTATTATATACAGTCATACGTACGAAATCGTACGATTTTAGAAAAGAGACCCATTGTAGATACCATGTGGTACACCATACGGCAATTGGACGGTTGAAGCAAGCGAGACTTCGGGACCAGTTGTAATCCCTTCCTCGTATATATTGAACTGTACACAAATGCAAGTGTGAACATTAGTGAGCGTTTGCATCGCGGTTAGACGTCAACGTTTCTGTGCGGAACCCGATAACTTTTCTGTATTTATTACCACTAGATGCCGCTACCCATTGATAACGAGGTCCGTCGCATATAAGTCATGTCGGCATGTTTTGGCGTTGTAACTTGTAACCGTGAGCAAACTGTTTACTAATAACATTTTCGCGAGTTGGTTACTGCAAACTGGTTACTCTTTCTAGTAAACTGTTTACTTAATTATGTAACCGTCTATTTAGATTTGGTAAGAGTGTTTACTGATGTTTGGTTACTAAAAATTAACCTCGATAAACACGACTACATAACACACGTGATATTTGTGAATTTATAAATTCGAATTTTAATTCTCGTTTTTGGTGTTATTCAAAGTTTATATACTAATTATTATGAAAATAAGTTCAACCCATCAAATCGTTTACAGTGTAGTATACTGACGTTATAGTGGTCACTTATTCCTTGCATTGGCCCTTTCTTTACGAAATACCGAAGAGCTATTAGAAGTTTTTATTTTATGAAATGGGTGCGTTTCCACCAATAAAATCTTGTTGACACAATTCTGGTGTAATGTGTTGCGGACAATGAATTGAATTATAAAATGTTGCTTGTGTCATACGGTAGCAGTGGCGTATTTAGGAATTGTTCACGGGAGGGAATAAGACATTTAATCGTATACATGGAAGTGGGGGGCTTCGCTAGGAGGACATGGAAGTGAAGGGTATTCCTAACTATTATAGTAACATTTATGTAACGTAAAACGGCTTTACAATCGTTACATAGCATCTATACGTTTGTGTTGTATCATAAGATAAGATATCTTATATTAACTATCCCCGTAGTACGTTACACATTTACCTAGTCGCCAGTCGGTAACCACGTCACATCGTGTTAAGTGCGGTGCGTTATAGAAATCAAATTTCTAAATGGTCAATATGAAAAACGAAGTGAAGTTTATTATTTCAGAAAAAGGAAAACCACTTGTAATATCCATAAAAATCTTTTTTTTAAATTTAACTTTGACTTTTTCAAGTTCATCAACTTTTAGATTCTGAGTGTAGCGAATGTATTGGTTTTCCAAAGATGTGTTTTTTTTTTTTTTTTATATGAATACTTTTTCAATACAATATGATGACAATAGGTGGGTAACACCTACACTTGACTACGACAAACACAATATATAATAGTTGGGAATATAAAGTTATTTAACATAACATAATAACTGCATAATATCAGAAATTCAAGGAGCATTAATTTCAAAACTATGTCAGTCCGCTCAAGTCTAACTTCACCATCGTTCTTAAATCAGGAATTTATATAGTCCAAAACAAAAAATTTAAAAATTCGATTTATTCTACATAGTTATTTACTCTAACGATTTTCGTACAAATTTGATATTAAAATTCCTTTATATAAAAAAAAAAAAAAAATACTACATTAAATTCAAATTTTTTTTTCACCACAAAGTAATACTTAATGAACCTCCTGTTAAATTTTTACGCATTTCTGTTTAGTCTAATAATTTCAACAGTACCTACCGAATAAAAATTACGTATAAAACTCCCAAAATTAAAGTGTCTATGAATAGCTCGAATGTTTTGAAAATTTTACCATTTTTAGAAAAGGCAAATATAATTTTTCTAGCCGAATTTCAAGTGTCTACGAATATTTTTAACTGACTTAAAACAAATAACAAAATCGAAATAATAATAAAAGCATCATTTTCGTAATAATCTCGTTTTTTTACGTTTCATCCTGGTTTTTCCCAGATATTATGAAAACCGTTTGGAAAATCAAAAAAATGGCCTCCAAAAAGTACCATGATGCCGCGCGTTTCTGGTAGAATTTTCGTACGCATTATATATAAAAAAAAAAAAAAAAAAAATGCCCGTACGAGTTATCTGTATAGCATAAGTACCTATAGGAGGTACCCATCAGAATCTAAAAAATTACATCTCGTATAATATTACCTGCGTTTTGTTTGTTGCACACGCGTAGAACGATATAGTTTTCTTTTTCTTCTGGTAAAAAAAAAAAAAAAATGCCCGTACGAGTTATCTGTATAGCATAAGTACCTATAGGAGGTACCCATATCATATTCGCGTCCCGTAAAGGTATGTGATTTCCACGTTTGGAAATTCGATACGGCCGATGACGGCGAACGAAATTGCCCGTGTGTAAAACGAGTCACGTACCTATACGATCGGGCGGAAAAGACACTGGCGATTTTTTCCGCCGCATTTCTCCGCTGTACATCGGAACTTTCCCCACACACCGCCACCGTCGTTACGCGGCATTTCGTTCGCGGGCGTATAATGACCGAAAGTCCGCCGATGTGTGTGTGTATATACGTATATATGATACAGTGTATCTATGTGTGCGCGTATTTGTAAACACGGTACGTGATCGAAGTACACAAACGATTTTCGCTATTTTATATATATTTTTTTACATTCTTTACTTTGGCCGAGACGCTAAAATCAGCTTTAAAACCGTTCGCCGATCGTTGTACACGGTACGAAAATCCATAAAACAACCGTGTAGTTTTCCAACGGCCATTAGAAAATTAACAGAAACGTATTGCGCACAACATATTACAATATTATTGCTGAAGAAAAAAAAAAAATCTATAAATAATGTACGGTTTTATAAGCTTTTGTAAGGTATACGCGGCAAACTTATTTAATACGTTTCGCGTACAGACAGTACAATACAGAACGGTACAAGTGATATAGTACTACGTGGAACGTCACTTATTGTCACCCAAGTGCCCAGTCAAATTTAAAAAATATCCATTTTTTTTTTTCTATATAATTACCGTTAAATGCATTTTTTTTTTTCGATAGGTACAATAGAAGGGTGTACATTTCAAAATGTTGACGACACCAATTGAGAAAAACAACTACCAGTGGCCCTGAACAGCACCATTTACCATTGATCAATATCATGCCTTATACCAACAAAATCAACTAAAAAAAAAAAAAAAAATACATACTTCGCACCATGGGTGGTCACTGTATGGGAATGTGAGAAGAAATAATCGATTGTGGAGTAATTTAATTTATAAATCGTTCGTGTTTTTAACATTGATTTTAATTTTAAACGACGATGAAAATTAATTACAAAACTTTTATTCGCATAAAATAAAACTCGACCATTTCAAATAGTTTTTAATTTGATTGCTCGAAAATTTAAAATTGCGCCGCGTTTAAAAAGTACTAACAGTTTAAGTATCCGATAAAAGTTTCGGGTGTGACGATCATTTTTCACTGAAATAAAAATGGAAAAGAAACGGACGTACTTCACGCGACGGGTGGGCCGCTGTTGTAGGAGAGATGTTCGGAAGTAGAGACGAAATCGAATACATTGGCGGCATATGAGGTATGATATAAAGAGAAGTCTGACAAACGTCAGTACGCGACGATCGACCACTGCTAACGGATAACGATTCAGAGCGGAGTTCTGTTATACGCGTGTCGGAACGCGGCAATATTTACGATTTGAAAATAATATACGTTTCGTAAACTATCCCGTTTTCTACCATTTATAACGGAAAATCCCGGGAAACTCAAACAAATTACCACTTTAAATAGTAACCCCAGCCGCCCCAGTTAGATTACTTTTCAGAAAAAGCGCTACACATGATTTTCGGTGGGAGTTTTCTTCGCGCGGACAAAAGTAACGAAAATAGTGAACATTCGTTGTGCGAAACGGTACGTTCCTCGGTCGGCTCGGGTGTCACAGTCCCCGTTCTCGGATTTTCCCGGACCCAAGCGCCGGTTTCGGAGCTGTGACGCGGAATCCACGGTCACTATCGCACGCCGAAGCGCGTTCGCCCGGACGTCCGGGTCGCGTTGCGCGCTTCGACGGCATCAACGACGTTAACCGTACGCGCGTGGAGTTGGGGGGGGGGCGGGTGAAACCGTATTATTAAAAACGTGTTTACACAGTAATACGAGTTTGTATTTTATCATTGTTGTTCGTATTTTTACTTTTCCCGGAGACGTCGTTCGGTCGTTGCTGTCCGCCGCCGCCGCCGCCGGTTCGATAATAACGAATCGTATACACACGCGAGCGATACTACCGGGAGATGCCCGGCGCGTTTTTTTTTTTCTCTCCATAATATTATACGTATCGCGCGATATAATAATAACGATAATAACGCCGAGTCACGCGGCATTATGATAATATCGCGGCACGCACGCCTAGGCGTTTTCGTTTGTACGCCTGTGATATATCCCCGGACGGCCACCGTCTCCGGGCGAGACGATATTTTATTTACGTTCGCGCGCCGCTCTCGGCGTCGTTCTTCGGCGCGGCGGTGCTGCAACGGCGTGTGTTTGTCCAACACTCGTCCCGCGGTGGTTTTCGTGTTGTTTTTTTTTTTCGCCTCCTCGAGTTGCGAGCGCGCGCGTGTGTGCGTGTGTCGTCGCCGTGGTACACACCCGCCGCGATATTACAATAACAATGATATTATTATATACGCCCGTCATCGACACCGCGGCCGGTGACTCGGTGGTTCGGACGGACCACAAACAATACCGAAACACAAACAGAGACGCCCCGGCCGGATTCGGTCCGCGCGCGCGCGGACCGAAACCGCCGCGTGTCTTGCGTGCTGGTAGCGTTGCGCGGCGCGTTTTCACGAACAAACAATCGAAACGCGACTACCGCTGCAGCGTCGCCGCGCAAACGCGGCCGGCCGTTTTCTCTCTTTCGCCGGTCCAACGCGCAAATACCGTCGGCACCTGTAGTAACAATAATCGTATTGAACGCGTGTCGCACTGTGTTTTGCGAAAATCGGCCGTGTATCGGGCGGTTGACCCCGGCGGCGTACGCGGGAGCGGAGAGGGGGCGGGCGCGGGGGGGGGGTGGTTGGCGGTGTCAGGGAGACGCGGCACATCTCTTAAACAGTTTAAAGTGTCTTTTCAAATCACGGGACGACGGCTGAAAATTAAGGAAATTTTCCAGACAAACCATTGTCGTTTAGTCATTTTTATTTTATACCGATTTATTGCTGCCTCTATATAGTATACGCTATACATTACGTTTTATTACGCTATAGATTTTGGCAAAAAAAAAAAAAAAAAATTGCGCACAATGAAAATAATCAAAACGTTATAAAATTAATTCTACCGATCTCCATCGATTTTTATCGATTTTCACCTACTAAAATATACCTACCTATAATAGGTAGTTTTTTAATAGGCAGTGCCTATCAAACTATAAGTAATTATCTGAATTATTATCAACAATTACCATTAATATTATTTATAAGTTAAAACGGGGGAGGGACTTTTAAACCTGTCTATTTTTTTTTTTGCTTTTTAAATCTTTTTAAAGAATTTTTTTCAATGCTTTTTTGACGTTTTCAAATGCTTTTTTATGGAATTAAAGATCATATAAATCCGATTACAATCATAATGCATCGCCTACCACGACAATAAAGGTCGTATCTTTTTAGATCATAGTCCGTGAAAAACGTCGTACCTGTCAGTTTACTCGTTCGAAGGGAAGTTAAAAAAAGTTAGATACGACTATTTTCGTTGCGGCAGGCAATTTGTATGTGTTTTTGAAGTAACTAGTTGTTCATCACGCGTACTACGGTATGATAATAATATATTATATACCTATAGGTTTTTTTTTTTTTTTTTTTACGCACACTTAATCAGACTTACCGCACTAAACGTGAAAAATGCATAAAAAGAATAGGTCGTTCGAGTGTTCGCTGGAGTGTGTATACATTTTTGACACACGCTCGTTTTATACACTAACGAAGTGGATTCAAAATTGTAACGCGAATAATGTTTTTTTGCGGATCAACGAACCAAAAAGTTTCTTTATTATTATTATTTTCACTATTGCGCCCTCCCGCTTTCTTTCTTCTTTCTTTTTTTTTTTTTTTTTATTTTGGCGTTTAGACAAAAATAATCGATTATTGACGCTTTGCTGGTTGCAGTGTTCTAAAAAGACAAAAAAAAAAAAAAAATCGAGCAAAACCGTGTATACAATCGCACAATTTTGTATTCAAATAACGCGAAACACAATAATAATTTTTGTTCCCGTCTATACAACACAAGTACACTCTTTTGTGTCGGCCCGCTAATGAATGACTCTGTGTGGAAAGTTATTATAATAATTATCACAGTTTTTCGCTCGCGGGAAAAACGGTGGGTGGCCACAGGGGGTTCTCGAATATTATATTTATGTATAAACTTGTCGCGAATTTATTGTTCCCTCGTTATTTTCAGTTCGATATAATAGCACAATGCACTCGTCATAATATGGAATAGTATACAGATGACGGACGAGTACACGAGTACTGTACACGCAGTGCACCGTGAATATAGGCACGCGCACAATAAAATAATGATCGCGGCTAAAAAATGTGCCAACGTGGCATCATGATAACATGCAGGTATCATTAGCCGTCAAAGGTAGTGATTTAATCAGTTACATAGTATAACCAACAAACATTGAGAGGTTTGATGGATCGGGAGGTTGATAATTGTATTTGGTGGGGTGGGGTTGAGTAATTGAAATTACAATATAACTTCTTTGTTATTTATTTGACGTTGCATACTTTTAAAGTTAACCAATTGGTTTCACAAGGAAATTTAAAAATTATTTTTTTAATGATGACGGTTTTTAGCTACCGCTGAGTTGACTTTTCAAAAAAAAAAAACGGAAACCCCATCATGGGCAACAAGACTAGAATATTACAAGCCGAATACCAAGCTTAACGCCTGTACTATAATATATTGCAACATATTGGAACATATACCTACAACCATAAGACTAAAGATTCAAAGTGCGAATGTTCACACAGGATTTTTTGTTCTTCTTTTATCAGCTTCCACGCCGGTAGTCCAGAAAATTATACTCAAAGACCATATTCTTGGGGGCTAAGGCTCTATGATGTTTACGACCACCATGCAGCACGATTACTATAATATAGGCATTCAGCTCGGTATTTGACTTGCAATATTCAATAATCAAAAACTACTGAATCAATTTTGATTAATTTTCGTATAGTGATAGATATGACCTTTAAAAACCGTAGTATACTTTTTGTTGTTAAATAAAACTTCAAAGAGATGAAATATGGGACGAACGATTTTTAGGTATTTTTGGTACGAAAGTTAAACTATTTTTGTTGAATTATGAATTGCTAAATAGTAACACGGATAAAAAAATAAAAAACAAAATAATAAATAATAAACAGAAATAAAAATCCCGTAACAACTATAACATTTAAAATAGAATCTATCTGACTGTTTGCCGTTCTATTATTGGCTTGAAATATAATGGGCTACCTTGGTAACATGAATGATAAAAAAAACAACAAAAAACCATGCGCTGTACTGGGTGGGTAGGTGAAAAGTGAAGACACGTAAAACGTTATCTCTGAATATTTGAATTTTTTGGTACACTAACAACACTACAGAGTACTGTACTATTATGTCCTTATCATTTTAGGGTTATTAAAAAAGATATATAGTTTAATTTCTGTGTTGTGCGGGTATCTATGGTAACACGAATCATAAAATTGATGATACACTTGAACAATTTTAGTCCGCGGACTACCTACTTTTCACCCAATTTTGTTAGTTCAATATGTACTGATACGGACAAAACAAAACGGAAATAAAAGTAAAAATAATAAAAAATTAGCACGGGCAATGCCGGACGTGGGACAGCTAGTATGTAATAGTAATAATAATATTGTAATAGTATGTTTGCGGTTTCTGGGCTCATTGTTTGCAAATGCGGATACTCTCAAAACAGTCGCTTGTTATATTTCAGCCGGTACACAAATGTTAAACAAGTAATCTTATCAATAGAATATTTTGACTCCCGTAGTGACTAAGTAGTAAGTGGGTTAACGCATTACTTCCCAACCAGAAGTTATCAAGTCCGACCTTTTTGTTCAATTTGTCTGTCTGTTACAATA